>NQII01002169.1:4703-53451 GCA_002778355.1 Clitarchus hookeri
GTGTGGGAGGTCGCTGCATTGGTTATTTCTTCGGGCAAGTTTTAAGAACTGAAATAATTCGTAAACGACTGTGGCTCTATTCTGCACGTGTCTATTTATCTGTGAACGATTCGTACTCTGCATACTCTGAACTTCGTATGTGAACTGTGTCACTAAAATGGCAAATAAAAGTATGGAACAAAATACTCTGGAACTTGACTTTATTTCATAATTAATTGGTGTCCATTTTACAGAGTCTCGTGTTACTCCGTCTTGAGCTAGTCGAGTGGAAAGTTATCGCTGAGTGGCAACGTAAAGCCGGCTATAACTTTGTAACTGTGCGCGTGCCAACATTACAACATGGTAACATGTTACTCTTAGGGTGATTTTTCAAATGTTTGTTTCAAAACATTTGAAGAAACCGTGAATGGACTATAGTATCAAGTAAATGTTTGTTAAAGATCTAGTACAAAATAATTATTCTAATGTCATGGAGAAATGATTTGTGTAGAAATACATTTTTACTGTAGATTAAAGTAAAAATACGAGGTCCTTGTTTCCATTTAAATATGTACGGTATTTATGTGTAAATCAAGCGATTCTATGCAATTCTTAAAAGTTGGTAATATATAACTGTTCTCCCAATTTTTACTCAGTCACATGTAAATAAAAAGAAATGGATTTCTTTGACCAATACTTTAAATGTTACATTTTTGATTGCAGATCAATTTATGAAACTACAATTTATAATTTGCTGCTAAGGTCCCTGTACAGTTTCCAGTCACTGTTTAAGTTACAGTGTATGCAGGGCATGCAGGAATTTGTTTTAAAAGGTTTTTGTAGAAAATACTTAGTTTTCATAAAAATACCGCAGTAGTGGTAAATGTAGGTTTGAGAGTGGGTGTGATGGAGCAGGTTACATGTCATGTGTAGGTTTGCACTCTATTTCTCTATTTTGTATGTTGTGGTTTTTTTCATCAGTCTCTGTAGATAAAATTTATTTTCTGCTCAGCATACAGATGTTTATAGTATAGGGAAACAAATTATAGTTTTTATTTATCTCTTCAATTTCTTGAAAGGGGATTTCACATAGAAACATGAGAGAGTGAATACTATTACTGTACAGTACTTTCGACCACAGATATATCTCATATCTTGCATATAGAAATTTCTTCATGCTGTGTTTAGTTCTAAGAAATATCTGTGTTANGACCACAGATATATCTCATATCTTGCATATAGAAATTTCTTCATGCTGTGTTTAGTTCTAAGAAATATCTGTGTTAACTAATTTTTAACGTAATGTTTGACACAAAATAACAAAACTCAATTGTAAATAAAAAGTTCTTTTCATTATTTTTTTAAGAATATAGTGTATAAAGGCTGTTATTTAGTTGTGCTGGTGATGGTTAGATTAGTCTTGCAATGCCATTCTGGTAAATGGAAAACCTGTTATGAGTACTGTGTTCTGGATTGTTGTAGTTGCCGGAGAGCGCCGTGAGGGACCTGATAGTGTCCACGATCGCCCTCAAATACACGCAGAGCAACTCTGTGTGCTATGCCCGTGATGGCCAGGTTATAGGCATTGGGGCCGGACAGCAGTCGCGCATCCACTGCACGCGGCTGGCTGGCGACAAGGCTGACAATTGGTAATTTCATCCCTTACGCAACAGCTCGTATGTGGTGGACTGAACACTGTGCAATTATTTTTTGTGTTCTTCAAGGCAGCAGAAAAAAATTTAAAACAATATGTGGGCATGTGTGGTTTGTTGGATTTTAACATCTTTCAGTCATGCAGAGGAATGTTAAGGCCATGTATCATGTGAACCTCATTATTTTATGTTCTCGCCCTTTAGTCATCTCAGTTTGTCGGAGAGAATGCGAAAGAGTGACAAAGTTGTATACCGGTAGTTGCTATGCTCTCTCATTCTCTTTGGCCTCTGTGATGATCATGTACAATTTNGAGTGACAAAGTTGTATACCGGTAGTTGCTATGCTCTCTCATTCTCTTTGGCCTCTGTGATGATCATGTACAATTTTAAGTTTATTTAAAACATATAGGTTAACATTTGTAAGAAAGAACTTATTTAAACTGTATTTTTTTTTTATTTGTGATAGTGTGACAGTTTTGGTCATAATACTTTGCACTTATAAAAATGTACTTACAATTTTTAATGAGGCACAAGGTATTCTATACTGTCGTGTTAATTGTCTGATCATATGTTCGTATGTACTTTAAGCACTAAAAAAACTTTCACATGTCTTCATAGCATGTTTTGTTTGTTTGCCAAAAAGAGAGAACGTTATCTCAAATTGAGAGCAAGAAAGAGCCCTCTTGCAGGGTAATGCAAAGAGTGCTCTCTGAAGATATTATTATTTAAATCGAGACAATGTTTTAACAAGGGAACGTCGTCGACTTTAACTCATNAGTGACAAAGTTGTATACCGGTAGTTGCTATGCTCTCTCATTCTCTTTGGCCTCTGTGATGATCATGTACAATTTCAAGTTTATTTAAAACAGATAGGTTAACATTTGTAAGAAAGAACTTATTTAAACTGTATTTTTTTTTAAATTTGTGATAGTGTGACAGTTTTGGTCATATTACTTTGCACTTATAAAAATGTACTTAAAATTTTTAATGAGGTACAAGGTATTCTATACTGTCGTGTTAATTGTCTGATCATATGTTCGTATGTACTTTAAGCACTAAAAAAACTTTCACATGTCTTCATAGCATGTTTTGTTTGTTTGCCAAAAAGAGAGAACATTATCTCAAATTGAGAGAGCAAGAAAGAGCCCTCTTGCAGGGTAATGCAAAGAGTGCTCTCTGAAGATATTATTATTTAAATCGAGACAATGTTTTAACAAGGGAACGTCGTCGACTTTAACTCATACTTGAAGGTGCAAATAGCAAACATGCATTGTATCAGGTCCAGCAATTGATCTGCGTGAAAAGTTTGGCCATAAGTCACATGTTACGCAGTTGTGATCCTTTGAATGTACAGCTATTAAACATTCACGCGTGCCGGTTGTACGTCACTCGCTCTGCCCCACTGCAGCCTCTTGATGTCCGAGCGCAAGGTAATGTACAGGAAGGAGAGTGAGTAAGAGGTTTGTGTTCGTAATTGTGGTGAACCCACAAGCGATAGTGTTGTCACCTCCAGGAGCGGTATGGAATGATGGCCAGATCACAGCGATTAAATGTAAAAGAATGGGAGCTCCTGAGAGTCGTGGCTGGTAAGCATCAATATTTGCAGCTATTCATCTAACTTTTATACTACACAAACAAAAGCGCATAGGGTCTTCTTTGTGCTCTTGTTGGTTTTCGTTGCAGGTATCATAGACAACTGTACGAATAAAGATGTGCTAGATATAGAAGAAAATAGTGGACTGATGTTCGATGCTTCTTTGTGAGAGGATGATGACAATAATGAAACTGCCCTTTCACCACCATTACATTTGCAAAATAGCTCCATTGGTCCAAAGGGGCATGGCTGTAAAGACACGGAAGTCAGTGATGATACCTAGTTTGAAGAAGGAAAACATCAGATACCACTTTGTCTCTGTCCGTAACAGAATGACGCACCACAAGTGACTTCATTCTCTCATCTAGCCTCACCACAGTCGCAACCCCCTCCTAAGAAGAGCTGTTATGCCGTACACGCTACAGAACGTCTTCAAGACAGGGTTGGCTTGCCCAGCTGTTGCAACCCGCTTTACATCACGTCGTCGCTCTCTACCGCTCCAGCCTTCGGCTACGAGAGGGGTACACACTGCCAGCTTTAGCCATCTCCGTCGGGTCGTCACCGCTGCTCTCTCTACGTCTCCTCTCTGCGTTTTCTCTCTCACCACATGCCGCAACTCCCATGCTGGCCCTGTGCGCCACCTGTCTCGCGTCAGTCTAGTTGCAGAACGTCACGCTGCCCGAGAGCCATCAGACACCACATCTACCTTCGCAGAACATCACTCTGCCAGAGAGTCAACTGACTTCAAGTCGTCACTGCCATTCACAGCACTGTCAAGAGTTCTATTCTGCACGACACCGTCTCGCTGCCCGCCAGCACACGGAAGCCTGCCGCGATTCCAGCCACCTCGTAACTCACTCGCAGTGCACTTGAGTAAGAGTACCGCTGACTTGGGGTCGCCCTCACACCCTGCGCTGCCGCGTCTTCCGAGAATAGGTCAATTACCAGTTGGCAACCCAGGATCGGCCTTTAAGCCTCTAGGCTGGTTTATGTGTGTTTGATTGAGTAATCAGTAAAACAGGCATAAATCTTACTTTGTTGAGTTCTCTCTTCCAGCACTCTATTCTTTCTGTACTTTGCTCCTGCTATTTCCTGTTTCGTCACCTCTCCTAGTAAGACTCTTACAGGGATAGCCACGAGCTGCAACCCTATCCTAAACCTCACCTTTTCGGGAACTTTCTGAAAGTGCAGCTTAGGAATCTTGCCTTCCTGGGCAACACAAGAGCAGTTGTCACTTGGACTATCGCCCCTGCAGTAAGTGCCTGGGTCCGCCAGCAACGTCTTGCTTACCGGATCACCTGCGGCCCTGTTCTACGTGACACCTTGGTCTCCCAGCGACGCCTCGCTCGCCAGGGAGCCACAAGAGCGGTTGCCCCTAAACCTGCTACTGTAACCCTCAGTTTGGTACTTGGGTCGCCAGCGACGTCCCGCTCGCCAAGCCACTAGACTGAAGACCAGTAAGGTTAGGCCACCTACCACATCCTACACCCTGCACCCTACTCTCCATCAGGCCGTGCCTACCCCCTACTGGCCACCCACTATCTACCTATCTGGTTTAACACCTCCTTATGCCTCANCACCTCGCTCGCCAGGGAGCCACAAGAGCGGTCGCCCCTAAACCTGCTACTGTAACCCTCAGTTTGGTACTTGGGTCGCCAGCGACGTCCCGCTCGCCAAGCCACTAGACTGAAGACCAGTAAGGTCAGGCCACCTACCACATCCTACACCCTGCACCCTATTCTCCATCAGGCCGTGCCTACCCCCTACTGGCCACCCACTATCTACCTATCTGGTTTAACACCTCCTTATGCCTCACTATAGGGCTGTGCGGGGCAGAGCTGCCAAGCTGGGGGCTAGCTCAGGCTGGGGTCCAGAAGAGTAGTGATTCAGGCGTTAACCAGGTATGTACCTGGAAGGAGGAGGAGGCTGCATGTCAGAGAGGGTCTGCTTCCAGCTCGTCCAGCTCAACTTTGAACCTCATTTGGCATGTGCCACGTGCATGCCTCCAACGCCTCCAAAGAAGCCGCCTAACTTCACTCACCCTACTAATGTTACGAGAGTGGTCAGACCATTTGTCACACCTTCCTATACCCCTACCAGTGTACCCATTTACCCATCGCTCGCAAGCGCGCCTCCTATGGCACAACGCTCTATAACGCTCTATTATAGAGGTGACCAAGAAAAAGTCAGTACGAGAGTGGCGACCACTGCTTCACCAACTGCCATTCACACTAAGGGTGAGCGTCGAGTCAAGAAGAATATATGAAAAGAGCTGTTGCCTTATGGAAAAGTAGAAAGAAGGGAAATATGTCTTTCAGCACTGTCAAGAAGAACTTTAAATTATTACAACAAAAAAAGGGATCTGTATACTTGGAGCAAATTCGTTGAAAATCGGTGTATGCATCGACAGAAGCTTTCGAAGGTCAACACAATCTGTCTGGATAAATTTAATGAGGCATAAGGGAACAAGATGACGATCCACAGCATTAACATACAGCAGTGGGACGTGCAAGCCGCAATGGAGGTGATCCTTGAAAATTTTAAAAAATTGTCTGTGTGGTTGTATGCTTTCAAGAAAAAGCATAGTATTGTGTCTCAAAAAATAACCAAAGTTACTACAAAAAAAAAAGCTAGGTAACGAAACTGCCATACTTATTGCTTCCGAAGAATTTGTCGCAGACACCAGAGCCGCGAGTCAAGCGAAGTTTGTTTCATGCGGAAGATATTGTGGCAGTCGCATCATCATCTGGAAAAGTCAACAAGGAACACTTACGGGTATGGTGAGAAGAGGTGTTTGCTAAAAACCTGCAAGATTACAGCAGAGCAGTTGTANTTATGGAAAAGTAGAAAGAAGGGAAATATGTCTTTCAGCACTGTCAAGAAGAACTTTAAATTATTACAACAAAAAAGGGATCTGTACACTTGGAGTAAATTCGTTGAAAATCGGTGTACGCATCGACAGAAGCTTTCGAAGGTCAACACAATCTGTCTGGATAAATTTAATGAGGCATAAGGGAACAAGATGACGATCCACAGCATTAACATACAGCAGTGGGACGTGCAAGCCGCAATGGAGGTGGTCCTTGAAAATTTTAAAACATTGTCTGTGTGGGTGTACGCATTCAAGAAAAAGCATAGTATTGTGTCTCAAAAGATAACCATAGTTACTACAAAAAAAAAAGCTAGGTAACGAAACTGTCATACTTATTGCTTCCGAAGAATTTGTCGCAGACACCAGAGCTAGATATGAAAACTGTCAGTAGACAGAATGTGTACAATACGGATCAGAGCCGGTTTAATCTAAAAATCACATCAGGTCGATCCCTTGCCGAAAAAGGAACGAAAGACGTCGACGTAGTCGTGCAGTCCGACAGTAACGCGATGCTCAGTTACACAATAATGCCAACAGTATCTGCAAATGGGCACTTGCTGTCGCCTCTGTTTGTAGTTTTAAAAGAGCTGACCGGGACTTGTGGCCCGCGAGTCAAGCAAAGTTTGTTTCATGCGGAAGATATTGTGGCAGTCGCATCATCATCTGGAAAAGTCAACAAGGAACACTTACGGGTATGGTGAGAAGAGGTGTTTGCTAAAAACCTGCAAGATTACAGCAGAGCAGTTGCAATCGTTGACTTGTTTTCTGGGCACAAAAACTTGTCAACGCATGAAGAGCACTGAACAGAGACACCGCAGTTACCATATTGACGATACCACCGGGTGGAACAAGATACTGTCAACCGCTGGATGTATATGGTTTCTGCGTATTCAAGGGTTTTTTTTACGCAGGCTTACCAACGCTGCATGACTTCTGGGCATCGATGTGAACTTCGGTCAGCATAACAACATCCTTCAAATGCACTTGTTTCTTTACTGGCAGCTATGTGCACCAGGGTTTTCTGGCCGGTCTTCCAGCACGCTTGGTATTGAAGCTGCTACACCGATGACCGGTCAGCGCACTTTGAACATCCAGGAAATACTGTTTTGACATCGGTAACGTGCTTTGTTCATTGTGTCAACATGCGCAGTTTATAACCTGTAGCTGGTGCCAGAGATACGTTGTGATTCACAAATGCAGTGGAAACTAATGACCGTTTCATTCAAGAAGTAGGGTAGCGTTATTTACTTATTAATAGGGATGTTAAACTCGATTACATGATTCCTCGATATCTGCGATTCTTGAAGAATCATATAATCGAGAATCGAAAGACCAGGAATTGAAGCCGTAATAACCAATTAATTACTACAAATTAGGGATGTAACAANTCGATATCTGCGATTCTTGAAGAATCATATAATCGAGAATCGAAAGACCAGGAATTGAAGCCGTAATAACCAATTACTACAAATTAGGGATGTAACGATTCCACTTTTCCTCGCTTCTCGAACTCGATACTGATACCACTCTTGAGTCTTGATTCCAAAAATTGCAGTTCCTTTAGTTATAGACAATTACTTTACAGAACTAAATACTCTATATGAGGGTATGAAATTTAATTACTTGAACTAGGCCTACATTAGTAGTAGGCCTATTACTAACATAATAATATAACACTTGGAACAGTGGGAGAATATTAATATGAAATTCCAAAAAGTTCAAAAGAGGCATATGAGATAATATTGAAAACACATACAGACACACACACACATATATGTGTGTGTATATATATGTATGTGTATNCTTGAACTAGGCCTACATTAGTAGTAGGCCTATTACTAACATAATAATATAACACTTGGAACAGTGGGAGAATATTCATATGAAATTCCAAAAAGTTCAAAAGAGGCATATGAGATAATATTGAAAACACATACAGACACACACACACATATATGTGTGTGTATATATATGTATGTGTATATATATATATATTTATATATTTATTTATTTATTGTCCACATAGTTTATTCCAAAATATTTCCAAACCTCACTTGCAATGACAAGTGTTCACCAACACGTGGAATTATTAAAAAGTTTGCAATAATAGCACAGTGAAAACATTATATTTTACAACAAAAGGAATCTTTTCGTCACATGCAACTGATAGACACAATAACTGTAGAATGATAATACTAACAGGTAGGTGTTTACCATA
The DNA here is from genome assembly GCA_002778355.1 of Clitarchus hookeri. Classification (NCBI taxonomy): domain Eukaryota; kingdom Metazoa; phylum Arthropoda; class Insecta; order Phasmatodea; family Phasmatidae; genus Clitarchus; species Clitarchus hookeri. Next base: position 13,019 of record NQII01002169.1, read on the forward strand.
AACAAAACATAGCTGGGTGGGATTGAAGATTTTGAGCCAGAAAAATTTCGGGCAGAGCTGAAAATAAATTTTCCCACGAGAAAAGTACGAGATTGGGAAATCATCATTAGTAAATAAAGAAAATCTCCATTATTACCTCTACATATAAAGGCATTTCGCAGACACTTTATTTTGAATTTTGTTTGCAAGACAGTTAACTTACACTGCTAATTTTTTAAAACAATTGCATGGAAATGTTTTAATGTTTTTCTTGTTATAATCAAACGTGTTTGGTTTTTGCAATGGCTTGAGTACTATCAGCGCTGCGGTAGGATTAAACCAACGTAGGATTAAACCAACGGTACTAGTAGTCTAGTAAACAACCATAGTTTTCTTTTACGGTAACACTATTTTTTTAATTTTTTTTTCGGAAATATTAAAATGGTACAAATATAATTTCTTCTCGTTCCTTGCCAAGTCGTAATGCAAACAGTGAAGTATGCGCACGTAATTTACAATGTTGTGAACGAAGAAACATCATATCAAAGCCATAAGATGGCACAAAAAGTGCAAAAGTGAACATTCAACGAGTGGAGTAAAAAGTTAGTTTCTGTCACTTGCAAATTAATAAAGTGCTATGTTCTTTATAAAGTCCTTTGCTGTAGTAACGTTTAAATCATCCGCCACGTGGTAAGTTTTTTAAACCTTTTTTTTTATTAGAGTGAGAAAAGTATAGGTCATGCAAAAAGTGAGGCAGTGTTCAAATTGGCACTTTTAGTTTACTAAAAGGTCACGTGACCTGAATTAAGTCGACAAAATGGTCACGAATATGGTACTACAGTATTTAGTTTTTGGTATTTAACGAAACTTGCTAAAATACTAAACTACCAAATCGCGACCGAACTGAAGCTACTAAATACTAATATACTAAATGGTAAATTTGAATGCGGCCAGTAAAGTTTTACTTTCAGATTATTTCCGCATCTCATACTTATACGCACACAATAATTTTCCAAGAGTGATTCAATTACTGGCATAAATCAAGTAATTTTAAACCCTTTTTTCAGAGGTGATAGGTTATATATTTGTAGTAATTGGTTTTTAATGCTTCGATTCTTGGTCTTCCGATTTTCGATTATACGATTCTTCAAGAATCGCGGGTGTCGAGGAATTGTGGAGTCGAGTTTGACATCCCTACTACACATACATTTGCTGAACTATGCTTGGGGATCTGTGGTGAAGTGGCGTGCTGCGACGAGGTCTGGCGTGGAGTCCAGCAGGTGCTGGATGTTTCTCTGAGGCAGAAATGTCTACAATTGTTAGACGTTGTGTTCCAGATTCCATATACTATGGCTGACATTCAAACTGGTCCCACACATGTCAGGGGAGAGGGCAGGCCCTGGCAGTGTTTGGACATGACAAGAGGCAGTCCTAGATTACCTCTAACATCACATCTATATACCACTGGGCCATCAATGTTCCATGCAACATGACGAGAGTAGATCAGCTATCCTGGACTGTGGCTCCCCAGACCATAATGCCTGCCATGGAGGAAATGTGCCACCCAACAGCGAGGCTGGGTTTGTGGTGTTCACCATGTGCTTTCTACAGTCAGGTGCGATGATCATCTCTCCTCGTAAAGAAGTGGCACTGCCACTAAACACCATGCATTGCTAGCCTGTGGCATTCCACGTTGTTGTGGCCTCGCACCATTTGAAACGGAGCCACCACTGTGGCAGCACATGTGATGGACATTGGGATCGCAAATTTGCCTCTACAAGGCGTTTGGAAAGAGTTAGTGAGCTTACAGGAGCCCCAACACTTGCCAGAATTGTGGACCGGGTTGCCATGGGATCCCTCCGCGCCTTGCGCACAATTCATTGTTCCTCTGAACTGGTAGTTGACCTCGTCCATCCTGAGCCCGTCCTCCGTACTTGGATGCCTTCACATATCCAGTGTTCCCAACATTATCGGATAGTATGGTTCAAACAATCCACATGGAGGGCGATATATGGCAATAGACCATTCTGCAGTTTTCAGCTCGATTAAAGAGTCCTTTTTCGAAGTCCATTGATTTTGTAAAGTTATAAAAAGGAAAGGAGACTTAAAGTACAAGTACTCACGGGGCGGTACTCGTAGATATGCCAGTGTGTATGACCGCTGGTAGGTGCTTGCAGCTCCACTGTTGGGTGTGCGGTCAAATGTAAATGCAACAACATGGGATCATCTGCATACCAGCTGTACTCTTGCTATTTACATTGTTTCATGGTTGTAGCATGGTTTCTTCGTCATGCGCTGTTTTTATTGTCTGGTAATGTATTACAGTGAAACATTCTTAGGAAGTTTCCCACTTAAGCAGTTTCCTGCTTAAACTCATTAATTTCACACCTTGTCTGTATACACGTGTATAATTTTACCCTGTTAATAAATTTTTCTTGCTAATAAGCATAATTTTTTACAGTCTCATCACAAATGTTTTAACAGGATTTTACTAATTTGCAACACACTAAATTTAAAAGTATTATAATGTGGTGGTTGAAGAGGATAAGGAAACATTTATTATCCAATATTGTATTACAGTATATAACTATGTATGTTAGTGTAACAGAATTTATTTTGATATCTTAACTTTTTGCAGTCACCAGACATCAGTTTGCATTACATAAACTATAACCATCCCTAGCTAATGATTGCATGGAATTACACGCATGTTCCCTTGCAACATTGTACAGTTGGCAGAATTTTTTATCAGTAAGAAGCTTGAATTAAACAGAATTGTCCTTCAGTATTGTAGACTTTTGTGCATAAATACCTATAAGCATTGTAATAAAAGTTTTTTTGTTTTAAAAAAATGATTTATAGTTATTTATTTTTAACCCTTCTTTGTGCAAAGTTGTATCAAAAAATTTAAATTGTAATTTAAGCATGTTTAAGAAACTGTTGAGTGGTTGTCTAGAATGTAGTGGAGACTGTTGAGAAGGCAGTAGAAAAATTTAATTTTTTCTGTGTAGGTGGTTGCGTCAGCATCCAAAAGTCATCAGTATGAAGTTCAAGAAAGGCGTCAAGAGAGCAGAGATATCAAATGCCATTGACAATTATGTTAATGGTACTGTAGGTGAGTGTTAATTTGCTTGTGTGATACATTTTCTTAATAATTTTTTTCCTAGGAATCTAACCAAGCAGGGTGGTGCAGTGGTAACTCACTGGATGCACATTCTGGAGGACCCGGGTTTGATTTCCGGTCTGGCCATCCTGATTTCAGTTTTCCATGGTTTCCCGAAACCACTCCAGGCAAATGGCTTCCCTAATTCCTCTTCCGTGGGCAACTTGCTCCGTCTCTAATGACATCGCTGTCGACGAGACGTTAAGTCCAACTACCCACCTACCTATCTAGGAATCAGATATTGGTTTTGAGATAGTCTGTTACAGAATAGTTTATTAAGTGTATTGCTATAATCTAAAATCACAAAAAAAATGTCACTTCAACAAATTATTGGTGTTTAGTCTCATAGTACAATAGAGCAATGCTATAACGAGCACACATTATAATGATATTCGCTCTATTCTATATTAAATATAGGGTTAATATTAGGCATGTGCGAGAAGCACTTTTTTGGTTTGAGACAATCGAGATGAGATGCTTAAAAAAATTGAAGATTCGAGACGAGATTGAGAATTCTTATAACTACATTTTGCCATGACATTATTATTATTTCAGTTAAAATACATTTCCTTTCTTATACAAAGTAAACATAAATCCCAAGAAATGAAAAATATTGCAACGGTTAATGGTGTTCATGCAGTTCTCATACTCACCTAATGGAATTATTAATATTAAAGTCAAACAATAATAAAATGTCAGGTTTTTAAAATTCCTAAAGATACATTTTGATGCATACACGTAGTGTAAAACAAATTGGACACCATGATAAATTTGTCACTGTCTTATCTGTGCATTTATGGCGGTTACGGTAAGTACTAAGTAATATACTATGAAAACATTATTTAAATTGCCTTGGCATATAATGGTATGTATTTTCAGTATTCCACATATTCACAATAAACTTGACCATATTTTATAGTCGGAAAGATTGGTGAAAAATTCAGCAATAAAAGTATAGTAAATGGTAAGGAACTTGGATAATCTTCCACGCAGAAACACAAGCTCTTCCACATGCTCTGCCAGCAGATTTTCTCATCTAACTGAAACTGTGTTGCCAGCACTGTTAAACACACTCTCTCTCGACACTTGGGTGGCTGGAATCCCTAAATAATGCTGGCCAATAGGAGCCAAAAGAAGTTTCTCTTGTTCTTTTGCAATCAAATGAATGTGTCACGTTTCCATGAAATAAACCGCTCACTCAGGTATCTCTTGAACTCTTCACTTTGACGCGTGATGCGTACTGGCATAATAATTATGTACGACTCCGTCTCATCTTTGCGTCATGTTACCCCGAGAGGGGTTTGAACCCAGGACGACTTGCTTCCAGAGCCAAACAGCACACCTCTATGCAAGGGGCACCCAAGGAAACGGCAGCCAAAGCTGTTTATGCCATTATGTCAGACGTCATGTGTGTAATCACCCCCGCGTGCGACAAAAGTCAGCAACGAAACCCAGCGCTGTCCCTAAGCGGCCGGCAGCAATGCAACCGATTCATGGGAAAAAACATCAACAGACAGAAGTGCTACACGAGGATGTTTGTGTTGATGATGATCAACTTTTGAACCTGCTGGGTTGTATCGATTTCACCAACGAAAATGATGACTAGGCGAGTCTCTCGAACACTGCTATAACAGAATCTTGTTTGTATCTGTAGAAAGTCGGTGATTGTTTAGTTCTATGGCTGCGAGTTTTGGGTTATTCATCGCCTATTAAGCATATCTGGATCTCTAATTTGCAATTTAAAAATGACTGAACATAGGTGACTGGATATTTTCAAAAATAGATACACTATTAAAATATTACTTTTAAATTTTTTCAAATTTTTTTTATATTTATTATGAAGGTATAAATTCACAGTATTTGTGTTTTATGTATTGCAAAGTGGCAATAAGCAAATTAAATAATAAGTTTCTTAACTTAAATTATACAATTTCAAATGTATTTTGGGTATTAAATTATTTAATAAATACTGAAAAATGTTTTTGGCTACTTTCTAGCTACTTAAAGAATTGCCCCTAGCGACTTTCTAACAGCTTTAAGAAGTATTCTTAGCAACTTTTTAAGTGACCCTGTTGGCAATCCTGGCACTAACCCGTGGCCAAATCCGTCATTTAGTAGATACGTTAAAGCGACGGTATCACTAGTGAATTATAAAATATGCACTTTAAATGTATTCCAGACACAGTTTATTTGTGCAGAAATATAACATAATATTTCTCTTTTAGGGGCATTTTAAAACTTTTTTTTTTCTTATGCAAAGTGTTTGCTAGAAATAACCTGAATACATTGGCCATTTTTGTTCCACTTTCATTCATAAAGACATCTTGTTGCCCTGTCTTTATTTAAAGACAGTCAAAAGGCATCTGAAAGACCGTCATGGCGACATATTGAGTTACAGAATACAATTTGGCTTCATAAAGATAGTTAAGCGGTAAATGTCTTTATATGATAGTTAAAAGTTACTGAATAGGGCTACTGCCATTCTCACTTTGTGTCTCCTTTTCCTTTCCTTTTTCTTCACAACCTTCCTCATACAGTATTTCATTTTTTTTCTTTTCCTTACTGTTTTAACTCTACCCCTCTTTTGAAGTTATACTTCTTTTGGCACGTTGAGGGTAAAAGTTCAGTGAACAACAGAAGTTGCGCGCGCACATTGTAACGAAATTTGACAGTGAATGTGGTAGGGGTATGACCCAACTACGAAGACATTGTCAACATAACCGTGGTTACGCCAAAGAAGTATAACTTCTAACGCGCGTACATAAGTACACGCACCCAGTTTTTTTTCCCCCTCTCTAATTTTCTGATTCAGTATTTCATTCTTCTCTTTCGCCTTACAAAATTTTCCCAAACAATACTTCATGAACAGTAAACAAATCTGCGATTGTCTTCCAATTTTGTGTATTTATTTCATTTAGGACATCCTTATAGTGTTTTGATCTCTCTTCCTCATTGCTGTATTTAATTCTGAACAGTTAGGTACACACTTCTCAAAATTGTCAATCTGCCACAGCAATTTATTTTCACTTAAAGAAACTGAGTAACCTAAAACCGTTCTACATTTAGTATGACTCTCTTCACTTACATTGTCGCAACCAGTAATAATTTCTACAGTTCTCCACAGTGTATAAAATACTTACATTGTCACAACCAGTAATAAATTCANTCGCAACCAGTAATAATTTCTACAGTTCTCCACAGTGTATAAAATACTTACATTGTCACAACCAGTAATAAATTCTTTGTTTACATCTTTACAGCTACCATTTTCCAATCTCATCCTGTAAAATAAAATTTATACTTATATTACTGTTACTTGGGGCAGTTAATTTTCCAATCTAATCTTTTCCAATTCAACCCCCCATTTTTCTACCCTTGTTAGTAATTCTGCATTTTTTTCTGTCTTATTGCTGCAGTACGCCTAATTTATTGTATTAATTCGTGTTACAGTCCTTGTTNTAATTCTGCATTTTTTTCTGTCTTATTGCTGCAGTACGCCTAATTTATTGTATTAATTCGTGTTACAGTCCTTGTTCAAAGGCTCTAATTTCCTGCTTTATCTCGTGAATTCCTTGTTCAAAATGCCTGCTTTGTTGTTTAACCTCCTGAATTTCTTGTTTTATAGACACAAGAATACAGAAAATATATGACTGATTATGCTGAGTTTCCTGTATAGAACTTAAGTTCCCTTTTTATTTGAAAACTGTGCCATATTTATTTCGGAATTGACCGAGAATGGATTAATAAGTGACAATATTGAACACGTACTTTGACATTAGTAAATGTTAACAACGTAACCGATACACCAAAATAAACAAAATAAATTGTGATAAATTTACTTTGACTGGTGGCTTCAGTGGTCAATTCCCCGACATTGATTGTGGGATTTGTTTCCGTTGTACGATGCTGGAACAGACATTCTGGTGATTTTAGTCTGTTGTCTGGTACCTGGATCCATTGTTGTTACCTGGAAGTGCCGCTCGCCGATCGTTCATCACTGCCTCTTGCCTCGTGTCTCGTTCTGAACTGCCATGTAGACATGTAGTTAATGTTATGCTGCTGCTATCTTCAAGTGTGTTTGCAATTATTGCCCTGTGGTTGGGCAGCAGTGTTTGTAATGTCGCAGACGTCAGATTTGGCAACTGGAAATTACAGCTCGATTTTACTCACTCAGTAGAGATATGAGACTTGAATAAAGGCGCCATATTAGAATAAAATAAAATAATTCAATTTTCAGATTATTTCCTCCATATTTTTTTATTTCAAGTTAAAAAAAAACAGTTCACATTCTTTAATTTATTAATGCAGAGTCACAAACAGTCAGCTTAATGAGCCAGTTGAAGCAAAGAACAGCGCTGCAGAGTTAATTAATTCTGCATGCCACTAAAACTACGCATCGCAAGAAATTAAGAAGACAAGATGGACGTGTCATTTCGCTCCTGGCACCCTAGTTACCTCTCACACCAGTGAAAATAATTTAGTAGACAGTAAAAGTTGGTCAAAAATTGAAGTTAAAAAAAATTGTCACGGGTGCTTGCAGGTGTGGGCGAAATTCGCCATGCTTGACCCGTCTTCTTCAAGAGCTGGTCATCAACTGTCAGCGAGTGGCAGACGCTCGTGGCCAAAATCACCCTGCCCTTTACCCCCACTCCTCACACCAGGGTGCCAAAAACCTAACCAAATAAGGGCATGGTGTGGTAGCGAATCCCTTTGGATACTGTGCAAACTCCTTCGCAACCACTTTCCCACGCCAGCTGAACTGTAGAGTTGTTAAATAATTGAATTTATAGAACATTCTCGAAAGGAAAAAATGTCTGCGAATGTGGTAAAAGCTCATCTGCGATTGCTGACGTAACCTCAACTGCGACTTCAGAAAAAGCAAACGCATGACAGATAAATACTAACACAGCCAAAACGTCAAATACTGATAAGCAATTATAATTCCTTGCAAAACATAAGAAAATTAACCAAGTGTCCCAATAAAATTATTATGAACTACATCATTATACCATTGGCACACATCACATGAGCTGATAAGGTGGGAGGGTTTGTTGTCCAAAATACCTGTTGTGACCTTGTGGATCACAACAGGTTATTGTTTTCAGCACAAATTTATTACCAAATTTCAGCTGGACAGTTGGACAAAAGTGCTGTACACATACTGTAAAAATATGTGGTGTCAGATTGGATAATAATTAGTGATGCAATTCTCAAACCATAATGGTATGTTCACTGAAGAAATACCTTTCTCAGAAAAATTGTGCATAGTTTATATGTAGCTGTTACTAGGGCCCCACTTTTATGGTAAATAAAATGAGCTGATTTTGTCATTAAAATGTCAACCTTTCATCAAGCAAAAAAATGCATGTATTATTATTAGAACAATATGTTGTTTTTGTAACAATTTCAACCAAACTGAATTGAATTTGTTATTCATTCATTTTAATCAATAGGTATTTAAGTGGAAAACATTAAAAAAATATGTAACAATAAGAATGAAAGGACAACCTTGCGAGAGCACACTTGTCATGTAGCGTACATTGTCACGTCACAGCAATTTTTGTGCGCTGAATCTCGGACTATGTTGAGACACTTAAAACTGCCCACTGCCCAAGAACACTCACTAGCCTTTATGTTTTACAAAATTTTTACATCACCCACATACAGATATTTTTTATTTGTAGACAACAATATTTTAATTAAATCCAGTTCAGTTCAATATTACTCCAACACAAATCCACCACAGTGTAACTACAAAATACTAATAAATATTTTATTATTGATAAAATATAAATACTCCTTACATAGCAAAAATGTTTCCACAAAGAAGTGGCAGAAACCTATTTGGTTTTGTTTTCTTAGTTTGCTTCCAATGCAGTTGTCTTTTTATTTTTTACGTTCTCTTCGTTATCACAAAATCACTGTGCATATAGCGTGGCAGTATTTAAGCATGTGTCTTTTCGCACCCACTCAATGTTTACATCACATTATTTTCACTTTGGTCAGTTTATAAAACACAAAAACCCTTCACTTCCAAACTCTCTGGCACTATCTAAAACAGTAACTATTTTTGGCATTCTTAACCGGTTCTGCGATATAAGCAGCAGACTACGATCACCACCCTCAATCAATAGTTACAGATGCAGTATTTGCTAGTTGTCAATAACCCAACCACAAAGCACAGAAGATGAGTAAAGTCTGCAGTGTTTACAAACCCTGCGCAAATGTTTAGTGCATAATTATTACATCCAACAATNACAGAAGATGAGTAAAGTCTGCAGTGTTTACAAACCCTGCGCAAATGTTTAGTGCATAATTATTACATCCAACAAAAAAATTATTCATCTGTTTTATATATACGTATTGTTTACTTTCGTCATATCACCAAAATTTTTGGTTAGAGATGTTCATTTATAAATATAATACGCGTTAAGCGTACATGTGAATGAGTGCCATAGCAATTCTGGTCTATCTATATTGAATCATATGTGCAACGATAATCTTTCGACCTTGCTACCAATCAATTTATAAATAATTCTCCTGACGTAAAATTTTGTTTACGTTTTTATAGTCTACAACGTCATCACCATGCAAATAGTTTTGTTATCCACACGTATGTGAAGTAAATGAGAGATAATGCTACACCATATAACAAATTGAAAATTGTGAAACTTAATGTTTGTAAGAGTTTTCATGGTAAAAAGAAGCTCGCATCATGGTTTTAGATACACAAGTAATTTCATCTGTGTTTCACGATACAGGAATTATTACAGAATTTTGCGAGTAACCATAATTTATCAGTATTTCACATTATTTCATGTTCTTTCGTGATTCACAAACATTTTTTGGCCCTAATTATTACATACTCTAAACTGCAAGTATTCCTAGACTTTTTATATACTGTTTTGTAGTTCAAAATAACAATTCTCTTGAAACTAAAGACCTTCTAGAAAACAAAGATGCTGCTATATATGTGGGAATGNTTTATATACTGTTTTGTAGTTCAAAATAACAATTCTCTTGAAACTAAAGACCTTCTAGAAAACAAAGATGCTGCTAGTGGGAAAGNAAACAAAGATGCTGCTATATATGTGGGAATGGGATGATGCATCCAAGATGGAATTAAATTAATTCTTAAGTGGCTTTTTCTCATTTCTGAGGAAGTTTCTCATAGATTAAAAGGTTGAAAATGTCCTTTGTGAAATGAGGAACAAAAAAAAGTTTCTAATACAGGATTATTTTTTTTGTTATTAAATAAACTACTCTGTCATGTGATGACTAGTAGTATAACTATAAATATCATAAAATTAATTTTATGTGGTTAAAATTGTTGTGTGGGTGCTTAGCTACATATACGTATATTGAAATGTACTACAACAAAAAGGATGACATTTATGGCTACCTCAGGCATGTCGTGTTGAATCTTTGTTGTGCATACCTGCTTCGATAAGTATTACATAAGACCTAATAAACACACTGTGACCCTAATTTGACACATTTCATTTCTGTGATGTTTCACTCGTGCTGTTTTAGACTCACATTTTATTGCTTTCACATTTTAAGACTTCACAATAGTGCAGTTACCATTGAGAATTTACAAAATAATCTGTGTCGGAATTGGACTCAAAAAGATTTGGTGTAAACCCTTTCCATTCATAATTTTTCAGTTTTGTCTGATTGTCATCTAAAAAGTTTAAAAGAAAATTTTTAACGAACTTGGTGTGTGTAGTTTTAAGTCAGTGTTCTAGTATATGTGGGTAATTGTAAGAACTCTCGTGAACAGTTATTTCAGCCATGCCGTGTTTGTCAGCAGGCAAGGACATGCCGTACGACAGCTGGGCGGCCATGTACGAGTCCGTTCCATCTCCGCTAACGGATGCTGACCGCAAGGAATGGGTAGCCAAACTGGATGGCGTGGCACTTGGCTCTGATGCTTTCTTCCCGTTCAGGGACAATGTGGATCGAGCCCGACAGGTTGGTGATTGAAACCCCTCCATCTGTATCTTAGTGATTTGTACAAACCCTGCTGCATTCTGCCACAGTATGTTTCAGTGATCAGTCGTGAGTTCAGGCACTGGGGTTAGTTTATCAGAAGTGTACTCTTACTATTTGTCCATTTTTTGTTCTCTGATTCAAAGTGTGGAAGGGTCTGACTTGCGGGTATGAAATATGTGGGCTAGCGGGACACTATTACGAAATATAATTTGCAGTCTGGTTTGCATTGTAATGAAAGTACTGGAACTTTATATTGGTGCAGCTGGGATGGGCCTGTTCTGATCACCGGTTCTCGACAGAACTGGGACCAAGAATCATCGTCAAAATCTTGGTTATGACTTACTGCGACCGAAACAGTAAATACATTAGTTATACTATACAAAGAGTTGCGTGGAGTGGGAAATAAATTACCTAGTAATATTTTTACATTTATAAATTGTTAAAGTCTTGAGATTCTAAGAGTAAAAAAAAATATATATATATATATTTATATCTAACCACATATTTTTCCGGTGTAAACAAGAATAAAAAGTGTCCATAGATATATATACTGCTGTTATGTGCAACATGCACAAAATAATTCAGGATTTGGACAAGACTGTGGAAAATGAAGCACTGACTGCAGTGAACTGAAGGCACACCTTTTAATGACAAGACAGTTGGTGCAATTTGGCATAATATCTCTGGTTTTCTTGAATGTAAATAACTATCTTAGAAGTTGTGTGATGTATGTGTACATTAAAATTATGATCACTTTGCAGGAGTTTATGTTCAAGTTGCAAAAATATTGTTTTTAAAATAATACAGTGTATTTAATTTTCAAGTGGAAAACGCAAAAACTTTGTGCAACTGTATTTGTGTGCTTTGTTGCTTGATAAAGCATCTTTAGTAAACTTGTGCGAGTATTGATTTAATTTCTTTCTTAGGCATGAATAAAAATTATTTTCTTTAGTTTTGCATTGTAGCAGTGTATTTCTCTTTGAAACCGTAGTCACTTAATATAAAAGGAAAACCTGAAGTTGTTACAATTTGTTATCTAGCATTTATACATGTAGCAGTTGAAGAACAGGAAAAATAGTTGAGAACTGAGAACCAATTTTTAAGAACAGGTACCAATTCAAGAAATAAAAAATTTATTAAACTGACCCGTCTAAAGTGTAGACCTTTTTTTGGTTTGGGATATGTGTAAGGAAGGTCAGTTTGAAGGCCAAAGCAGCTGAATTTGTGCAAAAGGACCCACAGTCACGTTTTTCAATGGCAAAGGACAAGCAATTATGTATAAACTGCCTTCAAGATGCTCACCAAGTGAAGAGTTTCCCATTGATCAAATCTTGTAGACTTTGTAAAGCTTGTCATAACACGATGCTGCATTTCCCATCAGATGAACGCACAGTCAGCACAGGATCAAGTGCCTGTTGTTACACCTTCAAATGAGGACAGCACCTATAGTGTTCTGTCTTACCTTTCCAAAGATTCGCAGCCATCTGCTGTAATGTTATCCACAGCTGTTGCGTATGTTCAGGATGTTTGTGGAAACTGCCAGTCTGTTAAGAGTTCTGCTTGACTTTGGCAGCCAAGCCAATTTCATTACTGAATCATGCCTGTCTCGATTAGGTATGAAGCATCAAAACCTATCAATTCCACTTCATAGACTTGCCCAGACCCCGCTTACCAGTGCGAAAGGTTTTGCCACAAATTACCTAATCTGTTCCTTCAACGTTTCTTAAGCCAGATGCTTGGGAACACATTAGACAGCTGCAACTGGCTGATCCCACCTTTGTCACACCAGGAGAAATTGACACTTTGCTGGGCGCTGCATTATTTCCTCAGCTTTTGAAAGGGAAGAAAGTTACTGGCCCCCCAGGAACGCCAACTGCTATTGATACGTTGCTGGGTTGGGTGCTAATGGGACGTGTCCAGATTAACACAGATTTGCAGCCAGGTATCTCGTCCTTCATCTCAAATGTACAGCAGCCCACCTTGGATGAAGTGTTGAAAAAAATTTGGGAAATTGAAGAACTGCCTGCGGTCACATTACCACCAGCCCCAGAAGATGTGTTATGTGAAAAGATGTTCATTGAAGGCTGCACTCGAGCGGACACAGGTAGATACAATGTAGCCCTACCATTTGAATCTCCCGAGCCAATATTAGGAGATTCAGCCTCTTCTGCTCTGCGCCGTTTTCACTCTTGAGAGCGCCGGCTGAGAAAACAACCAGAGGTGAAGGCAGATTGCGTTGCCTTCATGCAAGACTACCTGGCTGCCGGACACATGAGCCATGTAAAAGAAGGTGACGGAAGTGTGAATGCATACTATATTCCACACCACTGCGTGTAAAGGCCAGACCACACTACTACCAAGCTATGTGTAGTGTTTGATGCTTCGTCAAAAAAAAACAGTCTTGGGTGTGTCTCTTAATGATGTCCTTTTAACTGGTCCAAAGTTGCAGACAGATATTGTTACTGTATTGCTTAATTTCAGAATTCCACACATTGTTTTCACTGCAGATATTAAGCAAATGTATTGGTACATCATGGTACATCCCGAGCATCGTGACTATCGGCGAATCTTTTGGAGAGAGTCAGAGGAGCAACCAGTTTATATTTATTGGCGTAACACTGTCACTTACGGGGTCTGCTCAGCTCCGTACTTTGCAATTAGAACATTCAGAAAGCTGGTGCAAGATGAGATGACCAATTTTCCAGATGCTTCTAAAACACTTAACGAGCCCAATGTTTATGATGATGTTACTGGTGCCAATGGCCTAGCCACTACCCTCAAGCTTAGACAAGACCTTCAGCAACTGCTGGACCGTGCGGGTTTTCAGCTTCGAAAACTTGCAAGTAATTGTCCAGCTTTGCTTGATGACTTGCTACCGCAAGATGTTCATTCTTCTGGTGAAACATACTGTTTTAGCAAAGACTCCTGCATTAGGCGTATGCTGGAGCCCCAACACTGATGCCTTCTTACATAAATTGCAACCCAATCCTCCAGTGTACACAAAACAAGGTATTTTATCAGATATTGCCAGAATCTTTGACCCAACTAAGGTAGCTCCATTGAAGCGAGTTACTCTTCCCAGGTTGGAGTTGTGTGCTGCTGTTCTGCTTTCTAGATGTTTACGTTTGCTGCTCGAAGTCCTTATACCTGTTTTACACTTACACAGCATATGTGCTTGGTCTGATTCGTCAGTTGCTCTCTCCTGGATAAAAACGGCTCCTCAAGTTTGCAAGACGCTTGTCGCAAACCGGGTGACTCAGATACAAGAACGCACCTCGGTGGACTGGTGGCATCACGTGGCAAGTGAAGACAATCATGCTGACTGTGCGCCTCGAGGCCTTACACCTGGACAGCTAGCAGACTGTCCACTTTGGTGGCCTGGACCGTCGTGGTTGCATCAACCAAAGAGCGAATGGCCGTAGACCAATCATGTCATTCACAGACCCACTGTTAATGATGAGTGCAGAACTCTTGTCCTGTCAGCAATGTTGGAAAAGTCATGCCTTTTGGAATTACTTGAACATTTCTTCAAATTTAAAAAGGGTTCAACGAATTGTTGCCATTTGGGTTTGAGTTAGGAAAATCTCCATCCGAGGCTAAACTCAGTTTACGGCCCATTCTTGCTTGATGAAGTGCAACATGCATTAATGCTCCTTATCAAGGCTACACAGAACCAGGCATTTGCAGATGAAATGCAAAGATTGGCTGACCAGCAACTCTGTTCACCTGCCATAAGAAAATTATCTCCCTTTGTTGATGCTGAAGGAATCCTGCGTGCAGGTGGCAGACTTCATCATTCAGACCTAGCATATGATGAGAATCATCAAATTCTCCTCCCAAAGTGCAGTCGCCTTGCAGAACTTCTAATTGATCAGCTCCATGAAGATTTCCTTCATCCTGGGCCCAGTACAATTCAGTCATTACTGCAACGTGAATTGTGGTTACTGGGTGCACGAATTGTGATTCGAGGTCGTCTTCGTAAGTGTGTTTGTTGCTTCCGTGCTCGTCCGACAAGTCACAGTCCTGCAATGGTAAGCCTTCCAGGCAGTAGTGTGTGTCAAGCTAAGCCCTGCCTCACCTCTGGTGTTGATTATGCTCTGCCAATCCCAATTACTGTGGTGCGAACAAGAAAACTTCGCATTCTGCCAAGCATACATTTGTCTTTTTGTGTACTTTGCCACAAAGGCAGTGCATTTAGAGCTTGCATGCAATTAGTCACGTGAAAAATTTCTAGCTGCATTCAGACGTTTCATTGCACGTCGTGGGCAGTGTACTCACTTGCATAGTGACTGTGGTACAAACTTTGTGGGGGTTAATCGTCACTTGTCAAAGCTGCATAGCTGCAAGAGTTCTTGGCTGACAACAAGTGTCTTACTGAAAAGCTAGCTGAAGACCCACCATCAGCCCCGCACTTTGGAGGACTCTGGGAGGCAGGCATCAAATCTGCTTAGTCTCTGTTGAGCAAAGTGGTGGGCAGTCAGCTACTGTTGTATGAGGAAACGTACATGGTGCTGACTCAGATTGAAGCCATGTTCATCGTTCATCTCTAGACCACTTTGTGCCATTTCCAGTTACCCAAATAACTTATCTGCCCTGACTCAAAGTTTTTTCTGTTCCTTGGTCCTCCTCAAGTGTTACCAGAACAGGACTTCACCAAGGAACCTACAAACAGATTGAACAGGTGGTCACTAATTCAACAATTTCATCAGTCATTCTGGAAACTCTGGCATACTGAATACCTGCAACAGCTTCAACCCAGGGATAAATGACTTAAGAACAATGACACCCTGAAAATTGGTGAATTGGTCCTCATCAGGGATAACAAACAACCTTCCACCCCTCCGTTGGCAACTGGGACGCATCACCAAGATACTGCCTGGGTCGGATGGCATTGTGCGGGTTGCCCAGGTCCTCACTCAACACAGTCTCCTGACTCGTCCTGCAGTCAAGTTGTGTCCACTACCAGTTAATTAGTTTGAAGTGTGCTCACTTCAAGGTGGGCAGGATGTTTAGACTTGTGTATTTTGTGTGGTGTGCATTATAGACAAGCATTTAAATTTCTTTCTCCCACTCACTCTTTGTGGATGCCATCTTGTCCGCCATATTGACTAAACAGACCAGTGAACAAAAAGAAGTTAGTTGTGCGTACTATGGTGTCATGCTTGTTTCGTTGTATGCAATCGTTTTAACATTGTTGTAATTAACTATGTAGTATATACATTCCATTCTCGTCGCCTCATGTCCAGACAGTCTAAGACTTTGAACCCTACCGAACATTTTAAGTTGCCACACATGCGTATCCATTTAAAACTTTATTATAGTGACAATTTATAATCGCAGAGTTTTTTTTTTTTTTCATAAACCTGTATTTATTCTATTGAACACTGTACAAGCTGCAAGTCAAGAGATTCTCTAAACATCAGAAAATACGATAATACCTGTCAAAAAGCAGGTTGGCGTTATCATTCAAGGGTTGCATGGCGGCAGAAATGGGGCCGCACCCAAGGCATGTGTTTTAAGCAAGAATGGGCAGCGGTGGCGCAGTGTCCAGGGCGCTCGCCTCCCATCACTGTGATCCGGATTCGATCCCCGGCGGGTTCACTCCCGGATTTTCACATGTGGGAATCGCGCTGGATGCTGCCGCTTGCCGGCGGGTTTTCTCGAAGTACTCCAGTTTCCCCCGCCCTTGCATTCCAGCACCGCTCCATTCTAGGGTTTCATTTCTGTCATGCCCAGGGATGACGGTCACCTACGGGTCCCAGCTGGAAAGATCGTCACTCGGAGGGTGTCGCCTTGCCCTGGGTGCGCTCCCCACACAACATTTATTTATTTTTTAAGCAAGATGATGCATGCAATTATTTGTCATTGTCTTCTGTCATATCGAAAGAACATATACCTCACTCTGAACTCGGGTATGGCTGTTAAATAAATGCCACACATTACCACATTAAATTATTTATAGCATCTTTCAGATCCTGGTTAAGAGCCCAAAGACCTCTATACAAATTTCTGCTTTGTTGGTTTATTTTAGTTTTTATAAATTTCCTTCCTGAGTTCAGGATAGCATTTTTATACTTGGAATGCTAAGAACTAGACAAACTGTAAGAATAGTAAGTTCAGTGGATAAAAATTGTAGTGTAGCTTTTCATTGTGTATCAAGCAGCTTAATAACAGTCAGAAAGAATAATACGTATGTCTCAACAGTTACTTTCTGAGAAAAGTTGGGAGAGGCAGAACATCCTCCCATCAAAAGTGTTCAGGGAGGAGGCATGTCCCTCCCGTCTCCTCCGTATTGTACGCCCGTGATCATAATTAAAATAGTCATGCAAAACTTTTTTTTTTTTAAATTTACGTTTGCCTTTCCTCAGTCTTTTTTTTAAATATAATATTTTTTATTTAAACAATTTTTAAATAAATAAATTTTTTAATTGCATTGCTCAGACTTTTTACTACTGGTAAAACATTACATTCTTAGCACACAAATAAACTTCACGGTAATTTTATTAAAAACCCACTGCAGGTACAGTAGAACCTCGTTAATCCGTGACGTGGTAATTCGNGGTAATTTTATTAAAAACCCACTGCAGGTACAGTAGAACCTCGTTAATCCGTGACGCGGTAATTCGAGAGTCGGATAATTCGGGACAGTTTTAGAAGTAGGAAGGTACAGTAGAACCTCGTTAATCCGTGACGCGGTAATTCGAGAGTCTGACAATTCGGGACAGTTTTAGAAGTATTAGAAAAACTCGCACGTAAATTATTAATAGTCCACGCACCATTTTTTGCAGCACACGAGCTGGCAAGTAAACTTTGCAAGTCGGTGCAGTCTTGTATATTTATCACCTGTGGCTGGGAAGAAAGAATGGTATGGGTGGAGAGAAACATAATGATGGGGCGGGGTGGGTCAAAGCAGCCAATCTGGCTGTTGTGCAGCGGAGGGGGATTCATCCCTCCTGAAAATTTCTGCTGGGAGGAGTGTGTTTTTTTTTAGTGTTCTGTCGTCACCAGTTTTTCTTGCACGTTTGTTCACTGTGCTCTAAAAAAAAACAATGTTTGCAGTTTCTGAGCGGGAATATTTTCGTTCATTGCAATTTTTCTGGCTTTAAACAGAAGCATTTCTGTGGTGACAGAAAATCCGTCATTCCTAGTAGTGAGCACATGCTGGAACAGCTCTTCTTCCATTTCCGGACAGGTATTTACATTTTTTCCCTCACAAATCACACTTCTTAGGCAATTTTTCCAACGTATTTCTTTCCCTGCACCATCGCTGTACATTTTTATCGTTGTCGTGAAATTGTCGACCAGCTACGCTCTTTCCTTTTCACATGCGAACTCCACAACTTTCAACTTCAATTTTGCATTATAGCTTGGTCGTTCCTTTCCCATCATCACTCACATTTGTGTATCTGGGAAGCGTGCACGACATGAGAGCAAGTGAATGAACTGAAGTGATCAATGCCAGCTCGGCTGTAAACAGCCTTGCAAGGTCACGCGCCTTTGTGGTCGTGCGCAAGGTCGCGTCTGACGTGCATCCACAACTACTGCGCTGAGGCCAAGNGCAAGGTCACGCGCCTTTGTGGTCGTGCGCAAGGTCGCGTCTGACGTGCATCCACAACTACTGCGCTGAGGCCAAGGATGCCTGCGAGCGCTTCACAGGAGCACATGAACACACCTCAGGCTTTAAAAAACTTCTCCAGCCTGTACACGCACATGGCGGCATATACATGCAAAATACGGTGATTAATTCTTTCCTTTCTAACAGTTTGTTCAGAGTTATTGTTATTAAAATTACTTCTACTAAATTATCTGTGATGAATATTTTGAATGCCATGTGTAATCAAACTCACACAAGCTAAGAAACAAGTCGTGCAAATTTCTGTTGTATTTTTTGTTGTTAATTTTATCTCTAACTTTTGAAAGCAACATTTTCCATCCATCTGCTACATCACTTTTAATCTTGCTGTGTGANTGTTAATTTTATCTCTAACTTTTGAAAGCAACATTTTCCATCCATCTGCTACATCACTTTTAATCTTGCTGTGTGTGCTGGTGCCAACACTTAACGGGACTCTGGAGCAGTGACTCTGGAGCAGTGACTCTGGAGCTGTGCGCCGTAAGGACGTGTCTTGCAAGCACTTCTGGGTTTTGAACTGTTAATTCTTAAAATTCGGTAATTCGTGATTGTCTCTGTCCCAATCTTTCCAGATTAGCGAGGTTCAACTCTACAACAAAAATTCTGTGGCTATGGTTGTACAAGGAAGCAGTTTTCAGAAAAAAAATATGTTAAGCAATTTGTTAATTGCAAGAAATTGTGTTTTAAGCCTACATTAGTATATCTAAGTAATGCTAGTTACGTGAATTTTTTAATTTCTCCACACATTGAAAGTATGTGTAGAATATCCCAGAATTTTACCATTTGGTAGTTGAGCAGTGGAAACCAAAGCTACTAGATTTCGGTAGTTCTACTAAATTGTATTTCATAATGATGCATAAAAAAACTATTGTGTTGTAACAGATAAAATACATTACCTGACATTTCACTATAATTTTTGACAGTATTAATTTTTAGTCTACTTTCTGAAGGAAAGAAAGGCTTACGAGATCACTTTCCTGTCTGTGTGTCTGTCCTCCCGTAAAAAACTTTTGGAACACTTGAACCAAATTTCACCATACTAGGTACACATATAGTACTTATAGATAGATATATAGATATCTGACTTTTATATTTTTCACAGCCACGCAGAATGCACATTTTAAAATTAAGGGTGATCTGTCATATCTTGAAAACCATTCAACCAAATTAAACCAAACTTTGTATGTTGGCAGTGCATCATGTAAGTATTGTATTTAAAAATTATATTAAAATTGTTTGGCACTTATTTTCAAAATTGCGGCCATGCAATTATTTAGGGTTTATTTGGTATATCTACCATACTGTCTAACCAATTTCTACCAAATTTTGTATGATGAAAGTGTCTATTACAAGCATCATATATGCAAACATACAGTCAGATTTGCCTACCATTTTGTAAGATAGCACCACACAAATGAATAAAGTTTTTTATGTCATATCTTGGGAAACAAATGACCAATTATTACCAAATTTGGAAACAAGTAGGACTGTGGCAGGTGATTTGAACTGATATGACTTCGTCAGACACGTGTTTTCAAAATGGCGGCCATATAGATATTTTAGCTTAGTATGCTATATTGTCGAAACCATGTAATCAACTCTAACTTAACTTTGTATGCTTGCAGTTTTGTAAGATAGCCCCATGTGAAAAAAAAAAAATATAATTTTTTATGTTGTATCTCAGAGAAGCAATAACCTGTGTTCTACCAAACTTGGTGAAAATGTACTGTGGTANATATAATTTTTTATGTTGTATCTCAGAGAAGCAATAACCTGTGTTCTACCAAACTTGGTGAAAATGTACTGTGGTAAGCCATATTAATGTTTATGTTCTAAGTGTGTCAGACACTTATTTTCAGAATGATGACTATAACAACACTTAGCTTAGTGTGCTCTATCTATGAAACTATGTAACCAGTTTTGACTTAACTTTGTCTACTGTATCTAAGACAATCGTCAAATGTGCTAATACATAATTTTTGGTCGTGCATTTATAAAGATTGTTACATGAAAAAACAATTTGTTTTATGCCATATCTCGAGGACCAATCAACAGATTCCCACCAAATTGTACCTGCAAGTTGTACTACAGTAGGATACGTAAACTAATATGTTTTAGGTGCGGCAGGCCTTTTTCGAATGGCGTTAATATAATTATTTAGGTTACAGTGGATTTTCTATCAATCATTTCTCAGGGGACTGACGAAAAATTCCAGTACATGTGTACTTTCAATGAATGTGGCCTTGAAATGCAGATAAGTCAAAAATGAGACAACGGAATATGTTCCACCGATGTAGACTTTCAATACTTCTGAGTTCAATACATAGAGGTTCCACTCTAGCATGTTATATTTATTAAATAATTAAATAAAATTTAATCAAAATTTGTACACTAACAGTATTCATTATAAGCATGAATTATACATACATATCCTCTTTTGCTGCTCGTTTTGCAAAATAGTGCCATCTCAGAAAATTGGAAATTTTGCNATGAATTATACATACATATCCTCTTTTGCTGCTCGTTTTGCAAAATAGTGCCATCTCAGAAAATTGGAAATTTTGCCATATTTCAGGAATAATTCAACTAATTTTCACCAAATTTTGCTTGCCATTAGTGCTAGAGAATGGCACGTAAACTTACATAATTTAAGTGGGATCAGACACTTTCCAAAATGACGGCCGTATAAATATTGTGATAAATTTGTCACATCCTTTAAACAATTTAATTAAATTCAACCAAACTTTTTATGCTGACAGTATCTATTAAAAGCATTGTATTAAAAACTTCTTTTAAGGAAATTTTATAGGGTAGCACTAAATAAGAATGTAGTTTTTATGCCATATTTCGAGGACCAAATCAATGAATTTCCACCAAAATTCTTCACACAAATAACACTATGGTAGGCCATGTAAATTTATGTATTTTATGTAGTTCGGATGCATATTTTCAAAATGATGGTCCTGTAAATATTTCAGATTAGTAAACCTTATCATTCAAAACATTAGATTGATTACATCGTAGGTAGAGGTGAGCCGATATGGTTTTTGAGCCTTTTCCTATATTGCCGATACCAATACCAATACTGCCTTGACAAGGAAAAATAACAGTTTTTCATGTTTCAAAAAATTAAATGCTTTATTTTTAAAACATTTATTTAAAGAAAATTTTAATTGTTGTTGTTTTTATTGTTTCAGTGATAGGTCACCAAACTATTAAGATAAATAAAAATCTAGGAACCACTTACTAGTTAGTAATTAAGCTTATTTCCAATACAAAAGTNTTTTTATTGTTTCAGTGATAGGTCACCAAACTATTAAGATAAATAAAAATCTAGGAACCACTTACTAGTTAGTAATAAAGCATATTTCATATGAATTATGCATATAATGTATTTGTAGTATTCAACCTACCTTTGTTTTCCACAATGCTAAATGGTAGAAGGTCTGTACAAATGATTTTTCAAATGAGACTATTTATTTTCACAGTACNATGTGATGCACATATGAATTATGCATATAATGTATTTGTAGTATTCAACCTACCTTTGTTTTCCACAATGCTAAATTTTTCCACAATGCTAAATGGTAGAAGGTCTGTACAAATGATTTTTCAAATGAGACTATTTATTTTCACAGTGCGGGCATATGATGAAGGATAAGGTTTACTTTTTTCCATTAATTCATACACGTTATGAAATTTCGGTTTAGACCTGTTTACATCAGGGCTAGATGAACACAGTTGTAGCCACACAATCGTTATCTGAAATTTGTGAAGTACTCGCAATTATGACATTGTTAGGCGCATTTTGTCTGCCCGAAAGTTATNTTGTAGCCACACAATCGTTATCTGAAATTTGTGAAGTACTCGCAATTATGACATTGTTAGGCGCATTTTGTCTGCCAGAAAGTTATGTTGAGAGTTGAACAACAGGCCTAGGAGGACACTGTTGTAATTTGAAGTTCTTCCACTTCAAAGGGTGCGTACACTCAAGGTGCCGTTTTAAGTTTGTGGTACTATACGACCTCGATGATGTACCGCCTCTCGAAACCAAACATTTGCAAATATTGCAAACATTTTTGAGTGTTGCTTAGGGTAAAAAAAAATTCCACACGTCACTTTTCCTTCCAGCTATATTATTTGTTTTTTGCTNGTTTGTGGTACTATACGACCTCGATGATGTACCGCCTCTCGAAACCAAACATTTGCAAATATTGCAAACATTTTTGCGTGTTGCTTAGGGTAAAAAAATTCCACATGTCACTTTTCCTTCCAGCCATATTGTTTTTTGTTGGCACATGTAAATAATTTCACCACGTTCGTTCCCTAACCTAACACCGTCATATCACTACAGCAACAGCAAACAAACCAACGGCGGCGGCAGTAATGTAACCGACATTACAAGATTACATAAATTTTTTTTATGCTTCGCCATGTTCGTGATTGGACATGAAACTACTAAGACAAAATATTTATGGAGGTAATCGTAAATATGAATTATTGTTAATATTAAATATGTGTTAGGCGGATTAAATGTTAAGTTTTGTTCATGCGGCAAGCTTGCCTTCAGAGATAAAATTCAGTAAACGCAAATCGTGGCTACTATTGTTTTGTAAACAATCATGCAAAACCTGCCTAATTTTGCTTTAGAAATAAACACAGCCAGTTAGATACTTTAGTAAAAACCAATTTAAAAATAGTTATTACTTTAATGAAACCAAATAGTGCTGTAATCCACTGCAATTATGGCAAGATGAAAACAGCATCATCTTAGATTCTTAGGGCAAAATATCGGTAATAATATTGGTGATTTAAACATGAATTGCAAACAATTCCGATAATGACTATATCGGCCGGTTTCGATATATCGGTATCTGTATCGGCTCAGCCCTAATCCTAGGTTTGTGCTCTAAATCCGACCTCCGTAGTGTATTTGAATGCCTGCTAGCTTATGGTACAAGGTTTTCTGTGTTTGAGTCCTGGGTAAAGTATGTGTGTATTTGTAATTGTCTCACTACTGTTGCGTGTTTTTTTGGTTTCCTCTCTAATGATGTTGCTGTCAATGAGACATCAAGGCCTACTTACTATGTAAGCTTTTAAAAACTTAATTAATAATTATTTGCACCCATGTAAAGGAAAGTAGCCTCATTAGTTTTATCAGTAACTTCTTATGTTAAGTTGGCACAATTTTTTATGTCATTCTGGCTGCAGTATTTGAGCATGAAAGAAACTATAACCTCTGCAGTTTCAATCATTTTTTAAAGTCTTTATCACATAATCCTTGAACCCCCTTTTATGGGCAGAAATATGGCCTGTTAAGTGTGCATATTTCATGAATAGATACATTAATATTTATTCTTTACTTGACCTTTGCTTTAGTATGCATTGCTATGTGCAGAGACAGATAGGGTTATTTGTGGTTGCAGAGTGGTGTGGCATTCATTGCCAGTCCTGCTGGCTCGACCAATGATGAGGAGGTGATAAAAGCATGCGACGAACACCAAATAACCTTGGTCAACACTGGCTTGCGACTCTTCCACCACTAGCGCAGTCCCGTGTGCCAACTTCAGCGCTGTGCCGTAACGTGTCGTAGTTACTATGGATTTACGCCGTGCATGCAGTAATCGCAGGGGCAGCTCTGTTTCCAGCAGCTAGACGTGAGAGGCCATGCTGTACCCAGTGTAACATCTTTGGTTTTTCTTCTGGTATAGTTTTTTTTAAACATTTTATATCCTTCCTGTACACCAAATTTAATGGCTTGTGATTGTCCATTTTTAATTATTCACAAATGATTTTAAAGGTTTTTGTCTTTCCAGCAGGGTAGTGTTTGTTAGGTAGTAGATAGTTAGCTCTTTTTATAAATTTTTTAAAATAGGAAAATTAAAAGAGTAAAAAAATTGGAAGTGGGACATTGCTGGTATGTGTACCATTACTAATGGCGTTTACTAGGAAAATAAGGAAATTAATTTATTTCCAATATTTTACATTAATATATTCTGTACCATATAAGAAGGCCACTTTTTGACAGCTCGACGAATGTAGCGCCACTGTTTACATCTGACTACGTATCCTTCCGCCATCAGCTGGTCCGTCACGTCGGGGCTGTATTTTTTATCAACACGCTGTCAGCTAATCCACTTCTCATTGTACTGTAATGCTAAACAAATTTTAAGATATTTTAAGACTGACATCTGTCTAAAAATATAAGTAGGTTATAAAAGTAAAAATATAAAATGTTAGATATTTGATAACTCTTTTTTAATTTGTCCGAGATAGTGAATTTGGGTTAAAATTTGCGAGACGGTCTGTTGTATCTATTATTACACTTTGGACGTTATAGCTAATATATTCGAGTTGGAAATATGTGACGTGGAATAACGTTAGAATTGCTTAAAAACTATTCACGCGTGTCTACGGAATCAAGGAGATGGGTTTCGAGAGAACAATATGGCGTATAATTTACGTAGACGAACGATTACCGGCCGAATATAAATGACTTGTACTCCAAATCGTTGTAGATGAAATATATGTTACTTTAAAAATTATGCAGAGCTCGTGGAAAAATATAACTATTGGCATATGTTTGTAAATTCGTTAAATATCGCGAAAGAAAGAGGTTCATTTCTGGCTGGTAATAGCTCACAGAATATCCGATAGATAGCGCGCAGCACGTCACGGCGAAGTTTTGAGTAACTCTCTTTATGGCCAAGAGATAGCGTATCTTTTAAAGTTGATAATTCTTATGTTACGGGCTGGAAATATATTTAAAATTCGTGTCGTTTCGTCAAATTATTAGAAAAAATAATTCAACAATATTATGCAATATTTCTGTATGCTTTTGGAATTAATATCATGGACGTGTTGAAAGCAAGGTTTGAGATGGATGATACGACGTGAAAAACCTTTCTGAAGTTAGCACAACTTCAGAAAACTTTTCCACGTCGTATCGTTTTATTGTAAATTTCATTTTGAACACTTAAAAATAACTACATTATCACGAAGTTTAGTTTTTAACGCTAACAACCATTGTTTTGTGACCTCGTAAAATATAATGTATTAATAAAGCTGCGAACTCTTTCTTATCCGCGCATTTTGTGCTTTTCTGATGTGCATTGGCAGTGCACTCAGAATAGCCAACGTAATTTTAACTTTTGTTCGTTCGTGCATCAGCTGATACAGGATTTTGTAAATGGCGCTTTGTTTGTTTCGTAAACATTACGTTGCCACTCACTGACTGTCAGAAAGTGGCCTTCTTATACGGTATGGACTTTACCAGTGTGCCATAGCAGTTGAAACTCAAGTGCAACAGTTAACTACAGGTTTTACAATAGTATTGTTAAGTTTTGTGACATGATTTGTATAATTTTCATTACCACATTTTATTAATTGAGGATACAAGATTTTCATTTGATTTACTTGTTTTAATTTTTGTGTGTTGTATTCCTTGGCTAAAAAAAAACTGGTAGCCTTTTCCACTTTTGGCGATATTTAAAACTGTTTCATCAATTTGTTGTTGACTTTTGTGACTAGGTAAAAGAGTATCAGTGAAATACAATTTTTATCTTGAAATTTGATATTTTTAGTTAACAGTGTCCATTTTTGCTGTAGGTGTCTATTTAACTTAGTAATTGTACAGTCAACTTTCGATTCTAAGATTCTTGGAGTAATGAATCTCTCGAAATAACAACCCTCTTTGGGGAACCATAAAACAATTTTTCATAAATGACCCTCTCGAAATGATGACCTTTTTCCCGGGAACCGTGAAGGGTCATAGAATCGAGCGTTGATTTTACCTGTTAAATCGCCAAATTAATGGAATAAAATAAGGAATAATATTTTTAAGGTGAATTAATACCATTTTATTCTTCTGTACAGTTTTTGACTATTGTAAATTAATTAATCTCACACATATATGTTCTTAATGAGTACAGATATTCTTTATTGTTTATATTCTTTATTATTTTTTAGATTAAATTAGCATTTTACAAAGTATGTGCCTGGCGTTGATAGCCAATAGGAAAATTCTTTTTCATAGTGGTTTTTATTTTGTGTTAGTAATTTTTATTGAACTTACAATAATGTATAGGAAAATTTTTTGCCTTATTGTTATGCTTGAATTTATATGTGATTTTAAGAAAATTCACCCTCATCCTCATTATGTATTGAAGTTAGTGGTGCATTCAATTTTCATGCGGGACACTTCAAAAAGGNGAAAATTCACCCTCATCCTCATTATGTATTGAAGTTAGTGGTGCATTCAATTTTCATGCGGGACACTTCAAAAAGTGTTAATATTGTCATTGAACGTGATAATGACTCCACAGAAATCTAGTATTGGAGTAGGGTGATACTGCTTTGAAAACTGCAAAATAAGTGAACAGTCAGGATAATAATTCAATAATCAAATGTTATTCTGTATCATGTGATGTACAGCTATACAATGTTATGATTTTATTATAGACTGTTAAGATCTGCATTCCAATAATGTTTTTGTAATAAAAACAAAAAAAATTAAATTGATTTTTTTTTTTAGTTTTAGTTTTTTTAAATAGTATTTTCTTTTGTAGTACATTATAATCAACCTCTATTTCTCCCATTTCTTACCTATACGTATATTAGCCACAATTGAATCTCCTAAAAATATCATGTGATTGATGTGTGTGGCTGCTTTTTGTAGAGTAATTTGGTTTGCTGAACCAAGGTTGGCAATGCAGTGTTGATAATGCAGTGCTTATATCATACGTTCATAGTAGTGCCAGTGATACTGACGCAGTTTGTTACTGTGTGTTGTGGCCAGGATGTTTGTCAAAGATGTGAAGAGAGAAATAAGAATGAGTGTAGGGCAATTGTACAGGACATCGTAATCATCGCCCTTCACTGTTTCTAGCCTGTGGCCGGGTNAATAAGAATGAGTGTAGGGCAATTGTACAGGACATCGTAATCATCGCCCTTCACTGTTTCTAGCCTGTGGCCGGGTCAACTTTATGCAGGACAATCATTATCAAATAAAATGAATAAATAAAAACTACACACATTATTTTACATTGGAAAGACGATCATAATGCAATACACTTGAATTATAGTCCATTCATGGTAATTTCACCCTTTTCCGAAACCCTCCTAAAGTTCGTCTTTCAGATACCAATTACATATCCTTCCGCTAAAGGTAAATAAAGTCTGTTTCTCAACTGTTGGATGCCTTCTTTGTCCTTTCATGTCGCAATGGATATACATTATTTTTGGCACAGAGATAGTTGGAGGGCCGGGAAATGACATAGGCTACTTTTTATCCTAAAAAAATATCTCATTCCGTTAGGAAAAAAATTTAGTAAAAATAGCTCTTGGGGTACAAAAGCGATAGATGTCCTAAACCAAACTCTACAGGATATATGAAACAACACAGACATTATGGGGGGAATGGTTGTATTACTGGCTGGTGACTTCCGCCAAACTCTACCGGTAATTCAGAGGCGCACACCTGCAGATGAAATCAAAGCCTGTCTCAAGTCATCAAGCTTATGGGTATGTGTCGAGAAATTCAGCTTGACGACAAATATGAGAGTACACCTCTACAATGACGTTGATACAGGACATTATGCTGATACACNGAGAAATTCAGCTTGACGACAAATATGAGAGTACACCTCTACAATGACGTTGATACAGGACATTATGCTGATACATTGTTAAAAATTGGAGATGGGCTGTTAGAAATATATGCCCAGGGCTGAGTGTCACTAACGGGGGATTTTAGTAATTTNTGTTAAAAATTGGAGATGGGCTATTAGAAATATATGCCCAGGGCTGAGTGTCACTAACGGGGGATTTTAGTAATTTGTTGAAGAGTGATACGAAACTGATTGCTAGCGTTTGCCCAGATCTACAAAGAAATATACATGACGACCAGTGACTATGTAAAAGAGCGATTTTAGCACCAAAAATGACATCGTTAAGTGTTCTGTTGTGTGTTTATGATCAGTGTCTGTCTACTAACAAATACCGTTATTTCTCTCTATAAGTTTGTTACTATAACCATGCGAGCATAGCCGCGGGTAAAAGCTAGTATTACTGTAATAAATCTTTCAACATGAAAATTACATTTTAATTATAGATCATTAATTAAAACTCAATTTAATGATATTTTACTTGTAATATTTCTTACTAGCGATTGGCAACAGAGCACTGCTATCAAAAGTTTTTAATTAAAATTAATAAAAAAAAAATACAGTGTTAAAAAAAAACCTCTTCACAGGACCAACAAAATTTTTGGCAAAATGCAGGTAAATGTAAAAACATGGAAATTTATGCAGCGAAAATATTATATGGGACCAACAAAAGTAGGTGCAAAATGCAAGATATTGTAAAATAAGGGGTTATAAAAAATGGTTGTATTGTGCTGTAATTTATAGACAATATATAAGTGATACATTTAATTTAATCAAAAATACAATACAGGTTGTTCCAGAAAGATTCATTTTATTTCAGTGGCTATACAGTGGAACCACGTTATTCCGAGTGTAACCAATAGCGTCACGTTCGCCATTGCAATATTTTTTAAAAGCATCGTCATTTTCCCTATTATTTGAAAGGTACTTAATTTTATTTATAGTGCAAGTCTCTTAATGAAGCCTTTTATTAAGCAATACAAACATTTGTAAACTTGTATTTTTAAAATGTTTAAACACGTTGCATTGCAAGTGACATCCACCCATTTGCCACGCCCGAGCCAGCCTTTGTTAATCTGTGTTGAGTGGCGTTACTCGCGTCAGGTGGAGGAGCGTGGGAAGAGGTGCATGCGGGTGTTGTAGTGAGGGATAAGGACGAGGGGTACGACGGGGGGAGGTACGATCGGAATTGGAGCTAGTAGGGGGCAAGAAAGGTGAAGGGTACGTTGGATAAAGCCTAGTAGGGGGCGGAGGGGAATGGTATGTACTATTGAATGTAGGAGGGGTGGTGAGATGCTATCTGCCTGTCGCTCCTATGTTGTGGTGGTAGGAAGACTCTGCCGCTTCTCCATAGCCAGGCATGTAGGGGAAATTTATGATTACATNAGGGGGGAGGTACGATCGGAATTGGAGCTAGTAGGGGGCAAGAAAGGTGAAGGGTACGTTGGATAAAGCCTAGTAGGGGGCGGAGGGGAATGGTATGTACTGTTGAATGTAGGAGGGGCGGTGAGATGCTATCTGCCTGCCGCTCCTATGTTGTGGTGGTAGGAAGACTCTGCCGCTTCTCCATAGCCAGGCATGTAGGGGAAATTTATGATTACATCTAACAGTTGCTAGACAATGTTACAATGTTTATGATGGCTCGTGCATTTTTTGCATCTTATATTGAGCAAATTTAAATTGTGAGCGTAGCTTTGTGTGTTACGGTTTTTGCAAACCTTAGTTCTGTTTAAATTATGGAGTGTGCTAATAAAAGAAAAACCCTTGACATTGCAACAAAGTTCAAAATCATATGCAAGGTTTGCAAATGTACGTTGCCTAAATAAACACTCTTTTAGTGTAGTTCATTATATAAAAAATGCAACAATATTTGTGTGTTGAGTATTTCCCGCATCAGTATAAACAGCGACACATTTATCACATTTAGTTGTTTAGATGAAGTTAACATTGAATTTTATTTCCATACAAACAAAATTTTCCACTGTATCATCAAAAAACACTCATAAGAAGAACACCAAAACAATCACGTCTCACGAAAGACATTTAACTAAAATTCTGCACACCACCCATATAATAAACAGAACCGTAACTAGTATATTGTTTGGTCACAACAAAAATAAAATAAATTCAGAATGGCAACCAGCTATAGTAGCCTATGTACTGGTGTGTAATATATACTGTTGTGTGAATTATACTGTTGAGTTGAGCAGAAATATCAATTGTGAAGCACAATCTATGAAATGTTATTACAAGTGTACGAGACAGTGAATTCTCCACGATAAAAGTAGTGGAAAAATAAAGGTACTGCAAATTTTGTGCCCAAGTAAGTAAACAAATTGTAAACATGCTGGTAATTCACACTTTTCTATAGTAAAAAAAGTTAAATTGATATGTTTTTCATTTGTTGTAAATGTTTGTTTTCAATTGTTTACGTTTTTCATTTCCTTTCAAATTTATTCCTGATTGTCCAAATATTTTTCTGACCTACCATAAAGCTACATTTGTTTACCTTTGAACAGATACGTGTGTTGTCTGCGGGTTAGAACAGAACAGGAAAGTAACATCTGTTGATGGTGCCAGCCCTTCCCATTATGAAAATTTACCATGTCTACACATGGGACTGGAGGAAGTGTATTATTGATCTGCTGTTTGCTTTGTGAGCATTAAAGAGAGAGAAGTGTGGTGTGGCGAGCTAAGAGGGGAGCAACGAGGAACGGGGAGGCGAAAGGTTGTAATCAGAAGGGCATGAGACAGAGGGAGGAGGAGTAGCAGATAGAAGGGTGAGAGACAGACAGGAGAGAGAGAGAGAGAATCGNTGAATGAAGTAGCATGCTGATTGGTAGGCAACTAACTCCCTCCCGTCTCTTCCACAAACTTGGAGGAGGGGAAAAAGAATGGAGGAGGATGCAAGATTGCGCCTGTCGGATGTTACATAATGCAGCTGTCTGACGTCTTGATTTTTTTTGTATTGTTGCTGCATACGTGTAGTGTATGGCATTCGTTAAACACAGGATCTACAAGGGTAAATACAATAACAAAAAAATTATGGTGCACGGTAAATTTTGTTATAACGATAACTCGCTATAGCAATAATTTATTTTGCCATTGTTGAATATTGTTATAACGCAGTTCAACTTTATATTTTAAACTAAGGAACTGAGAACTATGCAGTAAAGAGTGAAGTACATGTCTGACAATAAAGTTTAGCTTACAAGTATCACAAATGCTCAATATGCCCTTCCACCCAACCCCCTTCCCTAATCAGTTGGGGCTGATTCAGTGCTTGGTTGAGCCATACTGGGGTTGTGTACGTCAGCGAGCATGTCCATTCACAGCTAACAGAGGATTGAAGTGTTTCACTTGGTTGCTGCTAGGTGCCGCCTCCCTGGTGAGTAGCCAGCACGCAAGCTCCCTTCAGTGTGCGTCAGGATGACGGCCCCACTAAAGATGACCTTTTGCGTTCCCCATTTCAACAATTGCAAGTCTGTGACAACTTTGCAGTGTGATTTTTGGCGAGAGTACGTCACTGCACTCCCTACTGCTTAGAGCATTCCATGTTGGCACAAGCAGTTTCGATAAACAGGTTGTTATTGTAAGGGGATATCAACACGCCGCCCGCATGTTTCAGACAAAGATGTTTGGTACATCCGGAGGTGTTTTGTAAGAAGTCCACAACAGTCTACTCGTCACGCCAGCCGAGAGCTAGTTATTCCCCATATGACTGCCTGGTGTGTTTTGCGACTGTGTTTGTTATACAAACCGTATAGGATCGAACTTGTACACGCCCTTCACCGATGTGATAACAATGTGTGGTGCTTTGTGCATTCATTCTTGAAAAGGAAATGGAATATGACACTTTTCTATCACGCATATGTTCAGCGGAAAGGTCACTTTTCTTCTCAGTGGTACGGTAAATCACCACAACATATGGATATGGGGATCGCAGCAGCCATATGCCGTAGTTGAGCATGAGAAAGCCTCCCCTAAAGTGAATGTGTTCTGTGCAGTTCCCGAGAAAAGGTTTATGGTCTGTTCTATATTCCTGACAACGCTATCATGGGAATCTCATGTCTACAAATGTTGCAGAAGTGGTTTTTTCTGCAGTTACAGGCGGATTCTACCGATTTCATTTTTGGCGGGATGGAGCACCACTCCATTGGCTCTGGTATGTAAGAACATTCCTGGACAATGAACTTCCGCACTGATGGATCGGCTGTCGGGGACCTGCTGAGTTGGCATTACACCACTAGACACCAAACCCAATCTCACTGTCTGTGATTTTTTTTCTTGTTTACGTTTGTGACTAATTCAGTTTATTTGCCACCCCTTCCGACAATAACGGGTGAACTTTGAAACGCCATAACAGCATTGGCTGCAGTAACACCAGACATGGTTGCTATTGTGTGGGATGAGTTTGACTATCGTGTAGATGTGTGCCGTGTATCTGCAGGGAAGCATATTGAGCATTTGTGTTAACTGTGAGAACGCCCCGTCTCACCGGATTTTTCCGCCCGAATAACGTGATTTTCTATGCCTGCCTGTCGTGGAGGTTAATTGCTGTGGAAAGTAATTTCCTACCTTTTGAACTGCGTCTGAAACCAGCACTGTTGATCCATGCAGCAACGGCAGCAGCAAACGATGTGCTACGTGAAAGTGGTGGAATCACTCCGCCACCGGCCAGCTATCCAACAGCACTCTTACTTCTTCGAAGCATAGCCCTGTACTGCCAGCATGTGCCGAGTCTCGGGGCCCCGGCGCTGCTAGCGGCGTGACTTCACAAGCTATGTGCGGTGTTGACAAGCTGTCACAATGTTGGGGTAGAGTGCGCATGCACCAATTGTGAATTGGTCATCCTGAATTGTCAAGTTTAAATTTTATTAACATTATTGCCAAAATGTGCACTTCTAGAATTTTTTGTGGTCAGGTTTTCGACTGTAAAGAGCCGGGAAAAGCTGTTCCTCAAGATCAGATGGTCAGCTAAGGCAGCACGAAGTTCAGCTGAGGCTTTGGACGGAGATGACCAGCGGAGGAAAACTATGATTTCTTGTGCTCAGATAAGTGTTTCTAAAGAAAAATATGTAAGAGTATGTCAGGCAGATAAACATTTTTGGACCACCTTTTTAACGTTTGCTTATATGGAAATCTCGGAACGACACACCAGTAAACGTAAGCTGCTTCATGGCCAAGTTTTTTGAGGCATTTATGGAAAATATTGTATTTATTATTGCCGCCTCACGGCTGATTGTGCTTGCTTACAAAATTCGGAAACATTCCACCATAACTTCACTGTAAAGAATTGAAATATTTTCTCATATCTTCTATATTTTTAATGTAAAGTATGTATGGCGGTTGTGGTAGTCATTTTATGATTCCAATAATTATAGAGTATATTGTCATAGTATTTTTATACTAATTAATAAAATCAGTTTTGTATATTTGGTAATTTTTCTTCCATTGGAGAACGAACCTGGTAAGAACTGACATGCAACATGTCCGTAGGAGACCTCCTCATAATTTTGACTTTGTTTGAAGGAATCAGTCAGGTTAGGGTACCATTTGGAGATGGTAGGATCTGGCTGTAGCCGTTCTGTCTTTTTCTGCTCATCACTATTGTTGTACTTAATACTGACACGCTGAGACAAGTGGAAAGTGCATTTCAAAAATCTGCGCCACTCTGCTTATCTCCAGTTGGCTAGTTTGCAGTTAAATATGCTTGAATTGCATGGTGAATATTATTCAAAGGATTGTTCTTCAACCTGGGAGAATTTGGTAAAGGAAGTATAAAAATTATAGTTAAAGTGCAGGTGAAAGGCTGGTACAGGGTATATTTTTATTAACACTTGTACAAAATGTCAACAGGGTGGATTCAGGGACTGTCAAAAGATGCACTTGCAAAAATGCTGCAAGAAGCAGGCAAGAATGTACTTGAAACTGATAGGATCCACGTATTGCGCATGAAGGTCAGGGCGTTTGTTAGAAAGGATATGATGGAAGCCATACGACACGAAATTAGCAAGCCCAGACCTTTATTAAAACATAAATAAATTACCAGCTGAATTTATTAAAAGTTTACAGTGGCTTACTTTGACTCATTTATCAGCTCTTTTGGAATTTTTTGTAAATCTTAATAAGCTGCTTACGTTAAATGTTTGCTCCAAGCAAGTATTGTATGCTGCAGTTTTCTTTAAAATTCCGGAGCAATTTCATTCAGTTTTTGACTTTAGCTAGAGATGAAAATTGGGATATTGTGCATGTCATGAACACACGCCTTCAGCAGGTGTCATCCGATGTGGTGGTAGCAAAAATGAAAATGCAATTACTATAAGACTACCAAAAGTCAGGGCAGTCAATATATGAATTTGTAGCAGTACCGAATTTGGTGAATGTGTTGGGAATGCCATTTCCGGAGGATTATTTTACACATATTATGTGTAATAATTTGTTAGCTAGCAACAGCAGATATTTTATGTTCACAAGTAAGCCCATCAATTTGGCACAATTACTTGGTTAGTGATGCAGGTGTAAAGTACTGTTCATGATAGTGTTGTTCCAGCAGTTGTCGGACTGCGTTCGCAAAGGTTGCTGTATATGTGGCAGATGCAATCACGTTGCTCGTTATTGTTTTTTGAGTCAGGAAAAACACCTCGTTCTGGTAAAGACGCTCAAGGCCAAATTCATCAAGTTGGTGTAGGTCAGGAACACCGCATGTGTAGGGTATGCTAGGAACTACCAAACGCCATTGTGTCAGGTGGGGCAACAGAAGAGTGCATATAGTGGATGTCAAGCCTTTGGTAGTGTGGGGTGTAGTGAGATAGGAAAAGAGGATTTGAATTCTGTTATGGATGATTTACATACACTGAGCACAGAGAAAAAGGTGTACAGAGGAAAATCACAGAAGGATATTGTGTATTTCTTTTGCGGAGAGCAAGAACAGTCGCAATGTACTGAGCCGTAGGTAATAGCGGCATAAATAGTATTCAGTGTGAAAGGAAACACGGTTTTCTTTATGCACCTTTAGTTATTGAAAACATAATCCAAGCTACGGCTTTGTTGGATTCTGGTGCGTCGTGCTGTTTAATTAGTCAATGGTTTTGTAATTATTTGTTAAGGACATTGTCTAAGGGTTTGATCAGAGTAAAGAAATGTGAAGCAGTTGGATTCTGCTTAGCTGACGGGGGAATTGTATATTCACGATGTCATCCCAAATTTGAAATTAAAACTGGAAATTTTTCCTAGAAGGTGACACTGCATGTTATCAGAGTTGCCTAATGACCTTTTGTTAGGTATTAAGCTTTTGGGACAGACACAAGCTATATTAGATGTTCATAATAAGGTATTAGTGTTTGGTTTTAAACCAGATCAGTCATATGAGTTAATGACCAAAGGTCCTAAGCATCTCCTTGTGCGGGCTTCTGAAGATCTTGTGGAGAAAGAAGAACAAATCATTGAGGAATTGAAGGTAGAGTTTTCGGATGTGGTGTTGACTAGTTTAGGTCATTTCACGCAGCATCCTATTGAGTTAACTGAAAGGCTCAGAACCTGTTACAGCTATTCCTTATAGATTTTCTCCACCTAAGGTAGCAAAGTTTAAGGCCTATTGTAAAGAAAGGGGGGGGGGGGGCCTAACGGTATATCTAGAAAAAATAATTTGGGCAAGGAAATATGTTATGTATCTGGGATTTGTGATCTCTAGCGGCAAACTTCTGATGGACCCTGAAAAGATTTGCCCTATGGTAAATTTTCTCCCACCCAAGAATTTAAAAAGGGTTTGTATATTCTTAGGAATGGTGGGTTTCTACGCCAAGTTTATCCCTGAATTTTCAGATATTGCTGAGCCTTTGAATGTTTTGAAGAGAAAAGGGGTATGGTCTGTATGGTAAAGTTCAAGAAAATACTTTTCAAAAATTAAAAGAAAAATTGTTTTCACTGCCAGTTTTAACTTTGTCCGATTTTGACAAGCAGTTCACTCTACAGGTAGATGCTAACTGTTAAGCTTTAGGTGCCGTGTTATGCCAAGAGGAGAATGGGAATTTAGCTCCGGTTGCGTTGGTGAGCCATTTGTTGGCAGCCGCTGAGTAGATGCCCTCGGTGTATGAGAAGGGAGTTTAAGCTGCCATATACAGCGTGGGAAGTTCTTGGACTATCGAGAGAGTAGTGAATTTGTACTTCATACAGACAATCAGGCGCAGAGTTGAATTCTTTCCACAAATAAACCAGGGGGACGTATTGCTAGATAATTAGTTAGACGTAACGAAGTTTCGATTTTCAGTTATACAAGTAAAAGGAGTTCACAACGGTAGCGGACTGTTTGTCCTGCATGTTTGATCATCAGATACAGAGTTTATGATAGAATCTCGCATGGGAATAGATGAAGAACAGATCAATGTGTCGCATGATTTTCCTCAGCCATATACACTGAAGAGCCTAAAAAACTGGTACACCTGCCTAATATCGTGTAGGGCCCCTGCGAGCACGCAGAAGTGCCGCAAGACGACGTGGCATGGACTCGACTAATGTCTGAAGGTATGCAGGAGGCAATTCACACCATGAATCCTGCAGGGCAGTCTAAAAATCCAATATGCGCCAATTTGAGAAAGGGTTGCACGTCTGTCACGTTTAATGATTCTCGTTAGTCGTCGTTTGTCCCGTTCTAACACGATCTTTTTCTGGCCGCAGTGATGTTCAAGATGTGATGTTTTACCGGATTCCCGATATTCACGGTACACTCGTGAAATGGACATATGTGAACATCCAAATGTCATCGCTACCTCGGAGATGCTATGTCCCATCTCTCGTGCGCCGATTATAACACCGCGTTCAAACTCACTTAAATCTTGATAATCTGCCATTGTAGCAGCAGTAACCGATCTAGCTGCCGACCGCATCGCGTTACTCTGATTAGTTCCATACCTCTGTTATTTGCATACGCATGCCTATACCAGTTTTTTTGGCCCTCCAGTGTATAAAATTGCTTGATCATCAAGCAATGGATGCTGAATTTCAGGCTATTCAAACCTCTATTCTTGCTGGAAATTCTTCCGCCTATGAAATCCGCAAGAGGTTGATAGGATATGTTAGTAGGGCAAATGTAGTATCCTAGTGCCGTGTCTACGCCCCATGATATTTCACTATCATCACAATACTTATTTTGGGGGATATTTAAGGCAACATAAAACAATTTCACGCATCAAATAAATTTTTTATTGGCCGGGAATGACCCTGGAAGTGGAAAATTAGGTTCAAGGGTGTGATGGGTGGCGGTGGTATTATTATTATTATTATTTTTGTTGTATGGAAGTTGTTTTTATTTACGTAATTTTATTATGATTGTGACTTGTTCCGCCCATTTCTGGCCTTCCAAGAAAACCTAATGTGAGTGGAGACACTCCGCTTATGTTCATCTGTTTGGGTAAAACAACAAAACTGCAGAAATTGCACTGGCATAGATTTGAGCAAAACAAAGATTACAAGTAGTGTCTAATAAATTCATAAAAATAAAAACGAAAGAATTAAAATAATATAAATCCTTGTACAACGTTTCTTTATTAAGTACCCACCAAATGTGATCAAAATAATGAGGATGTTTTTTCTCCAACTCTACCTGGGATGCATTAATTTCAGTAACTTTCACGGAAGTGGTAGTGGTTAACATTACAACCTGAATTCTCTGTACGTACAGTGGACTTTCTATCTACTGTTCTTCAGGGGACTGTCAACACATTTCCATACATGTGGGATTTCAATAGGTGAGGGTTCTGACATGTACATCAATAAAATACTACTTCTGACCTTATATTAGACTTGATTTTGAGTATAATGAGAGCTGCACATTATCTGTGAACACACAATAAAAAGTGAATTAAAAAAAAAAGTATTTATTAGTATTATTGTAAATAATACATTAAGAAAAACATTTCACCTCAACTCGTGTAAATAAAGACTATAACATCTCAAAATACAGTTTATAATTGATTGTAATACAACACCAAATGCAAGCCGACCTAAAACTTTCAAACCCTCTTAAAATGAAAATAATATGACACTGATTGCAAGTCAAATTTTGAATATTCCGCGCGCACTTGATCAGCTGAAAGCGCGTGCAGAGATCATCGATTGGTCAGTGTGCTCATGGCGGAGAGGGGAGGCGACGGGAGGAGTGAAACCCTTTACCACTCCCCCCCCCCNCCACAGCTTCATGTTGGCGACACCTTGCGTGCATTGCAAATGTCTGTCTTTTAAAGTAATTAATTATATTTCATTGCAAAAAAACTTGTAATTTTGAGACAGAAATGAATAAATAAGGTGGTTAAAATGTATTTATTCACAGACTTTAATAATTAATCATTCAAACCCACGTCCTGTGGTGTTCCCGTACATGCACCTGTCGTGAGTTATGCTGCCTCTGGCTCGGTGCCTACCCATTATCTGCTGACAAAAGGTGTCAAATAGACCCATACAAGATATCAGCTTTCAAAGACACGTGTCTATTGAAATAAATTAATATAAATTTTCCGGTTTCCCTGCAGGAAATAATTAAAATTGAACTTTACGCTTGGTAATACAAGTTACTTGACGTTCAAACAATTTTTGGCGACAAGAGGAGTCAAGTTTATGCTTCTGGGCATATCATTTTATTTGCAAAGATGCTGTCAATTGAGTTAAATTAATATTTTGTTTTAAAATCATGTTGATTTTACGCCAGATACAATTAAACACCAACTTTATGGGAAAAAATGACCTTTAATAACAAAATAAAACGTCTTTGCAAATAATCATTCCTCGTTACATTTTCTTTTAAATACTAGTGATGTTAGGTTTGTTGCAGAAACAATTTCCTGAGTGTTAGTTACATGAAATAAACTGAGTGAATATTTTTTGTGGGTGTAGGTGTGTGTGCGCACGCGCATGTAATTCTGGACAACTTCAATTTTTGTTTATTCGTCAATGATATAAATAAATTATGTGAAAGAAAAATAATGTGGGTTGTAATTTGTGTTCTGATTTTATTTGAATCTCTAGCTATAATCCATTCATGTTTACTTCACACTTTTCTGAAGCCCTGCTAAAGTTCTACTTTTGATTACTGATTACGTATCCTTCCCCTACATGTAAACATAAACTCTGTCATGTGACTTCTATGTTTTAACTGTCAAATGCTTTGTTTACTGTTTTCAGCCCTTCAAAGAATTCTGTCATATTTGAAAAACCATGTCGTACAAATGTTCACAATTTAGGTCTATAACCATANTCAGCCCTTCAAAGAATTCTGTCATATTTGAAAAACCATGTCGTACAAATGTTCACAATTTAGGTCTATAACCATGTTTAGGTCAGCTTTATGACTTTTTAACAACGTCTGTATTGACAATAGTTCTTGCAGTTATTATTTTACATCAACATATTTGTCATACATGACATGTAATACACGTTAATNTCAGCCCTTCAAAGAATTCTGTCATATTTGAAAAACCATGTCGTACAAATGTTCACAATTTAGGTCTATAACCATATTTAGGTCAGCTTTATGACTTTTTAACAACGTGTGTATTGACAATAGTTCTTGCAGTTATTATTTTACATCAACATATTTGTCATACATGACATGTAATACACGTTAATATTTTGCAGCAACTGTGTTTAATGCTTTTACAACTACAGGTGAAAGATCTGTAGTATTGAAGCTCTTGTTATTGATATGTGTTGGGTTATTTCGTTAATAAAAGGACTGCCTCAGTTTGAATAAATATTAAAATCAAGGAACAACCAGTCCAACGAAAAGAGGCAGTAAATTCAAGCATGCAATTCGTGTTGCTTATTTTTTGTACGTAGCAGCATAACTTTTATTCTTCTCATATTTCTAGGCATTGTTATGTACTGTTTTCTAGGTTTATTCAATTATTTATTTAAATTAATCTGATTGGGCTTAGTATTTTGTACGGTTAAAAAGTATAAATTTCACACGTTGAATATTTGCAATATCTCTCTCTCTCTCTCTCTC
>NQII01002169.1:53554-68575 GCA_002778355.1 Clitarchus hookeri
AAAAAAAAAAAAAAAACATGTCATTAGGGCCGACATACCGTAATTTGCATTGATAATTTTAACTGTAACAATAAAATATGTTTCCTTCAGTACTACCTAAAAATTGAAATATATCAAAAGCCAACATTTAATTTTCAAATAGCATACCAAAAAACTATCTTAAGACAATATTTTAACTGTGAACTCTTTCTTACTAGCTGTTGCCAACACATCACTGCTCTCACTGTTTTAAATTTGTATTTAATACAAAATAAGTATTACAAGTTATAGAATATACTGTGTTGAAGTTTTATTTACTCAAGAATACAATACTTTAAAGTTAATCGCAGTATTATATATTTGTGGCATACAAGTTATTTAAAAAAACAGGTTGACATGTTACTCGTAGGGTGATTTTTCAAAGGTTCATTTCAAAACATCCAAAGAAATCGTGAATGAAGTATAGTTGTTTTTTTTTGTATACACATACTGAACATGAAGATCAAATCAATATTACTGTAAAATTGGTATTATAAATAACATTTGAATATGAAATCAAATTGTTGAGGTTAGCTGTGCTGTGAACAAACTGCCATAGATGCCAGCAGCAAGTGCAGCATGTATGTTATATCATTTTAATGCATACTTCTTCCTGGGTTATGCAGATGTTTACAGTTACGCAAATATCCCTAAACCGGTGCCAATGCATTAAGCGTTTACTCGAAAAGCTATTTTCATGACATCTGTATTATAATACGAATTAGCAGATAGAACCAGCGGTTCTATTTGTCATGTAGATTCCAGATGAAAATGTTTCTAGAAATATGTTAACCGCAGCACTATTTTCCAGTGCACGCTTGCTAAATTAATTTCAAATTCCAGCTATAAAACTTATTTAAACATCTTTTAAACAACACTTTTAATTAGGGAAACATGGAATGACACAAATTACCTCTTCGTTAGTTTTGGCTTATTAAAATTCCACATGCTATAACAAATACTGGTATGTTATATTAACTGTCTGTAATGTATGGTCATGATCAAATGTGCATTAAAAGTCAAAGAAAGGAAATATTTAAAATCATTAGAAATGCTGCCACTGTAACTTTGTAAAAATGTTGCACAAATAGTTGCCTTCACCAATATTTAAAAGTTCCATAAAATGTAATACACCGTTCGTTGGAAAGTGTTTGACGTGGCAAATTATGGTTTCTTGCAAAAGAACATATGTTCAGTGCAAACGTCAAAGCTCATAGCATATTTTGTAAATACTGTTCGGGGTGATACATTTTTTTCAGTAAAGTTGTGCAAATGAGCTTCAAAATTAATTTCTTCACAACCTGAATGCCAATTTTTAAACGACAAACTACAAACACCACATAAAATATAAGTAGATATTTTGCATTGTCGTGCTCTAAACTGTGTAATATAACATTTTGAAGGATTTTCACCGACCCGTTATTTTAGCATCGTAGTTTTAGTAAGTATGCATCAAACGTTCCCAGCAATGCGACAACGGGTAGACCTAGCCGGCTGGGCTCCTAACACCACGAAGTGTAGTTTGCCACTTATCGCTGTCTTAGCACTGGTGTCGCGTCAAACATGACCTCTCTCCGAGAGCGCCCGTAGGTGACTGAAACAAATTACAAGGCAGTGCGGCTTATGTAGGAAGTGCACGCATGCCGCCGAGTGTCAGGAGTGTTCGTGGGATGTACTTACACCACATTTTATTACTTAAAACTAGATTTCTGACATGGCAATTTTTTCCGACCACGTAAACACCCTTAACAGATAATTTATATATTTTTTCACTTATATTTCACTCTTATCTGTGCCGGGCAGAGCCCAGTCAGTGATACCAACTTCTAAGTACATACAGTACAAATGCCCTTCGTGATAGGAGACTAAGTTTTTTCCCAT
Source organism: Clitarchus hookeri (assembly GCA_002778355.1). Classification (NCBI taxonomy): domain Eukaryota; kingdom Metazoa; phylum Arthropoda; class Insecta; order Phasmatodea; family Phasmatidae; genus Clitarchus; species Clitarchus hookeri. The sequence continues at coordinate 55,454 of NQII01002169.1, forward strand.
AAGCAGATGAGAGTGTATTCCTGAAGTCCATCGTAATATTTCAGGACTGACAAAACTGCTGGTGCTATTAATGGTGCACCACCATGAACTCTGCATAGCTTAGTATTGACCTTTTAACCATTCTTTTGCTCTGGAACCTTTGCTATAGAGCTGTGTGTTTACTAAAATTACATGTAACACTATTGGTATAAATTTGTTACAGTCACAATTGAATGTAATTTTCTAATGGAATAAATGCTTGTAATATTTTAGCAAGTTCCCATTACAATTAAGGAATCAATCTCACAATTACTGGGTGTGACCAAATTTGGTCATGGCTGTGATGTGACGGGTCTGTACAATACCACGTGTATCAAAAATTCAAGAACAAGTACTTTATTAGCCTCTCAGTTAAATCAAGCAGTACAAAACTTACATTACTCTAAAATAACATATAAATACATATAAAACCAAACTAATTCTAATGTAGCCTCTTTCACTGTATCAGTAACACATGAACTTAGTGTAACACTTCATGTAGGGACGTCTACCATATGCAGTTTATCACTATTATTAAATTACTATTGTCCAAAGGTAGATTGTTGTAAATGGAATTATTTTTGTTATGAAACTTTACAAGTCTTTCACAGCTGCTGGCAGAGTTGTAGAACACAGTGTCAAAGGTTCACCAATTTCTAAACTACCCACATTTTTTTTTATTATTATTAAAAAGAAAATTATTTAACCATTCGTGCAGACTCCGTCTTTGAGTGGGGGAATCATGACAGAAGTGGACCGCCACGCGGGCGGAACAGTGCATCCCAGGGGACAACTTTTCATCTGGCAACTACGGAAATTCCTCCACTTTTGTACGACGTATGGTGTGATAGGCTGGGATTACAATGAATTCACTGTAAGTAAAACATTTTTTTTTGGGTACTGTATTATGATGTTTCACGTAAGAATTGTAAGTTTTGTGTACTAAATAAAAATGTTGAGAGTGAGTGTTGTTGATTTTCAGATTGAAAACTCTGAAAGTGCAAGTTATACAAGTTTAGGGCCGGGCTGATTCTCTTACCTGAGTATCGGCCAACATGAATAGCATCAGCACAATATTTCGCTGCTACTTTGCGCTGATACTACTGCACGTATTTATTTGCTATTTAACCGTGCTTCCATGTGCCTTTGGCTTGCTGTAATTGATAAGTGTATATAATACATGCTACTTTACATAGCGTACAATTAAAATGTGTTCCAGTTTACTTGTAGCGTAGCTAATATGTAGATTGGTGAGTAAAACTGTGTTTCTGGTGTTTTGGGGTGGAATGCTCAATTACGACTCGTGTAATGACTGTAAGAAGTCTTTGATTGTTCTAGACTGCATAGTGAAGTCAGTTTTAACAATAAATCATGACAGCATTTAAATATTCTCTTAATACATAAAAATCACTCTTAATTTTGGCATCGGTACGCGAGTAACAGTAGTATCTGCTCACGAGAATTGGTACCAGCGGATTTGGCAAAAAGTAGTATCAGCCCAGCCCTAGTTTTAATACTGATGTGGCAAGAATAGGTCAAAGTACGGTGTTCATGATTTATACGAACTTTGAAAACTAGGGGATCACCATAACCTACAGAACAAAATGTCCATGGAAGATGTATACAGGTTTTTTGTGTATATGGGAACAAATCATACTTAAATATTGATCTGCTCAAGAAAATGAAATTGTCTTTCATAAAGTATTAAAAATTGAAAACTTAATGGTAAACATTTTCCATTTCATGTAAGCATTCTTATACTTCTAAGCAACATAATTAATATACTGTTATGATGTAAAGCTCACTTAAAACAGTATTTCCAAAAAAAAAAAAAAAAAAAAAAAAAAAANTTGTCTACCTACTATTACTATTTTGTTCTTATTTCCGGGAGGAAATTTTATATGTGGTAGATCAAAAACTCTAGCAGATGATATTGCGGAAATAAAAATAAAACCATGAAAAGGAAAGACAACATACCGTCCCTACTGTGATCGGCCTACAAAATCATGTGGTGCAAATTTTTCGTATAATGTATTACGCAAAAGCTTGACATTGATAAGCATTTCCTTATGTCAATATATGCGTAAAACAATTATAATAGGTCTCGTTGAAATACGCAATAGTCAAGGTGTAGCCGTCATGAATGTGTTATGTGGAATGTGAAGTCATTGCAATCCTGGCTTTAATAAGACCAAGTAGTGGACCCTCGAAATTTCTTCAACTGGCTACGATGCAAGGGGCGAAATTAACTGAAGGGTGGTTTATGAAGTAACAAGCTCTGTAAATAATTAGGCTATATTATTAAAGATTAAATCTTTATGTGATAATTATGTACAGTATACCCACAGTTGTACATCAAGCACCGCTGTTAACAATTTATCAAGTACAGCAGAATTGGAGCACAGTAACCGCACCAATATGTACATAGACATATATATACACATGTATATTGAATATATTGTCAGTGCCCTGCCAGCAGCCCACATGCATCTCAAGTTTCAAATGTGTACAGACAAATTAGTTTAACAAATGGTGTGCTCCGTCAGCAAAGAGTTTAGAACCAAATCCTGTTACTTTTGCATACTGTACACGAATACATCTATGAGAATATTCTCTCTTTCAAGTGACTGAGTAACATCCGACTGAAAAGTTTCATGTTAGCACATTAGTAACATATGACAAATATATATCATTACACAATAAGTGCTAGACTCCATTCACTCTTACCTGAGTCCAACGACAATAAAGGAATGTGGAAACACAAGTACGTGCACTGTAAGAAACAAGTCCACGTTAGTTCTAATGTTGTATTTGGCAAATACACGTGTTTGCATCCAGAAATATCTCTGCAGGTTACATTACCGGCCATACAGTTCGGAATACAAACCACCCTATTGTTTATTGGTTAGTGTAAACAAAGTATCTGCCTGGCACTTAATATTACAGGAGAGAGAATATGCCCAGTGAGCAGTGATAGACACTGGGATGAAACTGCGTGTGGTACAAGAATGATATGCATACTATCTGTCAAGACTTTTTTTTTGTTCCCTCATGCATTCAGAGTACCCTGTCTATTTTACAATAGTCATTGCAACACTGACAAGAGCATTATATGCTGTCCACAATTAACTGAGCACTTTTGAAAGCTCTGCTTAGTATCTCACTTGTCTCATTTTGTAAGCTCCAGCCATATGTAAAATTAACATTGTGGTGGACCATCTCACCTCATTCGTGCATCATCAAAGTAAATCCGTGGAATTTTCAGGTAAGTAAATGTGATGGTAATACACAAATTTATGTTCCCATGTGTATAAAACAAGGAACACCAATATCATTAGCCATTAATTTAACATTACACTCACAACACAAAGTCAAGACAGACATACTTTAATTAAATTGCTGCCAACTTAAACTGGGAGCCTGTTTACCAGTGTGCACGTACTACAGGCTATAGCATATAGATGTAGTATTTAGTTATGGGCGGTGATTCTTTTCAAAGGTTGATTTTAAAAGGGGAAATACTTTACTGTGAATAGTCTTTAGTAAACTTTTGTGTTTGGACATCAATATATTGTAGTGCGAAATACAACAATTAAAGCATTTGTTCAGTTTATATGTCTTGTAATTGCAAAACAGTAATAAATCTGAAAGTATGATGGGTGAAATGTTCCTTCATGAATATTATCGAAGTAGTATAAGTTACAGCAGTGTTTATCACAGTAAATTTACATGTTTAACTCGTTAGTGCTGTTACTTCAATATGACATGACATTATTATTATCCTCATAACTCCAACACTGGGATTTTACAGGAGTGACAAAAATATAACTTTGGTTTTGAAACCAGTTTTATACTTTTTGAAAAAAAATTGTTATTGACAATAAAGTAATTGCTATTTAACCCAGATTGAAAAATTCTTTTACATTAAANTCATTAGCCATTAATTTAACATTACACTCACAACACAAAGTCAAGACAGACATACTTTAATTAAATTGCTGCCAACTTAAACTGGGAGCCTGTTTACCAGTGTGCACGTACTACAGGCTATAGCATATAGATGTAGTATTTAGTTATGGGCGGTGATTCTTTTCAAAGGTTGATTTTAAAAGGGGAAATACTTTACTGTGAATAGTCTTTAGTAAACTTTTGTGTTTGGACATCAATATACTGTAGTGCGAAATACAACAATTAAAGCATTTGTTCAGTTTATATGTCTTGTAATTGCAAAACAGTAATAAATCTGAAAGTATGATGGGTGAAATGTTCCTTCATGAATATTATCGAAGTAGTATAAGTTACAGCTGTGTTTATCACAGTAAATTTACATGTTTAACTCGTTAGTGCTGTTACTTCAATATGACATGACATTATTATTATCCTCATAACTCCAACACTGGGATTTTACAGGAGTGACAAAAATATAACTTTGGTTTTGAAACCAGTTTTATCCTTTTTGAAAAAAAATTGTTATTGACAATAAAGTAATTGCTATTTAACCCAGATTGAAAAATTCTTTTACATTAAANCTTTTTGAAAAAAAATTGTTATTGACAATAAAGTAATTGCTATTTAACCCAGATTGAAAAATTCTTTTACATTAAAAGCAGTAGTGAACTTAGGAGTTTTTTTGCTGGTTCAAACCTTATAATGTAGTTAAGAGTTTTCTGTTTGTAGATTATTTTTAAACATTTCTGGAGATATGAGCTTTTCATGGTTGATCAGTTAATTTACTTTGGCTGGAATGGTGTTGTGATGTTTTCTCAAGAGGGTAACACTCTCCTACCTGTTGCCGTGCGACCCCTGTTCCCTCCCAGTCGCCTTTCCCCACAGCCCTGTCGTCGGAATACTTCTGCCATAATGTTTTCTAGCCTGTGAAACAGATTTCCATCATGAATTTAAAAGGTCGTGATTTGCTAGTGATTTGTGTGTGCATATTCAGAAACTGATTTCTTTAATGCTAATTACCACATTCCTACAATGTGATGACTAAAGACCAATGTTTGGCCAAATAGTGTTCGCAGTGCATTAACTTAGGTTACTTAATTCGTAAAGATGGAGGAATCAGATTTTATAAGCATACCTCGAAAACATCAGTCCATTCAACTCCACACACACTAGTTCATGATAGTATGTCGTTGTGCGAGTTGATGTAATCATGTCATAATAAAATAAATCTATCAGTTTGGAAATTAAATAGTTGATAGAAAAGTTAGCAATGTCTACTTTTGTAAGACTGGAGGAAACATTTGGAAGTTATGTTATGCTGAAATCAAGGAAGATTAAAGAAAATTCACAAAAAACAATGTAACGCTGGAATACACAGTGAAAATATGAAGGTTTTGGCTGTAAATATTCAAAAAAGACTTTGCTCATCCAGTCCAGGAGTTGTCACTTAGTATGTGTTTTGCAGACACTTGTGAAAAATAATGGTATCGCTGCTGGTTCGAAGAACATGTCAACGAATTAGCTTTAATGCCCTAGCCCCCAAATAGCCTGGATGTGAACCCAATTGAGCGTGTGTGGTTCGACTTGGAGAAGCGGCTTTGTGCTACGTCACTACCGCCGCGCTCTGTACGCCAACTGGAGGACCTGCTGTTGTGCTTGTGATATCAGATACCCCAGGATACCTTCTGTCTCCTCCTTGAATCGATGCCTCGCCGAGTGACCTTGTGGGTAATGGTGGTCCTACACATGGATTAGGTACGTGGTCATAATGTAATGACTGAGCGGTGTATAGTCAGTTTATGTACGTGAAGACGTAATAAATTAAATAACATATAATTTTATTACAATTTTTGTGCNCCAAGGAAGATTAAAGAAAATTCACAAAAAACAATGTAATGCTGGAATACACAGTGAAAATATGAAGGTTTTGGCTGTAAATATTCAAAAAAGACTTTGCTCATCCAGTCCAGGAGTTGTCACTTAGTATGTGTTTTGCAGACACTTGTGAAAAATAATGGTATCGCTGCTGGTTCGAAGAACATGTCAACGAATTAGCTTTAATGCCCTAGCCCCCAAATAGCCTGGATGTGAACCCAATTGAGCGTGTGTGGTTCGACTTGGAGAAGCGGCTTTGTGCTACGTCACTACCGCCGCGCTCTGTACGCCAACTGGAGGACCTGCTGTTGTGCTTGTGATATCAGATACCCCAGGATACCTTCTGTCTCCTCCTTGAATCGATGCCTCGCCGAGTGACCTTGTGGGTAATGGTGGTCCTACACATGGATTAGGTACGTGGTCATAATGTAATGACTGAGCGGTGTATAGTCAGTTTATGTACGTGAAGACGTAATAAATTAAATAACATATAATTTTATTACAATTTTTGTGCTAACAATAGTTTCAGTTAACGATAAATTAAGTAATTTTATTTAAAAGCATGAATATAAATAAAAGAACTGCTGATAAAATATTTTGTCAATGGGCTAGTCTGAGAAGTCTGATGGGTCTCATGTGGCCCGTGAGTTGCTAATTGTACAGCCCTGGCATAAAGTCTTGCATATCTTAATTACGCACTGTGTGGGACTGTTTCTGGGCATCCCCACAGCTGTCGTCAAAATGTGCAATTGATGAAGCGCAGATCGTACCAATTCCATAATATATCAGAAGGTCTTAATCAACAATGGTATTCTTTGCTCACATATTTGTAAATTAAGTGGTCTACATTTGTGTTAATTACCATTTCCCTGCTATCTAATGATTAATACCCATGTGGCCGAATTATAAAAACTAAAAAGTACTGTATTGCAGAAGTTGCCATCCACTATGAGTTATTTTTAAAATTGTTTTTTCTGTATTATATTGCATGAATTTCATATTATAACATTTGAATTCCTCAGTGAAACACAATGATGGCCTGTACCTTTGAGCGTGGATTGTGGATGCCCGGACTTGTCAGTCGCATGCCTTTTGCACCTTGATGTTGATGCTTCCGTGAATTGCAGTGACCTTCATTAACTTGCATTCACTCATTATCAGCAATATAAGCATAATTACTCCAAACCATTGTTTCTGTTCTCAGATGTTGGCTCAAGCAAGCAATTTGTATTTCATAAACAACTTAACTGACGGTAACGTAACTTCATTTGAATTTGGAGTTGTAAACTTTCTGTAGGAGAATTGACCTTTGCAAGTTGCAATCAAATAACGTGTTGTCAGTCTACCTTTTAGATATTGCTGCTTGTGTTTGTGTGCAGAATTAGCCATCATGAGTTGTATGTTTGGGCTCTTCAACACCAGAAATAAACACAATCCGCTGCTGCAAGGTATCTTGTGATTTTCCAGAACCTCCCCAACTCCCTGGTATAACTTGCCACGCGAGGTCGGGTCCCATGCATTAAGATTGTGTAGTTACATCTTGGCAAAAGCCTGTGAAAGGAGAGGGAGGCAAGGATGGCAAATGATAGTAAACATCTTAGAAGCTATGTCGAATTTGTCTTAATGCAATTTTGTTTGCTGCGTGTCAATGTTTTTGTAGTACTTATAGTTTATAGTGCCGTATATTTAGCGAGAAAGGTANAAATGATAGTAAACATCTTAGAAGCTATGTCGAATTTGTCTTAATGCAATTTTGTTTGCTGCGTGTCAATGTTTTTGTAGTACTTATAGTTTATAGTGCCGTATATTTAGCGAGAAAGGTAAGTGTCAAGAGACTGTCCACAAATTTCATGGTAAAATCACTAATAAAGTCTACAGATGTAGTAAGCTGCTATGGTATGTGAACAGGAATTACAACGCCCTTTGTACTGTTAATTTTTTGCAGTTCTTGTACTCAGCAAAATATGTTCATACAAGATGGGCGTACAGGGACTTTACAAGCAATAAAGTTTTGTTTTCTATATTAAAAAATATATATATATATATCAGGACTCAGGTAACCTTGAATGCAGTATACACAACAGTATCATACATTCTTGAAATACACTTACATTTACAATGATTAACTTGATTTCTTGCCATGCATGCATTTACATATTATTGACAACACATAACACAACTATCAATTTTAGCAGCCATTATGATTACAATGAGACATAGTGACTCCAAAACATGACTTAAATAAGATTTTTTGCTCATTTACTGTAATCACATTTTACACCTTTACTACCATTGTTGGATCTGACACCTTAAAGATAACTTTGAGCAGTGCCGACTGAACAGCTGTGATGTACGTGTGTTCAGTAGAACAATAAAATTGTGATCATGAAATAATGTGACGTGATGGATGTATTAATGATGCAAACAGCATTCAAGTTTTCACCTGTGGCAATGAACTCCTATTAGTCACTGTCAGTATGCAATAAGCTATCACAGTCTGGTTTGTTCTGATAAATTTCTTTGATGGTCTGTCTGTACTGAATTTTAAAAGATAACTATGTTGTACGTCAGGTACAGCACTGCACATTAGCGAACAGAGAATTGGTTACAACGTGTAGCTAATAACTTGTATTCTACTTGCCAATAACAAAAAAATTCTCAGATGGATAAAACAAATGATGAGAAATGTGCTAACAGAAAAACTGAGAGAAGTTAATTTTTTCTCCTGGCTACAATGAGCAGAAATAAGTTATTGACTTTGTAGAAAGGCTTCCAGACTAGCCACATCATCGTGGTAGCATTAACCACTATTTTTCTGTGCATTTCACTATGCATCTTTAGAGCCTCTCATCACTGAATTGAAGGCATTTCCACAGTGACTGGCTACCACAAGAGCAAATTAGGAAAACTGTCATTGGCCACCTGGACAACCACTGACAGGCAGACATTGAGACACTCACATAACTGTATTTACCAGAATGTAGGACAATGTGGGGAAATAAGATTACTCCCCCCCCCCTCCACCAACCCAAATTATTTGGGCAGTAATTTAAAAGGACATTTTGGTTTTAGCACGTAAATAAATGTTAAACAGGGCCAATTTTGTTACAGTTAATAGAACACTAATGAGCAGTTGAATAAGAGATACCTGCCATGTTGGCTAAATTGCTTTANCAATTTTGTTACAGTTAATAGAACACTAATGAGCAGTTGAATAAGAGATACCTGCCATGTTGGCTAAATTGCTTTATGGTAGTCCCATTCAATGGAATACTGCCCAGCCACACTTGACTGGGATGTCGTCATACTTTCTACAGACCACATGAGTAACAGTCGAGCACAAAGGCAAAGAAACAACTTCTCAGCCCATTTGATTGTAGCCAGATCGTTGGGGCCAGATGTATTGGGTATTCCATCTCTGAACTGAGATTTCCGCAGTCCACTGGGCCAAGAGTGAACTGATGAGTTCATGGATTCGGGTAAAGCCACCACCGCCAGGGACAACTGCCATNCAGTCCACTGGGCCAAGAGTGAACTGATGAGTTCATGGATTCGGGTAAAGCCACCACCGCCAGGGACAACTGCCATGGCATACGACATATTGATGACGAGGGTTGCCATCTAGCTTAACTGGCAACAGCGGATCATTCGCCAACTCAGTGCTGTACCACGACGACCTATGAGCAACCATACTATCTGGAGCCAATCTCCTCGCTGTAGAGTACAGAAGCCACCACCCCCCTGGGGTATCTCTCTTCACTGCACGTCACAAGACTCAACGATTAATGTAGGTGCAGATTACCACCATAGGACCTTCGACATATGGAAAAAAGGTCACCTGGATGGATGAGTTGAGACACATGTTGGTACATGCTGATGGCAGCATTTGAGTGCATCGCCTAGCGCAATAAGCAATTGATCCCTCGTGTCAGCATGGTACTGGTGGTGGAGGTATCCTTGTATAGGGACTGTTTACATGGGACGAAATAGGTCTCCTGGCTCCTGTGTCATCAACCCTCACCGGAGAATGATACGGGCACCTGCTGGCAGATCACGTGTACCGATTTCTGCGCCTATAGCACACTGAAGGAGACCTGGACCTACAGCAAGACAATGTAATGCCCCACTGCTCCCGAATTGTGACAGAATGGTTGAACGAACGCTCCACGGACGTTGCTTGCCTCGCCCCCGAGGTAAGGTGACCTCAGTCCTATCAAACTCATCTGAGATGCTGCTGAGAGGGATATGCATGCCATGGATCCTGCTCTGAGCAATCTCAGTACATTGTGGAAGGTTGTGCAGTGGTCATGGATCATCATGGGTCTTGATTGCTTCTGGTGCCTTGTGGAGTCCATGCCATGCCGTATCACCACCGTCATCAGGGCAAGAGAGCTTGCCACACATTACTAGGCAAGTACTATCTCAAATTCGACTGCTCTTGAGCGTACGTAATATACTAAACCTGAAATTAATTGAAATCTAAAGAAACCATACTTTGTTTATTCCTACATATTATAATTATACAGCGCAGCCTGTTAATATTTTTAAGATTTCGGAATGAAACTAATGTCTAGTCTAAAAACATTGACTTTAACTTGCTATTACACAAATAAAGACATAGAACTCAAAGTTTTTAGTATGCAAAAATAAGGCAACCCGTAATTTTTTGGAGGTGAATAGATATTGTATTCATATAGATACTGTATAGCAATCGGCTTGCTGGTTGGTGGGAGCTTAATTCCCCTGCCAACACACACATGTAAAATTTTAAATAGAAAAAAACATTAAAAAATGGAATAAGGAATAATGGAAGTTCTAGCTGGTCTCATGATACCATGGCCTTCACAAACATATGAGGTATCGGCAGCCGCCTGGTCTTAAGTTGAATGATGAGAGAGTCTTGAAAATGCTTACTTAAATGTACTGCAAAACATAGGCTCCTACAACCTCTGTTATTTGGCTCCAGTCTGGAAGACAAGACAAGATAACGATTCTGATACTGGCTGCGAAAGCCTGTGATCTTCTATTTGCTGAGAGAATCTTAAGAAAGCAGTGAAGAATTTATCAACTGCTGCATGAAGGAAAAGAGGAGAGAGGGAGAGAAGAGCTGAATGCATAATGTGAGTGTGAAGGAGAGAGTAAAACAACAGAACAAATTTTGAAGATGAAAACAGCTACAGACAGTTTTCCTTCATGTTATGGTCTGGGGGAGGTAGCNAAACAACAGAACAAATTTTGAAGATGAAAACAGCTACAGACAGTTTTCCTTCATGTTATGGTCTGGGGGAGGTAGCGGTGGCCAGTGAAAGGGAATTTGTGAATAAAACTACCCACGTTGTGAGTCTGTTGATTTTTGAATCAGTTGCCATTTTGGAAAAATACAAAAACTGTGGAGTGCTGTTGGTATTATCATAAATATTTGTAACATAAATGTGTTTCCATAGAAAAATATAATGAACATATTACATTTGTAACGTAACNAACAACAGAACAAATTTTGAAGATGAAAACAGCTACAGACAGTTTTCCTTCATGTTATGGTCTGGGGGAGGTAGCAGTGGCCAGTGAAAGGAAATTTGTGAATAAAACTACCCACGTTGTGAGTCTGTTGATTTTTGAATCAGTTGCCATTTTGGAAAAATACAAAAACTGTGGAGTGCTGTCGATATTATCATAAATATTTGTAACATAAATGTGTTTCCATAGAAAAATATAATGAACATATTACATTTGTAACGTAACTAACATCCAGAGAGTTTGCCTTGCCAACACAAACATTTACCATCATGTCGGGCTGACGTTGGTTTCATAAGCTGAGAGTAGAATTTGTAACAAACGTTTACTTGGAAAGTTAGAAAAATTATTTCTGCAATGCATGCCACAATATGGCTGAATAGATTAATAATAATTGCTTTGGAGGTTTGCGGAAATGAATTGCCCATCTGGAATAAAATGTTTACAATGAAACAAAACTTTACAAAGTGCCCTCCAGTCTGATTTCACCCATAAACCACCTCACTTCAGTCTGTCACAGGACTTGAATGAAAAATTTTGTCAGCTTGTCACCTGGAGTCTAATGAATTCTGCTTGCCATTCTACTGGCACTTACATGAAAACAAATGATCTTCTCCATCGTGGATTAGGCAGGTGTTTCACACCTCTGTAAATAAATACCCTGTGGTTATGAGTGGTTTAAATGTTCAGTTGGGCTCTAGCTGTAATCAAATTATGATAATAATTTTGTGACAAATTTGAGTAATAAACATGAAACTAAAAACGTGACTGGAAACTTTTATTTGCAAATACTTCAATGCCATTTGACATGGTTAAATTGAGAATTTTTAAATTATGTGTTTTGTCTGATCTTGTTATCAAGTACATAATATTTTTTATCATTGCTAAGCCAGTCGACTTGAACTTGGATTAAGCTTAACATTGTAACAAACAAAACTGAAAATATCCAGTGTGAGAAAATAATTCGGAAAATAAAACAGGCACAACTAATTGTAAACATAAGGTGAAAGTGAACTAAAATACATTTTTATCATCAAGTTTATTATATTTCTGAAATTTTAACCTAGAAATACTGTGTTTACCTTCTCCAGTCAGTTTTTTTTTTAAAATTGAAATTTCAGAAATTCTGTTGGTGTGTAGTATTTATTTAACTCCCACTTGAAGTTAACAAAATCAAGTTAAATGTTGACAAAAATTTTGCTCTAAACATTGAAAATGTAACACAGAGAAAATGTAACATGTAACATATGTAAGACCAAGCTCCTGGTATGTTGTAAACTGCAGTGGAGGTGTTGGGAATGGAGGTGCTTAGTGTATAGCGAGCTCAAACCCTTCTGTATTCTGTTTACAGTGAATTGATCTTGTAGATTCACAACACCCATAAGCTGTGTTTTTTATGGAACAGTTTTGCCAGAATTGTGTCGGTGAAGCATCTAAAAGTGGCTATTGCACGGGGGCATGGGTTCGGAGTTGATAGACAACAAATATACAATGAGGATGACAAACTCAAAGCTGTCGTGGCTGAGAGAAAGAAGCAGCTGTTTGTGGTACGGTTCGAGAATACTTCCATAAGCTTACATCGTCGCTTCTGTCAGTATTTTATTACTGTGCTGCTAGTGATGCAGGTAGAAAATGGTAATACAAGTTAATGGTTGTACTGTAGATGTTGGTGGTGCGAGCTGTTACTGCAGTATGAGGATGAAACACAGCCTCAGTTGGCAGTGCGGGAGCATGGGCGAGTGTCTCCGGAGTGCGTGGAGAGGGAGG
>NQII01002169.1:68934-87516 GCA_002778355.1 Clitarchus hookeri
AGAACTCCGCATTAAAACCATAACAATTCTGTTTTTAACAATTTCCACTATTCTTTTCTCGTTGAATATATTTAATGGAATTAAAGTAAAAAGTGGTGGCTATAGATAAAAAACTTACTCTCAGATCATTTATTTACTGAAATACGAGTATATGTGCAAACATTGATTTCACAGGCAATATTTTACTAGAGCATATCCTCAAGGGCGTACTACACCTCGCAAAAAGTTTTGCACCACCAGGCTTACTGAGTTACTAGGCTGCTCCCGGCTCAAAGAGAGAGTATGGGATGAAAAGTAGATACACTCTGTACAGAATAGCATGCCAGACTTGGCAAATGTCTATTTCGTTCGTCCCGTTCGTTCACGATCTTTTTCCGGCCGCAGCGATATCGAAGATTTGATGTTTTACCGGATTCACGATATTCACAGTGCACTCGTGAAAAGGTCGTACGCGAAAATCCAAATGTTATCGCTACCTGCCTCTACGATACAGGGTAGAGAGCACGAGGCTGATATTGACCACGTTCAAACTCACTTAAATCTTGATAACATGCCATTGTAGCATGATGTAATATTACTCCAAAAAATTTGGAGTAATAGTCTGTGATTATAATGTACCGTGTGCAATGTTTAAAAAATCCACCGCTACCTTTTCCCAAGGGTGTGCAAAAAACTGTTCTTTTAGGTATGTTTCTTTGGGATTTGTTCTTTTTTCCACATACTGTGGACAACTACGTATTACATTTTCTAATTGGGATGGCAGTCCTATCCACCAAACTACCAGTTTAACTATTTTCCTACACTTAAAAATTCCCCGGTGTTCTAGGTTGTTGGACTCTAAGCACTTCGGCTGTAAACAGGGTGAGTGATGATCCTAGTCCCTTTAAACAAAATACCTTCATCAAAGGAAATTTCATGTCTGAATTGATAATACGGATGGAAGTTATCTGGAACCTCACTCTTTGGTGCCCAAGTGCCCAAAGAATACTCCTTCAATTTCTGACATGTGGGATCCAGATCCTGTTATGCCTGTATGAGAGAAAGAAACTTATCTTTAATGGGATATGTCGACAGAATTTGATGCACAAATGGTTCTACTTCTTGAGTTAGCTCTGAAGCCTACCGTTTTGTAACCTGTGAGGAAGGATTTCAAGACAATGCATCTGCAATAATCAACTTTGTCCCTGGAACATATTTTACTGTATAGTCATACTTCATTAGCCTTATACGTAAACTTTGAAGGCAGGGAGATAATTCATCTACGGGTTTTGACTGCAATACCTGCAGCAACGGTTTTTGATCCGTTTCAAATATTACATCTAAACCTAGGATATACTGTTGACATTTTTTGACAGCCCAAAATAAGGCCAAAGCCTCTTTCTCAATTTGGGAGTATCTCTTCTCTGTAGACGTAAGTGTTCTTGAACCATATGCTTTAATTTGCTGAATCTCTTCCTTTTGCTGCATAATGCAGCACCCTAGACCAAATGAGCTAGCATACGCACTTACCATTATTTGCTGCTCTGGACTGAAAAATGCAAGAGTAGGTGTTTGTGAAAGCAGCCCTTTAATGTTCGCGAAGGATTTAGCTTGGGCTGATCCACATGCAAATTCTGTATTTTACTTGAGGAGGGAAAACAAGGGTTCCAATATACCCGATTTATCAGGAAGGAACTGAGATGATAAATTGACTAAGCCCAAAAAATGCTGAAGTTCGCTTGTTGTAGGCCGAGGAAATTCCACTAATGCTTCAACTCTTTCTGGGTCCGCTTAATACCTTCTGAGGTTAGTATGTAGCCCACATACCTGACAGATGTTACCCAAAAATACTTTTACTTTTGTTGATTGTAATACGTTCTGTTTATAGTCTGCGCAGAACTATCCTCGTGTAGAATCATGCTCCGAAATTTTAGATGTTTAAACAAGAATATCATCCACATAAAATATAACTCTTGGAATATGAGCTATTTTGTTCGAAAAGTACTCTGGTGCACATGAAATGCCAAATGGCAACCTCTTGAAATAATATCTGCCAAATTGTGTGATAAAATTAGTCAATATTTGACTCTCTTTGGCTAGTTAAATTTGATAGAAACCCGAATTGGCATCTAATTTTGAGAAATACTTTGCTCCTTTGAGCAAAGTTAGCTTTCATTCAACACTGGTGATAGGAAAGTGAGGTCTACAAGCATTGTTGTTTAACTCAGTATAGTCCCCACATATAGGGACTACATTTCCTTTTGGTACCACCACAATGGATTCACAACAGAATGGGTTCCATTCTGTTGGTTCAGTCACTGGCTCAATGATATCTAGCTGTTTTAGCATGTCAAGTTCTGCCTTTAGTTTGTTCAAAATATGTATAGCCACTGTCCTAGGGATTGACCGTACAAAATGGTTCAGCACCCCCTTCCACCACAAATTTGACTACGCCTTTCATTTTNCAAAATGGTTCAGCACCCCCTTCCACCACAAATTTGACTACGCCTTTCATTTTACCCAGTCCATTGACTAACTCTGGGACTTCTTGTGGAACAAACACACAACTAACTACCTTTGTTACAAGAGGGGGCACGTCACATAGGCCAGGGTTGCCAAACCTGTCCTAATGGTACACAGAAATAATTTAAAAATTCTGTAAGAAAAAATTGATTAAAACCGGGTACGGTATCACAAATTAAAGTATATAGATCTGGAAATTTAATCAAATTCTGAAGAAAGAGCAGTCGACTAAACTGATGCTATCATAGGTTGTGACTTTTTATGTTTCAATATAAATTTATCAGTACATATTAGAAAGGTTTTACACAATCATTAAGTGCCGAATACAGTTGCATACACAGGATTCTTTTTTGGGAGAGAGAGGTTGAACCTCAATTTCTGAAGTAGGCATTTTGCACAATAAGAAAAAAAAAACTTTTACCCAATGTAACATATTTTAATTTAAAGTTAATGCTTAAGGGAATTTTATTGCAATTATTTATTTATATTATCAGTACATAATTTTCCAAAAAAATGTATTTATTTATATTTTGACTTTTGGGAGGTTCTGCAGTCCCTTCAGCCCTCCTTTGCATACACCTCTGGCCAGATATATTTGATTTAGAAGATAACTTCCAGTTTATATCACTGTGCCACTTCCTGCCTGGCAACTAATGCGTGCTGGGGGGCCTGAATACCCCGGCTATATATTACGTTTATCGTAAATTTGTACCGCTAGTGTCAGGGGATACAGCCACGAGGTCGTTCGGCCCACGATCCTGAGAACTGTTACTTCGTGCTCACCCAGTGAGCTGGCGCCTATTCTACTCGAAATAGGAATATCGTGTAACATTCTGACTTTTCTTAACATAGTCACTGGACGACGTTGGCATTACTATCCCCGACCGCTCAGGTAACGTTGAGCTATAGATTCATATATTTATTTACCCTACATGCTCTACCATCATGAGATCCCCCCAACCTTAACAACAAGTACGGTTTGACCAACATATGAACAAAGTATAACACTACGTCCTCGGTGGCTTGCTCGCGTCGCAAGGAAGTGGAACAGAAGACGCAGTGGCGTGACGATAGGGTGGTAGGACGGGCAAAATTCCCTGGGGCCCCCGGCTAGGGATGTTGCGATACTACTGATACGATACTGGTATCGATACTTTTGATTCGATACCGGGTAATTCAGTATTCGATACTTTCCTTCTGATACTCTACCTACCCATATTACTACTTTTGTTCCGATACTTAGTACAGGAATCGATATTTTTCCCTTTCTGTTTAAAAACTAAATTTTCAAGAAATAAATAAATTCAGAAGAAAGAAAAAAAAAACACGAGTGTAATAGTGTATACAGAAGTTGGCTATACTGGTAGGGAAGCGTTAATGAACCGTTACTATTAGTAACTTACTAACGGTCCGTTAGTTACGGTGAAAGGAAGGCCCTTCCTGAAAGTGAAGGGAACCCCAGGCCCAGGCCACGCCGATGCCACACATGGCCACTCAGACTCACTCACTCAACCGTTGGCGTTAAGAGAAGTGACTAAGTTACATCTTACTTAGTTTGCTTTTTAATTGTCTATTTGTTTTTATTTCAGTTTTTTTATTAAAATTATGTCGCCTCCAAAAAGTTTGGTGTGGAAATAGTTCCAGAAAATAGATAAAGATTATGTGCAGTGTAACATCTGTTTAAAAAAATTCAAGTTTTCGGGGAACACGACCAATGTAATGAAACATTTAAAAGTGCACCCTCAATGCCAAAAAACAAAAGGAATCGACTGAATCAAGGTATGTATTGTTTATTTTCAATTCGTTTTTTGGTTAGGATACCTTAAGCTATGCCTACACTCGTGCCCTTTCGTCTTCAATTTTAATTTAAATTCAACTTGCAATTCTACATTCTTAATAGCCGCATTCGTTCATTTAATAGCCGTATTCGTTTACTCGGTTTACTTACCTAGACGGTTAAACGTGATTTATAACGCATTTTATAACAGGTTTACTGTTATAAATAAACACATTTTTAACACCGTGCTATTTCATCTGTTATAAAATTTATAACAGGATTTTCTGTGTTAATTTGAGCTAAATATTTGAAGGTTACAGTTAACTTATGGTTACGGCTGTGAATAATAATTATGTTATATGATTATAATTCTATGATTTATTATACATTTTTGTTGTTGTAAAATGGGTTTTTAAAAAATGCCTACCATACAAGTAGCAGGGGTGGATGGCACTTACCAAGCGTGCCAATATACTGGATCAGCCACTGTTAGCCGCGAAAGCCTCTATTAAGTTTGGTTCACTCTATAATCGATGAATTTTGGTGCAAAAACCTTGAATCGACTCAATTAATAAGCAGAAATAGGTGAATTGCCACAGGGGTTAAATGAGACGTACTGATAAAAATATCGATGCTAGTATCGATACTTTTGTTTCGATACTAGTATCGGAATGGGTATCGATACCATCCTTCCGATATCAGTACCGATACTGATATCGATACTTTTGTGGTATCGCAACATCCTTACCCCCGGCCCGAGAGGGCCGCGAGCACAGGAGGATCCTAACATTTAGGATTACAAAATTTAGTAAAATTTATTAGTTTTGTATTTAATTAATTTACGTTACCTACTAAAGTACGTACACAAATTAAACAAAAACATGTATCAAGATTTGAACGCATTTGTAAGAAAAAGATATCGCCCAGTTTTAGAACGCATCCGGTAGGTAGTAATTAAGTCCTCGCCACTTGTAGACGCGGCGCTGCTGTAGCAACGCTGTCAGCTTTGAAGGAAATGTTTTGTCTATGGTTATATTGTTAGTTCATATTTTCGCCGCGGGCTCTAGTAATAGTGACGCTCGGGGAATCCCCGCTTTCTGTTTTGTAAGTATAAGAAAGGCTCCACGTTGCATACATCATTTCAGGGGGGGACCTGCCCCATTGCGCTCTCCCTCCACCAGAGTAATGCGCAAGCATTACTCTGGTTAAACCAGCGCCAATCTACAATGAAAGTACCCGCCACCTCTCTANAGTCCTCGCCACTTGTAGACGCGGCGCTGCTGTAGCAACGCTGTCAGCTTTGAAGGAAATGTTTTGTCTATGGTTTTATTGTTAGTTCATATTTTCGCCGCGGGCTCTAGTAATAGTGACGCTCGGGGAATCCCCGCTTTCTGTTTTGTAAGTATAAGAAAGGCTCCACGTTGCATACATCATTTGATTGTTATGAGAATTGGTTGTTTGTGGCATAGATTTTTTTTTTCGATATCACAGTTTTTGTTTTATCGGATCCGCGATCAGTCGCAAAGTTAATTAGTTAATTGTGGAAAGTAGATAACAATATGTCTAGTTCTAGAAAGTATCTAAGTGGGAGCGAAAAACGAAAGAGAAGGAAGGAATCTGAAGAAAAATATAAAGTTGCCTAATATAAATCAGTACTTTAAGAATTAAGATTTTATTGAAGAAGAATCAAATGAACACTGCAGTCATCGATCTTTCAAATGCCTCAAAGCGTTTGCAAGTCTGTCTGGAAGAACTTGAAAAGTATCAACATGAATTTGGAGATTTAAAAACGCAAGCAAATAGTGTAGTAGAAAAATGGTCTATCAACCCTGAATTTCCTAAAACTCGTCAGAGGAAGGTGAAACGTCATTTTGATGAAATTCGCGAGAATGAACGTATCCAAGATCCCGAAAATTTGTTGAAAGTGAACGTATTCTATCGTGTATTGGACATCATCATTAATCAACTGAGATCGCGTTTCCTTGGAATGAATGAAATTGTTTCCAATTTCAGTGTCTTGCAACCTGCTATTGTGCAAAATTTAAATGACGCCGATTTATTGGAAAACGCTTTAGAATTGGTTGATTTATATAAATAAAAGACATCTGTCTCGTTTTCCAAGGAAATTCTCAGTTTTCGATCCACTTTTAGACACGACATAGAAAAATCATCTTTATTAATCATAAAGAATCATTTTATGTCTTCAAGCTTTCCTGAAGTGTGCACTGCATTTCTGTTATTTGTAAACANTCGCGTTTCCTTGGAATGAATGAAATTGTTTCCAATTTCAGTGTCTTGCAACCTGCTATTGTGCAAAATTTAAATTACGCCGATTTATTGGAAAACGCTTTAGAATTGGTTGATTTATATAAAAAAAAGACATCTGTCTCGTTTTCCAAGGAAATTCTCAGTTTTCGATCCACTTTTAGACACGACATAGAAAAATCATCTNTTTTCCAAGGAAATTCTCAGTTTTCGATCCACTTTTAGACACGACATAGAAAAATCATCTTTATTAATCATAAAGAATCATTTTATGTCTTCAAGCTTTCCTGAAGTGTGCACTGCATTTCTGTTATTTGTAAACATTCCCGTGACTACGGATAGTGGCGAGTGATCATTTTCAAAATTAAAATTGATAAAAACTTATTTAATAAATGCTATGGGACAAGAAAGGTTACGCAACTTAACTATTCTATCCATCAAACATTCCATGGCCCAAAATTTGAACTTTAATGTTGTCATTAACACTTTTGCTGAACAGAAAGACCGAAAAAAGGAATTTTAACAATTAAAATTTTGACTAAAAATAAAATTGTTATTTCAATTCAATACGCTCTTTAAACTAAAAGTTACTAGAAAATCAACGAAAAATGCACACAATAATTATAACAGCGTTGGTACGTACTTTAGGTAGTGATTTATTAAAAAAAAACTACAACGTTGGTTGAGCTTCTTTACATCGAGGGAGCGCCCTATCCTGTGAATTTGCCACGGGCCTCAACGGTATAGTTACACCACTGAGTAGACGTCTAAACAATAGTGCAGAAACAATATGTTTAGGGTTTACGCCAAACAACTAATGAAACTTGTCATAAGACAATGACCGAGCTAGGCGAGACGGCGATAAACCACTGGATGCGAATTCGGGACGGCCTGAGTTCGAATTCTGGTCCGGCCATTCTGATTTAGGTTTTCCATGGTTTCCCACAACCACTCCACGCGAAATCTGAGATGGTTCCTGAATACAGGTCACAGCCGATTCCTTCCCTACTCCCCTGAGCAGGGCGTCTCTAATAACTTCACTGTCCACGAGATGTTAAGCACTATCTACCTACCATTAAACACTGAAGCTGCAAAAGGGCGTAAGGGTGGAGGAGGCTGGTGGTTGTAACCCCCCATTGCCTCTACGGTAGTCAACAATTAAAACGAAAAGTATTAATAATTCCATAATTGTGATGAAAATGTCATTCCTGTACGCAAACTATAGTGAATTATATTATAATGTGAAGTAATTTTAATCCTAGTATTTATCCCGATTAAAATGCGTGTCAGCACCGCTAGTGCTGGCATACCTCCCCCCTCCCCTTCACACAGTGTAACCCCCATTCCCTTGGTAGCCAGGAAACATTTCTGACCGCGCCAGTAAAGCTGTTACTTTTAGCTGAAAAAAAAAATACTAAGTTAGTGCGAGAGCACCGTAGACCCCATGTGTCACTCGACGACCTCTGAGGAGGTTCCCACGCATTGCCACCCACAGCGGTAGCCCCCCTCCCCCTCAACCGAGATCTCACACTCTGACCCGGCCACCGCCGCCGCCGCCGACGACGACGATGAATTTATCGCCGCACCTCCCAGCCACTTCATTCATTCCCCAGGGAGGGGGGAGGGGGCGGCCCGCCCACCTGGAGCGCCCGTGGGTCCTGCCTGGACACGTCCTGGTCTCCGCAATCACGAGCCGTCATCTCGGCAACTGGACAAACACGTCACACGATTACCGAGGGCCGAGCAGCTACCCAGGGAACTCACAACCGCAAGAGCAAACGATAACCCGCTATAAAGCGCGTCCACTGTCATTTACTTCTACTTTCGTTTTTTTTATTTTACTCGGCACCTTTTTGTAGCTTCTAACACGTAACAACTTAATATAGGCTGTTAACTGTTAATTGAGCAGTTTTGAAATCAACCGTTGAAAAACGTCACTGCCCCTACCTGCTTGTATTTTAATGGCCACACTGACTGCCATGCGCCCAGTCAGTTTTCAATGATGGAGAGAAAGCAGTTCCGTGTAGCAATGTTGATTTTAAAAATGTTAAAAAACATTTGGAAAATAAATTAAATAATTTATTTTGCTTTCTGTTTTTAATTGCATAACTTAAGTGTAAGTATAAGCCAATTTGTAAAATATTTTCTTTCCTAATAATTTTACAGTGTCACCTGACTTGCGTACAAATAAAGTGATCAAGCCCATGGCATTGTTAATTGCATACGAATCTGAAGATGAAGGCGTCGCCTCCCTTTTCACCCATGAGGTCGTATGTTTTCTTTTGTGGCCGAATGACTCTCGTCATGCATTACTTCGTGACCTGGCTCGCGACATGCTTCAAAACACTCGCCTCCGTCTTCACCCCCTGAGATCTCATGGTTTCCAGGTCGGCAAAGAGATTCGTATTAGGCGACTTGCTTCGAGATTGGTCGTCATTGTGTTTGTTAAGGAGCAAAGAGATTCGTATTTGGCGACTTGTTTCGAGATTGGTCATCACCTTTGTTATGGATGGATCATATGTTCGGGCTTTATCGTTAGTTCGTATAGATGGCTGATATAGTCGGTATGTATAGGCGGTTGATATGGATTGTTTGTATTGTTGGCTTATATAGTTCGTATGGCTGACTGGAATAGTCGGTTCGCATGTCCAGCTGGTATGAATGATCCGTGTGTTTGGCAGGTATGCCTAGTTCGTATGTCTGACTTGTATGCCTGATGCATACATTTGGCTGACATGGTTGGATCGTATGGGCCATACGATCTCACTATATCAGACAAATATATGAAGCAGTCGTGCCGCTAGTGCAATTTTTAATGCAATGTGGTGTTTTTTTTTACACAATGGGAGATTCTGACGGCCGGCACGTATAACTTCGGACGGTCCCCATTGTTAATTGGCTGATAGCGGCAGACCCTAGGGTCTTCACGCCCAGGAAAAAATGGGAAACATTTATGTGATATAAGTTCTAGAAAGGAAATAACTGGGCAGCCATTTGCGTGAAAGGGACATACACACATGATTACAGTTAAGTTATTCATTGGACTTCTTTTTCATTTCACTCATTTGGTTGTCCATTTTACTGTAATTTTTTTAAAACGTGCTTTTAATCTAGCTTGTATATACTTTATTTTACTGTTACAATAAATCTTTTTGGTTTTAAGGCTAACTTTAATTCTTTCTTTAACATTGCCTTTATAACAAGTTCTCTTTTTCGCTACCAATTTACATCCAACTACGAGAGCATTCATTGCCTCCCGTAGAATCGAGTATAGACATAGTACCTCTCGCACCGCTATAGTGGCGGCTCCTGTGGGAGGGTGCCGTACTAGCAGAGGAACAACTGCGATTGCTGTACGTTAAACGAAAAGTAAATGATCAGAACTCACTTTATAAAAAAATATGTATATATGTATGTATGTATATATATATATATTTATACACACACACACATACAACCTTTAAGATCGCTAAACCTTTGTCCTTGGTATGAAGCTAGATTTATTTATTTACTTTAAACAAAACACCCTCAAGAATGTGCATTTTCTATAAATAACGTAGTATTACCACATAAAGAAACACTATAACAGGAAACCTGCATGTGTCTGTAACCCTCTGTTTGAATTAAACCTAAATTGTATTACTGAAAACCAAACAGCCTCGAATAAATGTTTTAATTTTCTACACACAACCGTTGTATGGATTTTTATAGCGCATTATTTTCACACTACTCATTTATTAACAGCACGATTATGGAAATCAGTCTCAATGGTAATACATTCAATGATTTTCAGATGATTGTGTAGGAAATGTTAGTAACTTACTTCAACATCGATAGCGTGCAATGGTAGGAAATGTTATAGTGTCATACATGTGGCAAGTAGATATATTAGTGTTCTCCAAATAATCACAGTTAATTACAATTTATCTATAATTAATAAGAATTTACTCTCTCTACTTTGAGGTTATAACAATAAACGAGATATAAAAAACTGTACTGTTAAAATGCCGCCAAGTCAAATCTGGCCATGCATACATATACTTAATTACATTCATAACAGCGGTTAGAAAGTCTCTTAAATTATAAACGGATATTAATTCGGTATACAATAGTGTGTGGGTAAAAAATAAAACTTAATAATAAATAATATTTGCTTATATGTTGCCTTCGCGATTAAGGAATCGATCCCTTTCATTTATTAACAAACGGAATGACATTTTCAGTTATTTCACAGCAGATTAGATTATATATTTTCTCGTTATTTAAAACTAAACATTTTTCTAAGACGAGTTAAAAATGCGCTGGGAATACATGCGTTATCCGTGCACCCCCCCCCCTTAAACTCTTTTTTAATTGTAATAAATTTACAATATTGTAAAAGAATATTTAGTGTTATTTTATATTTGGCAACAAACACTGAGTACTGTATCATTACGAGTCTTGCTGTGCTGGTCTGTTATCTGTCATCTGACCACACTCAGTAATGGCTGCTTTGCTGCTGAGGGAATTAGTGGAAGAACAGGTAGCAGTTCCCCCCCTCCCCACCACATAACAAGGTTCTAGTCTAGAGCCAACTGCGCGTCTACTACACTTGCAGACAAACTGGCGTCATAACTGCATCGACGCTTCTGCTATCTAGCGGCAGATGGCTGAACTACTTGCAGCTGGATCCGGACATTTGTCGGTATCGCACCCTGCTCCTAACAAGATCCTCCCCATTCACCTGGACTTACTAATGGAAATAGTTCATAGAATGAACATCGTGGCTCTGCGGGAGATTTAGCCCCTTTTAAACGAGTGATTTTATCATTTTTAGAGTGTCTCAGAACAACTTCACAAGTTGATTTACTATTAGGTGGTCGTTCAGCGAGTTGGGTAATTTACAATCTACGCTTTAGTGGTCAACTCGCCGCCATGTTGACACTTGACAGAAGTGGCGATGACAAAAAAAGGAAGGACGACTGTGCAAGTAGGTAGCTATGCTTGAAAACTTGGGTTGCATAGTAAGTATGTGCTGAAGAAAACAAGTAATTTATATTTTTAACATGCAGCTTAGTGAAAACTTCGTAAGTATGCACTCGACAGCGTAAAATTTTAGGCAGATATTTAGATCAAAATTTAGTTTGGTCAAAGACTTCGAAAGCCTCATTAGTAAATGTGACAACAAATGAGATATAAATGTACGTTGAACTATGATTTGTACGAATATATTAATGTTTTATAAAAGAGAACGTATTTAATTTACAACCCAAATATCAAGAAAGGAAAAAAAAAATGTATATATATGACGAGGGTACGAAACTGATTTGCATCGCATAAAGATGTCAAGCCTAAAATTTTAGGAGGGGGACGAATACTGCGAGAGTCATAAAAAAATTAATAAAAGAGAAATGAGAAGAAAGGGCTCACGGAATGATGACAAATGGGACAAGTTTGGAACTGGCAATTTTCGCGGGAATAAAGAGAGGGGGAAGTTGCTTGAAATTTATTCAACTAAAACATGGGAAGAAAAAAGTATTAAGGGGAGGGGGTGGTGGAGTGGCCCAGTGGGGAGGGAATTCACACAGGGATGTACATGGTGGCAGATCTCTGGTCCAGCAAGGAGGCTGAGACCATCATCACACACACACACATTTCTTACTGAGTCACCCGAGGATAAATATTTTGCGAGTTTTAAAATCACTACAGTACTAACGAGATGAAAATATAAATTATATTGCTTAAGGCTGTCGAAAACACCACGAGTATCCACCTAACAATGACAAGAAAATCTATAATAAGAGGCATTTATGCGTAGCCAGAGTGGAGACATTAGATATTTAGAGCCTTCAGTTTCTATACCGAGCACTAACAATTACGGTTGTATCAACACTTGAATAACATACGACCTGAAAAACAATATGAACGCCATTCATCTTCAGGCAAAATTATTTCTCTTCATAACGCATATCGCCATTGGCTTTACTGATTTAAATTAATGATACAGATAAAAATAATATTGGAAATTCGTTTAAGGTTTATGAAACATTTTGGCATAGTTACTCTGTTATAGTGGCGTGTCTGCTGTTCGGACCGATTTGCCCAGAGCCGTGTTCCTTGTGTGTGGACTACACACACTCTTCATTACATTTTCTTCTTTTAGATGAATCGCCATTAGGCAGAAAGTTATGCAAAACGCTGATAGGGAAAATGGAGTACACGTTGTTCTGCCTAATGGCGTTTTGCCTAATGACGATTCACCTGAAACAACAAAATTGCATTTTGCCTAACTGCATTCCTCCTAAAAGCGTTTTGTCTAATTGCGCGTGCCTAAATGCATTATGCCCAAACTATTACTTTCCTGAGAAACCTGCGCTTTGGCTAACATAATTTTTCTTATCAGCGTTTTGCCTAACAATGTTCTGCCTAATGGCAAGTCACCTAAAACGAGAAAACTGCATTTTACTTAACGGCGGTGTTTTGCTTTAAAGAGATTTACCCAGAAAAGTTATATTCAAACACAGTGACTTGTTATTTATTGCAGTTAATTTACTGTTACAATTAACTTTCTCTAGATGATGGAATGACAATGTAAATACGGTTTGTTCTCTACGACCTTATTCAAATGTTCTACTTTTGTTTACAATAAGGTATTCTCAAGTATTAAGAGTTACGAAGCCAAATACTAGAGAGGTCGTAGATGTAATTAAAAGCAGGGTTTTCAAACTGCTTTACAATTTACACAGTAAAAATGGCGATAGTTACCTAATATTCCGCACGAGACTGTAACTAGTTTATTTGTGGATACTGACCACTTTTGTAAAAGTTACGCGTCTGCTGTATTTTAAAATAAATTATTCTCGATTTCAATGGAAGTTATTCAATGTCTCTATTTTAGAAGAGGAAGCCATTTTAATTACTTTCAACCCAGTTTTCGTTTTTCCACTATTAGTTAATTGAAATGTGTTAAGAGTGACCGCCACGAGTGCTGCAATGATCAATGCAAGATGTTGCTCCTTCACTCTGACAATACACGTACACATACGCACACTGTAAACAGTTTCACGCTGACAACTTCATTTTCTATTTTCTCTTAAATTAATGCTCTTAATAATTTGAGCTCCTTTCACACAAAAAAAGTATCAAATAGGATATTTATCAATGCAAAGATAATGTGCAACGAACAAATTACCTCGGCAATGTTTTCATCGGTAATTGTTCACTTCTTTGTCGTAAGGTAAGTAAGAATGCGTAAAACTGCTCACGAAAACACGAGTGAAATGAAATGTAAACAGCAGCAGATCACTTCACGCAGGTGTCTGTGAAATTTGTAATCTTCTTTACCTCAGTGTGTTAATTTTTACCACAGATTTCTAAAAATATACGGCTCTAATATGCTCGGGTGGTATTTTCGACCATGGCTCGTGGGTGATTATACTGTCGTTTATACCCCAGACGGAACTTAACCAGTACGCTGAAAATGTATGTTTTAAAAATAATATTTGAAATATATGTATGCATGTATATTATGTGTTTGATTTAATTTAGCTGAATAAACTGAATTATATAGGGCAGATAATACAAGTACAAAAATGTTTTATAAATTAATTAAATATATTAACGAATCTTGTGTTTTTGCTTTAAAATAATATGAAACCCATTTTCGATGACTACTAGGAAATAAATTACATGCAATTACAAACATAATAAAAATATGACATTAAGTATGCGGCTGTACGTAATATTGCACATATATACGGAATCCATTCTTTTAAAAATTTGGAATATTATATTTGTTAGCTCAAGAACATAAAACATCGTGCAAAAACCATTTATTTCAATTCTGTTGTTAAATTTAGAATTAAATTATCCCTTACACAGAACTGGCGTCTAATTATTTTCGCTCAAATTAAATTGCGTCACAGGTGTTTCGCGAACCTGGCACTTTCAAAGGCCATGATATTTATTCTTTTAATCACGGTGCAACCTTCGCCACATTTGAATATTAATGGGCCCGCCCACCTGGCGATTGAAATGCGTTGCCACGCGTTTGCGAACTCGGCGTTTATTTTTACGAACCTGTTACTGATCTACGAGGAACACACACACTTGAGACGAGGACAACGCACGCGTAGCGAAGTAGGGAATATACTCACACGGACGTAAGGAAAGAGGTCAGACACACATACCTCTAGTAGCTAGAAATACGTCTCAGTCACGTGTCGTTATCTACCGGAAAAAAAATTACATTCCGATATAAGAGAATTACCCGCAACCTAAGATCTTCTCTTTCAATCATCATAATCACAGACATACACGTAGCCCAGAAAATTAAGATATTGATTTTACGAACTGTTTCTATATCCAGTAAAGCCATTAAAAACACAATTGTGTACATTTGTAAAAATAACACGATTTATGACATTTCGGGTATAAATAGCATCAACTCACACATTATTAACTACTTTTTTGAACAATTACGTGTATGTACATTCATATAAATTACCTTACACTATTTGTATCCATATTACATTTTAACAAGTAAATTAAGTACACAGTGAATATCATAATTTAATTTGCGATCATCTTATACTAGTGAACATCTTATTTTAGTAAACATCTTATTTTAGTAAACATCTTATATTAGTGAACATCTTATTTTAGTAAACATCTTATATTAGTGAACATCTTATTTTAGTAAACATCTTATATTAGTGAACATCTTATTTTAGTAAACATCTTATATTAGTGAACATCTTATTTTAGTAAACATCTTATATTAGTGAACATCTTATTTTAGTAAACATCTTATATTAGTGAACATCTTATTTTAGTAAACATCTTATATTAGTGAACATCTTATTTTAGTAAACATCTTATATTAGTGAACATCTTATTTTAGTAAACATCTTATATTAGTGAACATCTTATTTTAGTAAACATCTTATATTAGTGAACATCTTATTTTAGTAAACATCTTATATTAGTGAACATCTTATTTTAGTAAACATCTTATATTAGTGAACATCTTATTTTAGTAAACATCTTATATTAGTGAACATCTTATTTTAGTAAACATCTTATATTAGTGAACATCTTATTTTAGTAAACATCTTATATTAGTGAACATCTTATTTTAGTAAACATCTTATATTAGTGAACATCTTATTTTAGTAAACATCTTATATTAGTGAACATCTTATTTTAGTAAACATCTTATATTAGTGAACATCTTATTTTAGTAAACATCTTATATTAGTGAACATCTTATTTTAGTAAACATCTTATATTAGTGAACATCTTATTTTAGTAAACATCTTATATTAGTGAACATCTTATTTTAGTAAACATCTTATATTAGTGAACATCTTATTTTAGTAAACATCTTATATTAGTGAACATCTTTTTTTGTGATTACCTGAAATTCTTAGCATGTTTCGCTACAAGTACATTACAAATGTTAGTGATAAGGAAAGCATTAACACCCAAAGTTAGTTTTTTTTTTAAATCACAAAATTAAACGAGCTTAAACACTATTAAGCCAATAGAAGGTACGAGTCCCGTAAATGAACACTTCTGAGTAGGGTCGCCAACAGTTTTTCAGGGAAATATAGTATTTTTCAGACCAAGATATAAAAATTATAGTACACTGAAAGAAAATATAGTATTTTAAGGAAAAAGGTTAAAAAAAAAAGTGTAAGGTATGTTTATCAAACACCAAATTTATTACTTATTTACAAAAGCTATGTATTATTTTGCAATTTGTGCACTCTTTAATAATTTATTATTCATAATAAAATTATTAATTGCTTTATTGCACTCAAATTGTAAATTAATGTAAATGAGAAAATCATTTTTTATTAAGGTGAGACTGGCTCTATTTCTCTTTTATGGACTTTCCACTTTTTAGTAGGGTTTAACAACAGCGCACTTCCACTATCACTTTCCCCTTCCATTGCTTACTTTAACAATTTATTATTATTTATTTCTTGTTAAGCAGTTTTTGGTGACCAAAACAAATCCACACCACAGATGAGTAAAAACAAACCTTTGACATTGACAGTGACAGTTCTCACGTTCGGAAACACGCACAACGCTTCAGTCGAAGCAAAGTCGTAAGGTGCGTTCATAAAGTTTTCTGAGTGGTGTTGCTATTTAATAAAAATTAAAACTAATATAGTAGGACTGGCCAACCCGAAGCGCATTGTAAGATCCGACCGAAATATGGTAGTTTTGCGTACTATATATTTCTTCAACAGTATATAGTACACCGGGCCAAAATATAGTACAATACTATATATTATAGTACGATTGGCAACCCTCCTTATGAGCCACGTGTTTATAAAACCTTTTCTAATGTTCCTTTGGACGGTAATATGATGAAGTGTCGTACAAGCACACGTACGTTAAAACTACTTTCACAACCGAAAGTTCAGTTGTTAACCATTCTGAAAAGTCGAAGTGTAAACGTGAATACGAAACACATATACCTACATTTTTCAACGAACTGCAGATAATTGGCGCTCTCCCCGCAAGATTTTCTCAACAAAGCATTGAGCGTGCACGTGTCATGGGCGGTCTTGATGAATCACGCCATCTGTGTGAAAGGTTTTAATTTATTCCTCAAGACACTTCGTCAAACGGCATGCCACAAGGCATTCCACTTGTTATGTATTACTTGGTGTGAAATCCCGCTGAGCTTCACTTGTATAAAGGAAGAATAATACAGGCAGTTCTTAAGGTAAACTATGTGTAAGCCATTGTCAGACAGAGGACGCAGGCAACACTACTTACACGCGTCTATCAGCGGTGCAGTGCCTAGCACGTAGGCAACACTACATACACGTGTCTATTAGCGGCGCAGTGCCTAGCACGTAGGCAACACTACATACGCATGGCTATCAGCGGCGCAGTGCCCATCATGTAGGCAACACTACCTACACATGTCTATCGGCGGTGCAGTGCCTAGCATGTAGGCAACACTACTTACACGCGTATATCGGCGGTGCAGTGCCTAGCACGTAGGCAACACTACCTACACGCATCTATCAGCAGCGCCGTGCTTAGCACGTAGGCAACACTACCTACACTCGTCTATCAGCGGCGCAGTGCCTAGCACGTAGGCAACACTACATACACGCGTCTNTTACACGTGTCTATCAGCGGCGCAGTGCCTAGCACGTAGGCAACACTACATACGCATGGCTATCAGCGGCGCAGTGCCCATCATGTAGGCAACACTACCTACACATGTCTATCGGCGGTGCAGTGCCTAGCATGTAGGCAACACTACTTACACGCGTATATCGGCGGTGCAGTGCCTAGCACATAGGCAACACTACCTACACGCATCTATCAGCAGCGCCGTGCTTAGCACGTAGGCAACACTACCTACACTCGTCTATCAGCGGCGCAGTGCCTAGCACGTAGGCAACACTACATACACGCGTCTATCGCCTGCTGCTGTCTCCACAGCACAGGCGATGGCGGAGGACATTTATAACTCTTACTACAAACAACATCTATACATTAATGAACGTGTACTCGCAAGTTGCGCTGAATGCAATAGCAACCACAACAAATGTTTGGACTCGTGGGGTCTTTTCCAGAAATGCAAAAATTTTTTATGGCATTATCTAATGATTGATGTAGTTCTTTCAGAAATACGCTGGTTTAAAAAGCGTATCCTTAAAAACACTTCATCATGCTTATAAACTGGCATTTTAAAAGTTTGTACTTGTGTGGTTTTTACTACAAACCCCCCAACTGGGGAACATAAATGAAATTTGCATTTGTTGACTTAATGGCAGTTGTATCACTTAGACAGAGGCTGCAGCGCTATGATAGAAATTTCTAATCGAATGGAGCATTGGAAACTAACTGCATTCGCTGCAAACTAAAGCATGACCTAAATATTTTTGAAAATATTTAATTTTTTTATTTTCATTAAAGAGGGTTTGTGTACAAAGAAAGTAAAAAAAGAAAAACCAATTTAAAGATAACACGCATTTACCAGATAAGGTATAGCGTGAACGCATTCAAGCAGTATTTTTTCCTTC
>NQII01002169.1:95324-113334 GCA_002778355.1 Clitarchus hookeri
CTCTCTCTCTCTCTCTCTCTCATCACATCAGTACGTACGCAAAAATATTGTTTAAAAATATACAACATTTTATTACGTAGAAGTCTATAACAAAAAATTTAGAAAAATAAAGTGCCGTTTTAATTTGAACAGAATATCATCTTCTAAAAGCCCATGCAAAAAATTGTTTAAAAAATGCAATCCTTTCTTTATGATGTAACAATTTCAATGCTTTAGAATTGTTGTAGTTCATATAATTTGGAAAATATTTTAGCATAGTTATTGATTTTGTGGTTTATATAACTAATTTTTCGCAAAAAGTTGTAAATTTTTAAATCGAAGACTTTAGGCTATAGCGTTTATTACTGTAGTTACCTACATTACAATTTCTTATTAATAAATGTAACCTCACCAGACTGTGTCAGGAAGTTCAAATTCTGTTCGCGACCTTTCCATAGACTTCAAAATTGGGAAAAGAACGGAAACAAATAAAACTATTAACAAACATTCCAGGGAAAGGAGAAAAAAATAGAGACAAAGGAGCAACACCGCCTACGCATAAAGGAAAATGCCAAAGTCATCAGAAGGAAACAGTTAAAATTACGTGGTCCTCAGCTGGTAAAAAAAAAAAAAAAAAAAGCCAGGACTTTTCGTAGTGAGTACTCTATGGGGAGGATGGTATTGCTTCTTATGACCTGGGACGAGTTTCTGGATCCAGGCGAGTCCTGCTGCTGGGGGCAATGCTGGAGCCGCTCGCTCGACACTTCGCCGAGTCGAGAGATTAGGACGGCTCTTACCGAGGAGGTCTTCGGAGCCGATGAGGGTGGAATGAGGCGAGAACGGAGCAGCGCCGGATGCAAGGGCAGGGGAAACGAGAGCTCCCCGAGAAAACCCGCAGACCAGCGGCATCGTCCGCAACGATTCCCACTTGCAAAAATCCGAGGAGTGGCCCGGCCGGGGAATTGAACCCGGTTCGCCTTGGTGAGAGGCGAGCAGTCTAACCGCTTAGCCCCCGCGGCCCCTTTCGACACTCCGTTTCCTGATGAGTCACGAGCGGAAGGCACTACGGANGGGACGCCAAGCCCCAGTGCTCATTATTGTTGCAGTGAAGGTCAGGCGGTTAGACAGCAAAACAACCACGGCAGACTAATTTCCTCCGACACCGGCCTTCAACTCTCAGCGACCTGCTCTACCTTACATTATATGACGCGTTGTATGGAAACGTTTATTTTCACTTACTAATACATGCACGCCAACAGCTCTAGCCGTTTTTACACTAAAACGTAGGGTAGGAAATTTGAAGGGTGTATATGAAGGAACTGCATCGGCATTAGCTGGGATGGCGGGTGAGAAAACCACTAGCCTCTCGGGATCGAACACAGGACTTACCGAACGAAGACCAGACACACTACCGCATGACAACACACACGCTCGGTAAACAAGCACTATGAAACCGAAACAGTCAAACTTCTTCGCATCAGCGAATTTGACTGCAGGTCGGTTGAAACTGGTCAACTTGAGTCAGTCAAATCTCACTGATAATTTTGGTTGCAGGTATTCTCTGATTAAACACTGGTTTCTACTGATTCCTAGAGAATCGTAGTGGCAGGGCAGTAAAACCTCAGTGCATTCAGACGCCGCGATGGCTGAGCGGTTAGGCTGCTCGCCTCCCACCTGGGCGAACCGGGCTCAATCCCCGGCCGGGTCACTCCTGGATTTTCGCAAGTGGGAATCGTGGCGGACGATGCCGCTGGTCGGCGGGTTTTCTCGGGGATCTCCCGTTTCCCCTGTCCCTTCATTCCGGCGCTGCTATATATTTACCTCGCTTCAGCCTGATCGGCTCAGTGCATTCCACTGATCCGCAGGTGGATAACACCTTATAAACTGAAGTTTCATTAAAATAATTTTACTAATTGAAATCACTGATTAAGATTTAGAGTAAAGAAATATGCAAAAAGTTTTACATTTTCGAAGAAAAAAATTTATAATCGCTTTNTCACTGATTAAGATTTAGAGTAAAGAAATATGCAAAAAGTTTTACATTTTCGAAGAAAAAAATTTATAATCGCTTTTATTTCTGGATATAGGAAATAAAAGGTGCGTTAATAAGATATATTTTTTCAGCGAGGTAAATATATATGGTACTTATCCGTTCTTTTAAAAATCTTTACACGGGGGAAAGTGTTGAATTCACTACTTTTCACGACATAACGCGGTTTCAGGGCTNTCACTGATTAAGATTTAGAGTAAAGAAATATGCAAAAAGTTTTACATTTTCGAAGAAAAAAATTTATAATCGCTTCTATTTCTGGATATAGGAAATAAAAGGTGCGTTAATAAGATATATTTTTTCAGCGAGGTAAATATATATGGTACTTATACGTTCTTTTAAAAATCTTTACACGGGGGAAAGTGTTGAATTCACTACTTTTCACGACATAACGCGGTTTCAGGGCTTTGTTGTTTGTTCTGGGCAGTATTCGACTTACAAAGAAGTACTGAAAAAAATTTCGATTAAGTCTTCGTAAAGATAGACTCAGAGCCTCAGACGTAATTTATAGACCCTTTAGTTTCTAATTTGCAGTTTACATATGATAAATACCTTGTAGCGTATTAGACCAGTCAGGACACTAATCGTATTTGCGGCTTGTCATAGCAACTTTTGACAGTTCGCTATNATACCTTGTAGCGTATTAGACCAGTCAGGACACTAATCGTATTTGCGGCTTGTCATAGCAACTTTTGACAGTTCGCAATACATAACCAAATTAACCAGATAAAAAACAGTTCAGGTTAGTGATAGATTTATTATGTTACTCACCACCTCCATTATTATTAACTTTTTCTTTGAAGTAAGCAAATTAACAAGTAATTTTTTTCCTTATATAGTGTCTTTATTTAACAAAGATTTTAAAGGGTGTGACAAAATTGAGCTTTCAATTTATTAAACACTTTAAATGAGAAAAATGTGTTACGAAAATGACGGGCTACTTAGCTATACAAATGACTTCTTATTTTTCTATGTGGGGATAAAAAAAAAAAACAAGTATTCGTGAAAAGGACGAGAAGGAGAAAAGTTTTAATGGACGAAAATCGCAATATATATTTTATGGCTACAAATTGCAGTATTTTTTTAGTTTGACCGATCGAAGGAGAAAATCTCAGGAACACATCACTCACAAACTGATATGTCGATGAGCATGTGAGAAATCCATAGCCGTGGTAAAACTTGTTATAAATGCTGCACGAGTATTTATACATTTTTTTTGGCACAACTTCAGCTAGGAACGAGTTAAAAATAAGATACACTTGGACTCATTTTGGTCATGTTTCGGTTCGCTACTGCGCGGGTGGTCTTGCATAACGGCACGACCAATCGCCGGGCCTCCATTAGCTCGTTCTGTCGACCGGTAAGACGAGATACTAAACCCCACCCCTCCCTTCCCCGAGCTTACAAATTTTATTCCATCCCAATTATTTTTATGCCCTGATAATTATAGGACAAAGGGTCGGGGATGCATAAAAATCCTATTAAGAATATTATTATTTCAAAGGTTCTCATTTCTCCCCCTTCTCTAACCACCTTTCCGCCCATGGAGTTTGTAGGTGTGTGTCGCTCGCCGATGTATCGAGATATATCGAGATGCGGCGTGTCGATTAAGCTGCAAACACGCGTTCGGGGCAAATCACTCTTCCAGCTGTCAGGCAGAGCTAATTTCGAGCGACTTTTTTTCATGCCATTATTTTCAAGGTTCTCCCGAAATAGTAACAAAAAAAAACTGTTTCAGGCGCTGTGTTGGAACTCGCGTCGCCGTCAGCAGCGAACAGGCTTAGAGATGAAGGATGCGGACACTGCCATTAATTGACCCTGGAAAGCACTTGGATGGAAATAGAAATGATTATGGACGGCGAAATTCATCCCGGAAGTATTACAAAGATCACTTAACGACTACATAGCTTGGCAGTTACAAGTCAAAAGTGCTGTATATGTTCGTTAGAAATGTTTGTAATGATCAGAGGCTAAGTAATTTGTGAGTAGCAACCCGGTGAAAGATCGGGACTAGGTTTCAATATTCTCGGAACACCTGAACTGCCGTGTTCGTGGGGAATATCTGCTGTTCCAAATTGCATGTGTACCTAAGGCAGGAAATGTCGTGAAGGGCTAGGGACAACCAATCCTTCTGTTGGAGAACTAATAAACATTATACTGTCAATTATATATAAAAGGAAATTAAAAAAATTGAGGCATGTGTCTGTTTTTCTAGCGTTCTGCAAAATTATTTATTTTCCATCAGTTTTAATAGCCAGAAACGAATGTTTCCGTGGGTGAAAATTAAGTGTTGAAACCTCAACAAAGAAATTTAAAGTAGGGCAGTAGAGCATTACCTTCATTTTTAGGCCAGAAAAAGACGAGCATGCGACTGAAACTTCTACGGGTATACGCCTCACGACTGAAACACTGAACTCCAGTTCAAAGTCGTGTGCACAAGGGCGATTATACAGTTCTTGGGCGTGGTAGTGCCACCGTTAGTGCTCCAGAACTCCAGTGCGTCAAACGTATGGAAGCCCAGGGAGGTGGACGCCCGTATCTCACTTGATCACTCGGAATTCGTTTGTTTCCATGCTGAGTATCCATGACTTCCGTGACGAAGACAACTGAGAAGTGTTAAAAAAAACACAGTCACCGTATCCGAGAACGCAAAAATGAAGCTTCGATGAGGTATTTCTGCTGCTAACAGGTTGACATGAGCGGAACGTAGCAGGAGCTGTCAGTGTCTCGGTTCTTCTGCACAAGGAATAGAGGCGTATGGTCTAGTCGCGGTTTCTTCACACTTTTTGTATATAACCTTTGGAAAACCATTCCACGTATGACGCGTTTGGTTACGTCCTTAATGCGTCATGCATCTCAAGCGATTTATAGTTCTGTTAACGTAAAAATCCGTAATTTTTTATTAGACTGAACTTTTACTCATATTTTATCTATAAATTGTAATATTTGATCTATAATTAATGTGAATAAAACAGTGAAAAAATAGGTGTGTTGACAATACACAGTACGAAATAGTTCTTATGCAAGATACATTTACACTAAGTGCGAACGAATGCGGTGCGGCTCTCTCTTTGATGTAATTTTCTAGACTTGGTTAAGCTTTGTTTGCATGAGGCGGAGGAATATCTTGGATGTAGAACCTAAGCAGGGATTCAGAGAAGTTTGAAGTTACACGGGAATGGATTATAGTTACCGGCCAGCATGAGGAATGCATGAGGGGGATATGCAGGCAAAGTCCACTAGAGCGGAGTGGAGTGTAAAAGGTTTGGGTGGTTCTTAGCAAACAGAGTCTTGAGAGCCGATGAGGGTGAATCGAGGTAGGCACGGAGCAGCGTCGAAATACAAGGGTGGGGGAAATGGTCGATTCCGNGAAATCCCCGAATAAACCTGCCGACCAACGGCATCGTAAGGCACGATTCCCGGTTCGCCTTGGTGGGAGGCGAGTGCTCTAGCCACTGCGCCTACCACGGCCCCTCTATGCCGGTTGGATGATCGGAGTATTGCTATGTAAGTCCCCCGACGTACGCATATAGTAAACTAGCCCCGAGTGAGGTGAAACTGAACTGAATGTTTGTATAGCTTTTTCTTGCTGGAACAACACCTCCCGTTTTCAAATCCCGCGCAGAGACATCTGTTGAAGAAGCGGATCTGTCGAAGAGGGCGATAAAGACTGTTCACGACAAAATTAGCACTTTTGAAAGTCCTGCTAAGTTTCTACTTTCAGCCCGTTGGTTGCGTATCTTCCCGCGTACCTTTCAAAATAAACTGCCATGTAACTTTCAGCTGGTGTTTACGTTAACCGGCTCATACATCGACAGCATACTAATCAAATAAACAACGAAAAGTAATAAATATTATAATCAGCACCATAAACACGTACATGTTAATTTAAGTTAATATTGGTTTATGAATATTGACTGATGTTCACGATTTTTTTTTGTTTACGTATAAATGAATGTCTTTAATTGTGGTCAACACTTCCGAGGTGATAAGAAGATATGTTTGGTTTAGGTTGTCATAAGAGTAGCAGAAGGGTTAAACGTTATTCTTTTTACCGTTATAAAAACCACTCCAAGACGTTCCGAACGCGTTGAGGATGGGAGTAGTGCAGAATNTTACCGTTATAAAAACCACTCCAAGACGTTCCGAACGCGTTGAGGATGGGAGTAGTGCAGAATGGCCGTGGCATAAGGGCGTAACTCCTGCGTGTGGCAGACGTCTAGTGTCGGGAAATGGTGCTAGTGTATTTCAAGGACCATCTCGTTAAGGGCGCTGGAATGAAAAATAAAAATTTTCATTTTATATTTGCGAATAATACTTCATGCATTACCGGTGGTATAATTTGTCTGCAACAAAAAAATTAGTTTCAGCTGTCTCTCTCCGTAATGCACTTGGGCCGATGACAAGGTGGATTGTCCTGCTGGAATATGCTGTCGTTGTGGAGGTACGTGACGCCCACGAAGGGCGGCAATGCGATGCCATGCCCAGCGAAGTGAGGGCACGACCGACATAGGTCTGTAACCACAAGGACGTAACGCCATGGCAGCGCGACCGACTATTGCAGCCAGGTACTGCTATCCCATGGACATTTGGCTCGTCGGTGTAGATGCCGGGAGTTGCACTTGAGCCAGTTTGGCTCGAGCTTCAAGTCACGTGGGCGTTAACGCCTCACGTGCACGGCCATCGAGGAGTCGGCAGTCAAAAAACAACCAAACCTAACCTTCGTTAGTTCCTGCGCGCGCTGGAAAAATCACCGTATTGCTGTCATGGGTGAGGTTAATATATAAACGCTTTGCTCTCTTTGCACGCTTACTTGCTTTCAAG
This sequence comes from Clitarchus hookeri, assembly GCA_002778355.1. NCBI lineage: Eukaryota > Metazoa > Arthropoda > Insecta > Phasmatodea > Phasmatidae > Clitarchus > Clitarchus hookeri. The sequence continues at coordinate 102,178 of NQII01002169.1, forward strand.
ACAAGGCAATATACTATATTCACCAGTACAGAAATGTCAATCCTGTGTACTACAGCGNATCGTCCGGCACGATTCCCGGTTCGCCTTGGTGGGAGGCGAGTGCTCTAGCCGCTGCGCCTACCACGGCCCCTCTATGCCGGTTGGATGATCGGAGTATTGCTATGTAAGTCCCCCGACGTATGCATATAGAAACTAGCCCCGAGTGAGGTGAAACTGAACTGAAAGTTTGTATAGCTTTTTCTTGCTGGAACAACACCTCCCGTTTTCAAATCCCGCGCAGAGACATCTGTTGAAGAAGCGGATCTGTCGAAGAGGGCGATAAAGACTGTTCACGACAAAATTAGCACTTTTGAAAGTCCTGCTAAGTTTCTACTTTCAGCCCGTTGGTTGCGTATCTTCCCGCGTACCTTTCAAAATAAACTGCCATGTAACTTTCAGCTGGTGTTTACGTTAACCGGCTCATACATCGACAGCATACTAATCAAATAAACAACGAAAAGTAATAAATATTATAATCAGCACCATAAACACGTACATGTTAATTTAAGTTAATATTGGTTTATGAATATTGACTGATGTTCACGATTTTTTTTTGTTTACGTATAAATGAATGTCTTTAATTGTGGTCAACACTTCCGAGGTGATAAGAAGATATGTTTGGTTTAGGTTGTCATAAGAGTAGCAGAAGGGTTTAACGTTATTCTTTTTACCGTTATAAAAACCACTCCAAGACGTTCCGAACGCGTTGAGGATGGGAGTAGTGCAGAATGGCCGTGGCATAGGGGCGTAACTCCTGCGTGTGGCAGACGTCTAGTGTCGGGAAATGGCGCTAGTGTATTTCAAGGACCATCTCGTTAAGGGCGCTGGAATGAAAAATAAAAATTTTCATTTTATATTTGCGAATAATACTTTATGCATTAACGGTGGTATAATTTGTCTGCAACAAAAAAATTAGTTTCAGCTGTCTCTCTCCGTAATGTACTTGGGCCGATTACGAGGTGCATTGTCCTGCTGGAATATGCTGTCGTTGTGGAGGTACGTGACGCCCACGAAGAGCGGCAATGCGATGCCATGACCAGCGAAGTCAGGGCTCGACCGACATAGGTCTGTAACCACAAAGACGTAACGCCATGGCAGCGCGACCGACTATTGCAGCCAGGTACTGCTATCCCATGGACATTCGGCTCGTCGGTGTAGATGCCGGGAGTTGCACTTGAGCCAGTTTGGCTCGAGCTTCAAGTCACGAGGGCGTTAACGCCTCACGTGCACGGCCACCGAGGAGTCGGCAGTCAAAAAACAACCAAACCTAACCTTCGTTAGTTCCTGCTCGCGCTGGAAAATCACCGTATTGCTGTCATGGGTGAGGTTCATATATAAACGCTTTGCTCTCTTTGTACGCTTACTTGCTTTCAAGACAAGGCAATATACTATATTCACCAGTACAGAAATGTCAATCCTGTGTACTACAGCGCCCTATTGATACGCGCGGCACAGGACATGCTTACTGTAACTGTACTGTACAACGCGTATGTCGGTGACTGTGTATCATAATTACACGTAGCCTCGCATGTAACAGGCTAACAGAACATCGTAATCATTTGCATTACAATTTAAAAACAATTTTTTAATTTAAATTCCTGACATTTATTTTTACTGTTCTGGTAAGATCCTTTTAACGCAAGTGGAACGAACCACATTCGCGTAAAAAATAATTCTACACCACCGCAGCCGAAGCTACTGNTAAAAAATAATTCTACACCACCGCAGCCGAAGCTACTGTATACTCAGGCTAGACGCTTAAGTTTCAAGGATGATATTTGTTTGGTAAAGGGGACGGGAAACCACGGGTGGGAAACCAGCTCCCAGTGCAGCCAGCCAGGCTCGAACAACTATCTCTCGAATGCAAGTCACGTATGGTGTCGAATGACTCACAGGCCTTTCACCATAACCACAGGATGTCAGCCAACGTCCGCGGGAAGGTCTTCACGGGCTACAGACTACTGAAAAGGCCAACATTTCGTATGTTCCTGGCGACGGGCAAAGACTGAGAACGTAGAGATTACACATGAATTGTACTTGCCGTTCTGTCATTCACTGTTTTCGACAAGGTAGGTGGGAGAAGAAGAAGACAAGAAAATATAATGAAGAAATACGCTGGCTCAAACAGAAAAAAAAACNCGACAAGGTAGGTGGGAGAAGAAGAAGACAAGAAAATATAATGAAGAAATACGCTGGCTCAAACAGAAAAAAAAACATAAGATGCCAAAGACAGGGTGAGATCCCACAGTTGATGTGAAAATGATTCTGATAAAATTAAACATGTATAAACATATGTATGCACATTGTGTATATATACATATGCAATACATTCAAATACGCATGGCGGACGGACAGATGAACACACGATAATATCGCCGACTGCGTTGCTGTTGCCCCTTCGGCAATAACACATGCAAATGCGACGTATGTGTGTAGGAGAAAATAAGGAAAAGAGAACAAGTAGAAAATTGGAATAGAGTAGAAAATTCTTATTATACAGAGAATTACCAAAGAAAGAATATGACTGGGAAGAGACAAGGTGGTAGTATTAGAAAGCGATAAATACAGACGCCAACTATTATGGGTAGAGATGAGAGAACTTCACGGGTTGTACGACCCAACACTAGCTATGNCGATAAATACAGACGCCAACTATTATGGGTAGAGATGAGAGAACTTCACGGGTTGTACGACCCAACACTAGCTATGACTCCGTAGTGTCTGTGTGCTGGGGCTTCAGCCACCCTACTGAGTGGCTCGCCCAGGCCTCACTGTCTGGTGTACGTTCTTTGTTTTCTACCAAGTTTGTTATTGATTTAGTCGTCAAGGGCGTGTCTAATATACTAGAATTCTGTTTCAACAGTTCTTACGATCAAAATACTTTTGAAGACAGGCTTGTTTAAAAATAAATTCTCAATATTTTTCTTTAATTATCCATATAGTATTACAAACAATTTTGCAAGATCCGATCTGATAAACTTAGCACAAAGACGAGCAGCTAGACTTAAGAAAAATTACAACTACTGTAACATAAAATAAACCATGGACTGAGGTCGTGGCACGTGTAAAGCACTTTCTCGTAATTATTTGCTTGTAATTATTTTTCTTACGTGTTTTTGGCGTGACTTTTCCGGTTGCATTTATAACTCGCGGAACGATGTAATTTCAAATCTAACCCAATATTCAGTTAATTCAGAGTAAGAGACATTTTTCTGAAAATCATTTTCAGCTCTTTTAAACGCAACATATCTTGCTTAATTTTTTTAGGTAACCCATTTCAGTTATTTAGAGCTGCGTGTGTTTATTCTCCTGGCTCTTATTGTTATCATGTAAGATGGTCACTATGCTTGTGCAAAGTTCAGTGCAAGGGCCATAAATTAATACTGAACATGTTTACTGAAGTTCACAGATCTTTGGAAGCCAGTATAGAAAAACTAAGAAAGAGCTGTCTCAGATAATAGTTTTGGAAACTTTGTGGACTAATATTTCACCAGATCAATGTATTATTTTCACTTGATATTTTGCACCGCAAAGAACTGCACCAATTCACAGTGCAAGGACAGTGCCGGGAATACCTCGACAGGAATGCACCGTTCTGCGAAAATATTTGTTTACAAGGTTGGCAGAAGTAATGCCTTTCCTGAATTTTCTATATTTACTGTCAAAAACGGTGTACTTAAATAATCGCGTGTAACATTCATTTATGTCCCAATGCTCTCATACGAGATCCTGCCAAGGAAAACGTCCAGTCTTTCAAAAGAAATCCCTTCCGGAATTTTTAAAAACATTTTGCCGCCATGACACATTTGTTAATATTCAGAACAAGTCAGACGTGAGAATCCCTCGTCACTCGATGCAAGAGCATCAATACGGCTGGTTTCTGAATTTGTATTTACTATTGTTATACTGATGCAAACTACGCCGGCCACACTTCCTGTGTGCTGGGCACCGTTCATGACTACTGGCCGGCCGTCAGCCAATGAAATTACGAGTTGACTTTGTACCAATTCAAGTACTATTGCAAGTGTAAAGGTATATAGAGGCCGCCGTTGTCTTGACGTAGGTTAACAGAATAAATCAAGTGTAGTAGTTTTATGAGCTGAATTTGTATTATAATAAAACCCGTAAGTGAAAATGAAATAAACATATGTTTGTGAATGCTTGGGAAATAGTTGTATGGCCTGGACTAGGCTCAAGCACAGGCTTCTTGTTCGCCCCTACGTTGTTATCAGCCGACTGGCAGAGTACCGACACACAAAAACCAATGAGTTTCATAGTATAAGCTGAAAAATGGCCGGCGTAAGTTTCTAATCTAATTTTACCTCCGGTCGAGGATCGTAGCATTTTANGTTTCTAATCTAATTTTACCTCCGGTCGAGGATCGTAGCATTTTACACCTCTTTGCGAAAGACTACCTACTCTGTCCCGTCAAACTAACCCTTTTAAAAAATAACGTTTTTAGGTGCTCTGTTAAACAGTTTTTGTACTTTAAAAATGATTAGTTTACATATCATATACTGAATCAATTTTGACCAAAAGATCNTCAGCCGACTGGCAGAGTACCGACACACAAAAACCAATGAGTTTCATAGTATAAGCTGAAAAATGGCCGGCGTAAAGACTACCTACTCTGTCCCGTCAAACTAACCCTTTTAAAAAATAACGTTGTTAGGTGTTCTGTTAAACAGTTTTTGTACTTTAAAAATGATTAGTTTACATATCATATACTGAATCAATTTTGACCAAAAGATCNTCTGTTAAACAGTTTTTGTACTTTAAAAATGATTAGTTTACATATCATATACTGAATCAATTTTGACCAAAAGATCGCATCGTGATTCATGATTGCAAAACAGTTGTGTCAAAACTGAACTCACGTTGGCTCAACGCTTAGCCAGTGTGTTAAGTAACAAAGCATCAGGGATTTAACTAATAGTCTCGAATCAGATAGCCCACAGAGGAAAAAAATCTGAGTGTCTGCAATACAACGCAGGCCGTAAGCGTACAAGTACGTTCTGCACGGTACGTTCACAATAGAGCTCACAGGAACCGAACGAGTTCAAATTTAAACGAAAATCCTTTGTAAAACGGCTTTAAAATACGTGTTAATCAACATCGAAGTCACGGGCATTAGCGAAACTCGTGCCACAATGTGCTGGAAGTGAAACTCGCTTGCACATTGTTTGTGCGATAGATAGCTGCACTCGTGAGATTAATTCCCCCGTGCATGTATATTGAGATAGCGTGGGCAGGGCTTAGCACGACGGCCTGCTTGGAGGCGTCACCACACATCGAAGTGTAACCAGGCCAATGGGCAGCGGATTTCAGCCGCCAGGACGCTATTGACCAAACCCATCGTCATTGGTCACAGCAGACTGCCTGACTAAAAACGAGGGAGCAGGGGCGCGACAGTGCGCGAATATAGGCCAGCGTGACAACTTTATCGACACTACGGCATAGCCGTTTCCCGATCGCCATTTTGGGAGAATACTCGACAAGTGGTTGTACCCGACCTCCAAATGGAGGATAACAGGAACATGCCAAGTCCCCCCATGAGCAAGGATTGACATACACTCAATCAGCGCGAAGGTGCATTCAGCTAACACCCCAGTTGACAAACTCCCCAAGCTCCTAACTGATACTGGGATGCGCCGTCCGTTCCTCTCCCACACCCATCTGGGACCCTCACACCCAGAGGAACCCGTGGGCCGGCCGAGGCACTATCCAACCTCTACTGTCTCTCCAGTACAGTGCAACAGCTGTGTCGCCACTCACTGCGTCGACCCTTCTAAGGGGAGAGTTCCCTTCTAAGGGGAGAGTACCCTCCAAGGCCGGCGTGACAGCTCGAGGAGTGTCTGTACTCGCAACGACGCCGACCGGTGAAGATTCTCCATAGGAGGGCTCAAAGACGTCGAAGTGCCGGCCGCCGTTGTACGTCTAGATAACCAGCCTTTGGCAATGTGCAAGATGCAAAAGGTCGATCAAAAACGTGGCTTTGTAATTATGAAATTTAAATTAGTTTTTAATTGGCTCCTCTGCAATTGATATACGGAGCTTTCAAGACTCAGAACGTAATTGAATAATAATTCAGTGTTTAAAATGGTTGAATCTTTATTTTAATTATTGAACTGCGTTTCTTTGAGCTATCGAATACAATNAATAATTCAGTGTTTAAAATGGTTGAATCTTTATTTTAATTATTGAACTGCGTTTCTTTGAGCTATCGAATACAATCTCCCATTTATGTGTCAATTTAACCAAACCTCTAAAGCTTTACTTAAATTTATAACAACGTAGAGGCACACAAGCATGGGTGATACTGCCTTATGCTCAGAGGTAATGAGCCATTTGAAGCCCTTGCCAATGACATCCTCAGAACATACTGTATTCTCCACCTGAACATCAGTTATGGAAACAGATGTAGGTACACTCTATCACACGTTTTGTAAGGGAGTAAAAAGTCATAATTCCATCCCTTTGTAGACATTTCTGGAAACAGATGTCAGCAGGTCTGACAATGTTTAGAGACTTGGCTGCAAGAATATAAAACGTAAAATAAAAATTAATATTAGAAGNATGTCAGCAGGTCTGACAATGTTTAGAGACTTGGCTGCAAGAATATAAAACGTAAAATAAAAATTAATATTAGAAGTTCCGGAAATACTTTATTGGCGGTACTGTCACGTGTTGTATTCTTTAAGTGGTCTAGGTTCATTTGGGGAACGTTAGCAGAAAGGTTAGATTACACAAGTTAGGTTAATGTGGGAACCTGAGGAGATTCGTTGGTTGTAACCGAGCTGATGAAGGTCCGGATAAGTTAAAATACGTAGCCTGGGAACAAATGGGGTAAGACTTGAAACAAAAAAAGCAAAACTGTTCATTTAAAATGGACAAAAAGGAAGAAAAAATGTTTGTTCAAAGGTTGTTTATTATACTGAGCGATGACATACTTGGGAGAGGTGAAGGAATTCCGGAGACTCACGGAACCTCCCGTGCCAGAACGTACTTTTTATCTCTATTTCTGTGCTACACAGACACTTTAAAGTGTTTCCAATCAATCACTCTTTAAAAGCTGCTTTTCATGAATATTAATGTTATTTTACTATTCAGAGCTGTTTTACGTTAGGTGCATTACGAGCGCGCGATTTCTGCTTACGATACGAGGGCGCATGAAGCTGTCAAACGTCACCGGTGGCCATTTCCAGAGCCGCGCTCTGCACGGAAAACAAAAACCTCAAACTTCACGTTTCCGTAACGTGAGACGTGTTTTTAAAAGGCCACATACGTAATTCCTGTAATCCTTTTACATCTCAGTCCCGAGTATCTGTGTACGTTTTCGGTAGAAGTTTTTTTTGCAGGCGGAAAACGTATGGAGTGCGCAACGCGAAGCAAGATAAAAGCAGCCAATGAATTAAGTGTTCCGCCCGAGGCTTGAAGCACTTCCACACTTGCGCTCTAAAAATGGCGGCTGTCAACAGTGCGGTACACATCACACGTCGTCCAGTGACTACATGGCACGCGACCATCACGCAAGGACAAGTACAGCCATGGCCACGCATAGTGGCCATAACTGGTAACTAGTCATTAAAATCGCATGCACTTAAGCACCTTAAAATATGTTTCCAAGTACGACATTAAAATGCCAAGATATTGATAGTGTTACAAACGGTGACATAACGAAAGCATATGCATAAAAAAAGTAAAGTTTTTGTGTAGTTTTTCCTAACACATGCTAACTAAAATAGTTATGCAAACTGAAATGCATTTTCTAGGGTAACTTTTTTAATTTTAGAAAAAAAATTATCTCTTCAAATTATTTTACGTATAACCTGTTTCTTCCGTAAGTAAATCGTATTTCAGTAATAAAAAAAAGNGTATAACCTGTTTCTTCCGTAAGTAAATCGTATTTCAGTAATAAAAAAAAGTGAGGGGGCAGAACAAAAATAATTGTAGCTCCTTGCTGAGCTCTTTCGAGTTCTTCATTTCCTCATCCTTTGCTAGGGACGTTTGATTTTTATTTTTGATGAAAGTACCTTTCTTGCCNTTGCTGAGCTCTTTCGAGTTCTTCATTTCCTCATCCTTTGCTGCTTCGACACATTCGATGGCAACGTGCAGTCGTGTTGGCTATCTTCCTCCCTACTCTAACTACTTGAAAAATTCAGTAAAGTGTTAGTTCCAGGGTCTAAATTGTAAGCGGTGAAAAAAAAAAGTGTTTTTATTTCAAACTTAACCGCTATAACTCACTGATTGAGCCGAAATTGTTACTGTAAATACAGTAGCATTTAGCCAAGTTTCTACTCTTATCATATTCTTTAGAGGAAAGGAAATATTAGACAATTTCTCAGGCTGGTGGTTCGCCCTTGAAGAGGCTCTCAAAATACTTTCTTGACAGAGACTATGACACATGTCACATTTGGGATTGAGTTGCGGACCTCTACCACGACCCTGTGCATCCCACGGGCTGCACAAGTCATCCGTATCACATTGGGATAAAGCAACTAGGGGAGACTGCCAACTTGATGGAATAAAAAGACCGCGTCACTTGACATTAACTGTTCCTCATATCTCCTTTCTGATCACAGAATACCCTGGAAAATAATATGTGGAATAATATGAGGATAAATATTTAGTCGCAGCTGCTAAAGAGCACAGTATTAAAACTGAATTCAATATATTAATTCAAAGGTTAAGAGATATCAACAGATATATGACTATTTGAAAGTAATCAAGCTGTTCACGGCAAAGTGAGCACTTTTGAAATCAACCTTTCAAAAATGTCGCTGACCCNTTTGAAATCAACATTTCAAAAATGTCGCTGACTCTACCTGCATATATTCTAATGATCCCACTGACAGGCTAATGTTTCCGCAGTTGGGTCGGTAACGAAGGAAGTAAAGCAGTTACACGCCTTAATGTTGAATCAAAAGTGTTAGGTAAAAATTCGTGCATACTGAAATTTTTTTTTAGAATGTAAGTGTAGGAATTAGCAGATTGGTAAAATATTTACTTTTCTAATAATTTCAAGAGTTTCACTTGACCGACGCATTAACAAAGTGATCAGACCCATGACAACGTATGGCGGAATGATACAAAATGGGCAGAGAAGTAGATCCTAAGTGGGGCTTTCGAAAGAGCTTGGTTTACCCTGAACAGCCTATAACAACCGATATTCAACTACAGATTATATAAGTACACAGATACGAAATGTTTTGGTGGTGACTTTGATATGGGTATACCCAGGCTCTGATTGGCTGCGCGAGGCTCTGGGTACGTACCTTGTGTGGAATTGGCTGCCATGAGTTGCGAAAGATTCCCTATTGGTTGAACTGCCGTATAACTAGTAGGTTTGTGACGGGATCACAAGGAACTCACAAAAACTCTTTCAACAGTAATATTTAATTGATGACTTGGGCTGACAAAACCAAATTTCCACAGATTTAAATTATTACACTTTATGAAAAATTCCTTCAAATATTGAAAAAAAGTATTGTTACAACTTGCATCAAAAGAAACATTTTAAAATACAGGATGATTCTAAAATCATGGGACAAACATTGAGGGGTGGTAGAGCTCACTAAAATCAACAATTATTGTATAGGAATATATGGGGGCGGAAGTGACGCGTTGAGGCACAAACACAAAAACATAACACATTAACGGAAACATAAAATGTTCATTACCAGCATACGTAACGAGTGATTCCGTACAAAAAATGTTTGCGTGAAATACCCGGCGTATTTGAATCTGTTCGCCAATCACTCCACTGACGTTACCAAGCTTGCATTACTACTGTTGGTGGTAGCAATTTTGAGCAATTATTATAAACATTGCTGTAAAAAGGCATTTAGCGGCGACGTTGTAAATAAACACTGTGTTGCATTTCATGTGTTGTTTTTGTGTTTGTGCCTCAACGCGTCACTCCCGCCCATATATTCCTATACAATAATTGTTTGTTTTAGTGTGCTCTACCACCCCTCAATGTTTGTCCCATGATTTTAGAATCACCCTGTATTATTATGAACGGGCCTCGGCGTGTGCTCTCACATAGTCAATCAAAGATACCGAGCCTCATAGATTGCAAAACCAACGAATTAAAAAATTACAATAAAAATATAACTGAAACCGCGAGGGCGTTCTGGAGGAGTCGAACAAAGCCCCGCGGCTATACAATCACGACAAAGGCGCACGCGTTATAATAACTCATTCAAAAACAAGGACTCATATCAAAATGTTTACACTAAAAATACTGAACCCATTTGAATAACCCTGCAGGAGGGTCATCTAAGACTCAATTACAACAAGACTCGCGTGGGCAAGTGCGGTCCCATTTACCCGCGCGGACTGGCCATTCAACTGTAGACACCAAACGCAAAGCTAGAGACGGAAAAAAAACTATTAAATACAAAATACGAACAATAATAAGCATTATAGGGATCCACACTGCAACCGTGCAAGTGATCCGAAACGTAAATTTCTACCGGCAAACCAAAAGGGAATTTTGAATGCGTCGGAAAGGGCTACCAAAAGTACCATGCACTAGCCCTACAAAAAAAAACATTTAAAACCAGACAAACTAAAACCTTCTGGACGACAACCCACCTACACTTTGCCCAACGATCATTATTGTTATAACTTGACATTTGAATGACGAAGATGCTAGACACGGCGATGAAGTTGACCCAAGAAGGGGAACATAGAGCAAGCAAGGACGGAGGAGGAGAAGGGGAACATAGAGCAAGCAAAGACGGAGAAGGAGAAGGGGAACATAGAGCAAGCAAAGACGGGGGAGAAGAAGGGGAACATAGAGGAACCAAAGGCAGAGGAGGAGAAGGGGATCATAGAGCAAGCAAAGACGGAGGAGGAGAAGGGGAACATAGAGCAAGCAAAGACGGAGGAGGAGAAGGGGGAACATAGAGGAACCAAAGGCGGAGGAAGAGAAGGGGGAACATAGAGGAACCAAAGGCGGAGAAGGAGAAGGGGAACATAGAGCAAGCAAAGACGGGGGAGAAAAAGGGGGAACATAGAGGAACCAAAGGCGGAGGAGGAGAAGGGGAACATAGAGGAAGCAAAGACGGAGGAGGAGAAGAGGAACATAGAGCAAGCAAAGGCGGAGGAGAA
>NQII01002169.1:114733-167371 GCA_002778355.1 Clitarchus hookeri
AGGAGAAGGGGAACATAGAGCAAGCAAAGACGGGGGAGAAAAAGGGGGAACATAGAGGAACCAAAGGCGGAGGAGGAGAAGGGGAACATAGAGGAAGCAAAGACGGATGAGGAGAAGGGGAACATAGAGCAAGCAAAGACGGGGGAGAAAAAGGGGGAACATAGAGGAACCAAAGGCGGAGGAGGAGAAGGGGAACATAGAGGAAGCAAAGACGGATGAGGAGAAGGGGAACATAGAGCAAGCAAAGACGGGGGAGAAAAAGGGGGAACATAGAGGAACCAAAGGCGGAGGAGGAGAAGGGGAACATAGAGGAAGCAAAGACGGATGAGGAGAAGGGGAACATAGAGCAAGCAAAGACGGGGGAGAAAAAGGGGGAACATAGAGGAACCAAAGGCGGAGGAGGAGAAGGGGAACATAGAGGAAGCAAAGACGGATGAGGAGAAGAGGAACATAGAGCAAGCAAAGGCGGGGGAGAAAAAGGGGGAACATAGAGGAACCAAAGGCGGAGGAGGAGAAGGGGAACATAGAGGAAGCAAAGACGGAGGAGGAGAAGAGGAACATAGAGCAAGCAAAGGCGGAGGAGAAGAAGGGGAACATAGAGCAAGCATAGAGCAAAGCCGGAGGCGGAGAAGGGGGACCTAGTCCCGGACGCGAGCGAAGTAGAAACCTGAGGACGTTAATTCGCGAGGGGCGCGCCCAGCACACCCGCGCTTCTTTGCTCAGAACGCAGGAATAAACCCAGGTAGGCGATCGCCTTAACAATTAATGACCGAACACGGTCTGACAGTGGTATCGTCCGCACACATCAAACTACAAGCCCATGCTATCAGTGCAGCTCCTATACGAACTGCACAGTGGGGGCAATACAGTTCTTGTAAGTACAGGCTGTTCACGAGTTAAGTGAACTCGTTTGAAAACCCCACTTATGATCTATTTTCATTTTAATTTTGTATCCATCCACCGTTTGTAAAATTAGCATTGCTGATTACTTTATAGAAGCGTCATCCAAGTGAAACCAGGGAATTTTTCGGAAATAAAATGTGTTGATAATATTGAAATTCGTTATCTCATGTGTATAAGACAAGAAACATCGACTCCAGGAGCCATTAATGTAAACATTACTCTCGCAGTACGACGTTAAGTCTTACATATAATTTTACTAGCTGTACCTGCGTCTCCACTCGCGTGAACTACAGAATTATTTTTTAAGTTTTCTTGATAAATGTTAAGTTTTAAATGGGGAAACAACAGCTTGAATTTTACGTATTAAGAAATTAAATGGTTCCATATTTAACGGTTTAGACAGCGCATTGCAAGAGAGCGCGCTGGTGGCAAAAAGTATTCAGACTCTATTCCCTATTATCGTACTTTCGTAATGAATGAGATATTTTCTCGGGATAAAAAGTAGTCTATGTCACTTCCCGGCCCTCCAACTATCTCTGTGCAAAAAAATCACGTCGATCCGTTGCTCCGTTGCGACGTGNGTCTATGTCACTTCCCGGCCCTCCAACTATCTCTGTGCAAAAAAATCACGTCGATCCGTTGCTCCGTTGCGACGTAAAATAAGGACAAACCAACAAACAAACACACTTTCGCATTTACAATATTAGTTAGGATTAATCGCTGCCAATTTAATNAAATAAGGACAAACCAACAAACAAACACACTTTCGCATTTACAATATTAGTTAGGATTAATCGCTGCCAATTTAATTTGCGAGTCTGCACGCCATTGTGAAGTGTAGTATATAGGATTTTCACGATAAACTGAGCACTCTTGAAATAAACCTATGAAAAAAAAATCAAAGCCAGTAACTGCAAAGATACTCACAGTTAAGTTGGCAGCGAACTACGAGAAGCCGTTCATTTTTAACGTCTTGTTTGTCACAAAGTTAAAAAATTTGGTCACCTGCAATTCAGTTTCTTTTTGTTGCATGCAAATAAGTATAAAATTTGGCGTGATCATAACACATTTATATTTCTGACTCGTAGACATCATCAGTTGGCTGACGCAACGTTTAATTAGCTGGTTCTTAGTTATCGTAGTTCTTGTCGGTCCGCGCTCGTGTCGTCTGTCAACAAAATATAAGTACACGACAAGCGTGATTTTAAGTATCAGTTAGTAACTACTGGAACAAAGTAATCATTAACGTAATAAGTGAAACATTTCTATACACGTTCCGAGTGAAGTAGCATTGTTTGTTATTGCTTTATGATGTGTAATCATTAACGTAATNGTTTGTTATTGCTTTATGCTGTGTAATCATTAACGTAATAAGTGAAACATTTATATACATGTTCCGAGTGAAGTATCATTGTTTGTTATTGTTTTCTGCTGTATCTCCACGTAGTTTCTTATCATAGGANTATACATGTTCCGAGTGAAGTATCATTGTTTGTTATTGTTTTCTGCTGTATCTCCACGTAGTTTCTTATCATAGGAATTCTTGAAACTTCACATAATATTCAGCGACCTAGAAAATGTGCTACTTCGTGCAATTTGAGTCTGTATAAATTTCGAACCATGAATAAACGTGAAGAAACTTCGGAAGGGTGTTATGTCATATTTGCGATCTCTGCTGCGAAACTGAAAGCATAGATAAATGAGTGCGTGTGTTATTTAGAATTTACGCGATGCCTAGTTTACGAGTCAATACCTCGTTTTCAAATACCTGTACAATTTTTTGCACTGCTCAAGAAACGTTCCTCGAGTGTTAGGAATACATTAACGCAGTATTATAACGTCTGGCCATACAGTTGTAAGAGTCAATATGTAAAACAGTAAACACTAACTAGCTTGCATGACTAGCCTTCAAGGTAAGTAATTTGGCGCAAAATTAGATTCTGCATTAAAAGTGTAGTTGCGGTTTCACGAAATGCATTGTAATCAGCTGGGTATTGTGTTGTTCGTATTCAGGTGAAGTTACGTTCATATTAGTGAAGGTACTTAAAATGTTATTAGCGAAACGTAATTTTTTCCATAAGCAAAAGAGTAGGTCTCGGTAAACGATAGTGTTATGTGCTTTAAAATCTGTGTAGCTGGACAAACATGAAACTTGCATTGAGTAACAAATATTACTGTGGAAATATGCTGTAAACATTTGGATTAATGCTGTTCAGCCACTGAGTTTCCTTATGAAATATGGATTTGTGAGGTATTTATACATCGTAATTATATTCGTAAACGGTGTCAAATACAATTCAAAGGTCATTTAACGAATGCTTAAATAACGTTGTCTTCTGTATGAAGAAGTAAATACACCATTTTGTCTAAGAACATGCTTTTCTTATGATATGTACGTGCATGTCACAGGGGAGAGTTCCAGTTTTTCCAACTTTTTAAAGGCGAACGTTCAACACGTCGTAGTGTTGTTTTTACAATGGAAAGAGTATAATGTTTCACTCTTCTGTTATTCTGTTGACAACCTAAACAAAACATATTTTATTGTGATCTCGGACGTGCTGGCCACAATGAAGTACATTAATTTATATCCAAAGAGAAAAAGAATCGTGAACATCAGTCAATATTCACAAACCAATATTATTTGCTGACATGAACGTGTACGTGTTAACACGTTCAGCCCCAGCGCGGTCTCTGGGACCGCAAGTAGACATGCACGGGCCCTCGGAGCGCACCGACCTTCCTTCTATTACTGTCTCTCTAGNCGGTCTCTGGGACCGCAAGTAGACATGCACGGGCCCTCGGAGCGCACCGACCTTCCTTCTATTACTGTCTCTCTACTCTAGCCCAGGGGACCGCATTTCTGTTGTTATCTCTAAAGTAAGGGACCGCATCGGTCCCGATGAATAACATAATACTCTTGGTCCATAGTAATTTTTTATTTTTATTTTTTTTCTATTACTTTACTAAATGTTTTTTTTTTTAAAATGTAATACTATATTCCCTTGCTAATTTACGTATATGTTGGCTTTCATTTACTTGGTTATTTATTTTAAAAACGTGCTATGATTGTTTTACAATGTTATAAGTATACACATATAAAAAAACTCACTATAATTTGGAAATTGGAACAAAAATAATGCACAATAAAAATATATATTATTTATAAAGTATTTTATTTATTAATAAACATTTTAAAACTTTGTTACTATTACAATCATTTTTTATTATTATAAAAATATTAATTTTGATGGATAAAAAAATTTAAAAATAAGTTCAAACATTATATTTTATAATTTCAATGTTATTTATCTACGATGTTTTTCGGCAAAACACTCCAAGCAATAATGTGGATTTAGTGGATAGACATCACAATACGTAGTTATTTTCTTCACCTTAGTTTTGGTTATTTCCCTTTTTTCTTTTTTTCGTTGCACCCTACACAGTCTTTTCTTATTTTGTGGCTGACACCTTTTTTTACTAAGCAGTGTGTGATGCTTCGACGAAGGGGGGCTTAANTTTTTACTAAGCAGTGTGTGATGCTTCGACGAAGGGGGGCTTAAGGAATTTCTACTTCTTTTTGAAGCAGCGTCTTAGAGACTGCCACTTGAAAATCCATGTAGTACAGAGAACAAAAATTTGCAGAGTGCACTTAGTATAGTTTTGGACCACGGGTAGCACGGAGACAGGCGGCGATACGATCGGGCATGAAGACATGCAGACGTCGGATGTTCTCCTGAGGAAGATCCTNGTAGCACGGAGACAGGCGGCGATACGATCGGGCATGAAGACATGCAGACGTCGGATGTTCTCCTGAGGAAGATCCTACCACAGCTGGCGCAACTGACTCTCCAAACCCACTTAGTTGCCGCTGGCCTGAAGTTGCCTATTAATGTGGTCCCAAACGTTCTCGGTGGGTGAGAGGTCTGGGGGAACTTGCTGGTCAAGGTAGCATGTTGACATCACGAACGCAGGTCAGCNACGTTCTCGGTGGGTGAGAGGTCTGGGGGAACTTGCTGGTCAAGGTAGCATGTTGACATCACGAACGCAGGTCAGCAATACCTGTTCTGTGTGAGGCCGAGCTTTATCCTGCTGGAAAATGGGGTTGTCAAGCTGCGCCAGGAAGGGGAGCGCACATGATCGCAGAATTCTCTGGGTGTATCGTCCCACCGTCAGATCGTAGGAAATGGTACCACACCATGGCACCACGAAGCGTGGATCACGGCACTTCCCATGGCGTCTCCAGACACGAATTTGGCAGTCGTTTGTATCCAGACAGAACCGCGATTCGTCGCTGAATATAATTCTTCGCCAGTCCGCAAGCTGCCATGCTGCTCGTCCCCAGCAGAAGGTCACACGTACTCGGCGATGCTCAGGTCGTAATGGTAGACGTCGTAAGGGACGCCTCATAGACAGATTACGCTCTGCTGGCCGCCTGAATATGCTACTGGTGGTCGTAGTCGTATCCCCAGCCGCCGTGACATGTCCCTGGATGATGCGCAGCGACGCCCGTGTCCGAGCCTTCTCGACGGGTGTGTGTTCCCACTGCGTCCGACACCAACTCACCGTGCAGGCAGAATGGTTCAAATGGCGAGCAATGCGCCGAGACGTCCAACCTGCCTCTCGAATGGCGACTAAGCGGCCTCTCTCAAACTCATCCAGCTGGGCAACGGCTTGTCAAATGCGCCGCTGGGGCATGCGGCGTGCGTACTGACATTAACTCTGTGGCTCACTCCGCTACTAAGATCGTACTCGGTGCCTTGCAGCTGTGGATGTTGGAGGGACGTGTATGCCCCCTAGCGGAACATCCGCGCAAGCAAACCGCATTAAAATGCCGATGGAACACATGTCGCGTTATGACGGTACTGCGTAGCAAGCTTCGTTGTACTCGCGCGATTCATTCATGTTTTTTTTGCAAATGAGTGTATTTTGACGGTTTTACTAGCTTCACATGTTAACCTAACATTCAAGGTATTTTTTACAAGAGTATGACATGCACGGAAGATGCCACTTACTTTATTCAATAGAGTGCCCGCTGATTAATGTCTGTAACTTAAAATGACTTGAGAGGTTTAGGTTTTAACAGCTAAGCATTGAGTGAGTAAATATATTTTGGTGGCTCTTAACTTCGACGTCTTGAGAGGCTATGAGGATGAAGAGAGGTATGTAGCAGCGCCAGAATGAAAGGGAGGGGGAAACGGGAGATACCCGAGAAGACTCGCCGACCAGCAGCATCGTCCAACACGTGGGGGGAGGGGCTACCCCGCCAGGAATCGAACCCTGGTCGTCTGGGTGGGAGGCGAGTAGTCTAACCACTACACCACCGCGCCAGTGAGAGTGAAGCGGGGTAAGTATGGAGCATTGGCGAAATGCTAGGGCGGAGGAAAAAACCCACTGGCCTACGGCAACGTCCGCCAGGTCTCCCAAATGCGAAAATCCTGGCCACCCCGCCGGGAATCAAACCCGGTTTACCTTGGGTGATACACTACTTCGAAGTATTATCTGGGTGACAATTTGTATACTACTTCTAAGTATTATCTGGGTACAATTTGTATCACTACGGGTGACTTATTCATTTTTAAGGTTGTGTCCGGGCTGATTTGAAGCATTTGGTAGATGTCTAGCCAACTCCCAAAGTTTTGCGTTTGAAATAGGATGTGTAATGTTTTTAGGGTTACACGACCTCTTGTACTATGCACGCTCGAGTCGTTTCTCATGGGTTTATTATTGACATATGTACAGCTGCAGCAGTAGTAAAATACGCAGGTGTTCATGCAGTTGAGCCTGTCACAAAATAACCCCAATTTTTTTTTATTCGATGCTTTGCTTTGATAAAACCTTAAAGTTGCATTGGCGAAGTCGAGATGCTCGAAACGGAGTGGNNNGGGGGGGGGGGGTATTACAATGAACAGAGTTCAAGCAGGTTGGAACCTCCTGACATGCCTCGACACATTGTGAGGAGTTTACAAGTCGCCAACCTTGTCATTTGTTTTTGTTTAAGGAGGTTTTTATTTGAGAATTACTGTTGTTGTCTGTGAAAAGTAAAATGGTTTATATAACTAGTAACACTTAAGAAATGTCAATTTTAAGGTTAGTTCAGCTCCTAACCGCACTTTATCACTAAACTGAATCAAACAAATATATAATATTTTCGTGGCCGTGAGATTAGAAAACGCCCTATAACATTCCTTTTTTTTTAAAAATCAACTCTTGTCTACAACTCAGGAATCTATATCCACAGCTTGTTTTATGTGTTCCCTTGTTAGAGGCTACAATGCGGGCGAGAACTCTGTTTTCCTGCTGGTCCCTTTTGCTGCGAAGATGGTACACAACCGCGTACACACACATGTTTGTGATGGTTTGCTGTGTACGAAGATGTGTAGTTGTTAGAATATATCGATATATCGATACTAACGGTTTGTGTGTATCACTTCATTATGTTGAATCGCTTATTCTATAATGAAATAATCGACCAGGTTTTATTAGGTCGTACGATAATTTTACAAGCGGTTGTTGTTTTTTGTCGTGCGCTCCTCGCCCAGTCCAAATAATAAAAATAGGATGCCCCCAAGACGCCCTCGTTTTCAGTACGAGATTCTATAAGCAAGCCGATTTCTATAAATCGCCGTTGTCAAGCTAAGCTGAGTTGAGAGGGTTTAGTTGGCGATAGTATCGAGGAGGGCGAAATTAGGCGAAGGTGGAGCAGCGGCGGAATGCAAGAACGGGAAAACGGTAGTGCATTTAAAAGAATTAAACATGCAAGTAGTTTTAAGCAAAATTATAAATAGGGGTAAAATTATTGATTACAGAGTTATTTTCAATTCTATATACTTATATGAGATTTGACGCGTGATTGTTTAAAGAAGTAAAAGTAATATTTTTCCCCAAATAAATTTATTTGTATTTTTCATTCCGCTAGAACAACACGTATGTGTGATTAAAAATAAATAAATAAACATTGTTTTTAAAGTAATATTTTATGGAGTTGCTAGATTGTGTAGTGCATGATACCAGTTTGTCAACACATAACGTGGATACATTCCTGTGAAAGTGGGTATTCTATATTTTGTTCCGTGTCGAATATATACGAAGTAACAACTTGAGATTAAACAAACGGAATACATAGATTCATATATGTACAGTATATATACATATATGTATATTCTTAAATACATACATGCCTACATACATAATTATATATAAATTAGTAAAACGATTCATTATGCAAAATTTTAAAAAAAAATGGAGTAATTTTTTACTTAAAGTAAATATGAACGAAAAATCGAGATTTGAAATTAATTTTGCACAAAAGCGTCTCAACTCACATAAGAATAAGCAACAAAAATTTGGCTTACAGATCATTCGGATCCTCTTCAACGGTTGTAGGTAAAATCGACTCCTTGGATTAATAAAAGAGGGGCTGTCATATTATCTCATGAAAATCTGTAACCATATCTTATTAGCATATTGAATATCAATCAGCACGTTATAACTGAGAACAAAAGTTTTCCTAAGTGAAAAACTCTACATTAATTTTTCTTCAAAAACCTTACAACGTTTCAAAGGTTGCAGCGTAACGGCTGCGCGGGTGCGAAAAACCTACTCTACCGGCACCTTCTCCATACCACATCCGGCTACTGTGTACAGTGCGGCCAATTTAACTGAAGTATAAAAAACTTCATGTGAAATAGCTGAATAGAGTGATCATTTAACTTTTTTTTTCAGACGGAAGAAGTCGTTCGTTGAATGTTGCAGATCGTTTCACGTAGTCTGAACCTAAAGGCATGAACATGGTTGACGGAGCGGACAGGGATTATGGACGTGCTAAACTAAGAATGTACACGCAGCTATGTCCAAACAGAAGGAAGCGACGTCATACGATGTTTGCTTCTATGCGTAACAGTATACGGGAAAATGACACGTGGATGCGAGGAAACTGAAATGCTGGGCGCCAACGGTCTATCCGAAAGCCAAGATCCGACAAACAAATGCTCCAAGTCGTTCCTATCAAGACCAGCGAGATTTCACATAGTGTAGGCTAGTATCATTGCCACCAAGCCCAGCGAGATTGCACGTAGTGTAGGCTAGTATAGTTACCATCAAGCCCAGCGAGATTGCACGTAGTGTAGGCTAGTATAGTTACCACCAAGCTCAGCGAGATTACACGTGGTGTAGGCTAGTATAGTTACCATCAATACCAGCGAGATTGCACGTAGTGTAGGCTAGTATAGTTACCACCAAGCTCAGCGAGATTACACGTGGTGTAGGCTACTATCGTTGCCATCAATACCAGCGAGATTGCACGTAGTGTAGGCTAGTACCGTTACCATCATGACCAGCGAGATTGCACATAGTGTAGGCTAGTATCATTGCCACCAAGCACAGCGAGATTGCACGTAGTGTAGGCTAGTACCATTGCCATCAAGCCCAGCGAGATTGCACGTAGTGTAGTCTAGTACCATTGCTATCAAGCCCAGCGAGATTGCACGTAGTGTAGGCTAGTATCGTTACCATCAAGACAAGCGAGATTGCACGTAGTGTATGCTAGTACCATTGCCATCAAGCAAAGCGATATTGCACATAGTGTAGGCTAGTACCGTTACCATCAAGCCCAGCGAGATTGCACGTAGTGTAGGCTAGTATAGTAACCACCTAGCCCAGCGAGATTACACGTGGTGTAGGCTACTATCGTTGCCATCAATACCAGCGAGATTGCACGTAGTGTAGGCTAGTACCGTTACCATCATGACCAGCGAGATTGCACATAGTGTAGGCTAGTATCATTGCCACCAAGCCCAGCGAGATTGCACGTAGTGTAGGCTAGTACCGTTACCATCAAGCCCAGCGAGATTGCACGTAGTGTAGGCTAGTATCGTTACCATCAAGACAAGCGAGATTGCACGTAGTGTATGCTAGTACCATTGCCATCAAGCAAAGCGATATTGCACATAGTGTAGGCTAGTATAGTTACCATCAAGCCCAGCGAGATTGCACGTAGTGTAGGCTAGTATAGTAACCACCTAGCCCAGCGAGATTACACGTGGTGTAGGCTACTATCGTTGCCATCAATACCAGCGAGATTGCACGTAGTGTAGGCTAGTACCGTTACCATCATGACCAGCGAGATTGCACATAGTGTAGACTAGTATCGTTGCCACCAAGCCCAGCGATATTGCACGTAGTGTAGGCTAGTATAGTTACCACAAAGCCCAGCGAAATTGCACATAGTGTAGGCTAGTACTGTTACCATCAACCCCAGCGGGATTGCACATAGTGTAGGCTAGTATCGTTACCATCAAGACCAGCGAGATTGCACATGGTGTAGGCTACTATCGTTGCCATCAATACCAGCGAGATTGCACGTAGTGTAGGCTAGTACCGTTACCATCATGACCAGTGAGATTGCACATAGTGTAGACTAGTATCGTTGCCACCAAGCCCAGCGATATTGCACGTAGTGTAGGCTAGTATAGTTACCACAAAGCCCAGCGAAATTGCACATAGTGTAGGCTAGTACTGTTACCATCAACCCCAGCGGGATTGCACATAGTGTAGGCTAGTATCGTTACCATCAAGACAAGCGAGATTGCACATAGTGTAGGCTACTATCGTTGCCATCAATACCAGCGAGATTGCACGTAGTGTAGGCTAGTACCGTTACCATCATGACCAGTGAGATTGCACATAGTGTAGACTAGTATCGTTGCCACCAAGCCCAGCGATATTGCACGTAGTGTAGGCTAGTATAGTTACCACAAAGCCCAGCGAAATTGCACATAGTGTACGCTAGTACTGTTACCATCAACCCCAGCGGGATTGCACATAGTGTAGGCTAGTATCGTTACCATCAAGACAAGCGAGATTGCACATAGTGTAGGCTACTATCGTTGCCATCAATACCAGCGAGATTGCACGTAGTGTAGGCTAGTACCGTTACCATCAATACAAGCGAGATTGCACATAGTGTAGACCAGCATCGTTGCCACCAAGCTCAGCGAGATTGCACATAGTGTAGGCTAGTATAGTTACCACCAAGCCCAGCGAGATTGCACGTAGTGTAGGCTAGTACCGTTACCATCAAGCCCAGCGAGATTGCACGTAGTGTAGGCTAGTATCGTTTCCTTGAAGTCCAGCGAGATTACACATAGTGTAGACTAGTAACATTGCGACCAAACCCAGCGAGATTGCACGTAGTGCAGGCTAGTACAATTGCCATCAAGCCCAGACTCTAACGTGCATCACCAGGCTAGTACAATTGCCATCAAGCCCAGAGAGATTGCACGTAGTGTATGCTAGTACCATTGCCATCAAGCCCAGCGAGATTGCACGAAGTGTAGGCTAGTACCGTTACCATAAAGAAAAGCGATATTGCACATAGTGTAGGCTAGTACCGTTACCATCAAGCCCAGCAAGATCGCACATAGTGTAGGCTAGTACCATTGCCATCAAGCCCAGCGAGAACGCACGTAGTGCAGGTTAGTACCATTGCCATCAACCCCAGCGAGATTGCACGAAGTGTAGGCTAGTACCGTTACCATAAAGAAAAGCGATATTGCACATAGTGTAGGCTAGTACCGTTACCATCAAGCCCAGCAAGATCGCACATAGTGTAGGCTAGTACCATTGCCATCAAGCCCAGCGAGATTGCACATAGTGTAGTCTAGTACCATTGCGACCAAACCCAGCGAGATTGCACGTAGTGCAGGCTAGTACAATTGCCATCAAGCCCAGAGAGATTGCACGTAGTGTATGCTAGTACCATTGCCATCAAACCCAGCGAGATTGCACGAAGTGTAGGCTAGTACCGTTACCATAAAGAAAAGCGATATTGCACATAGTGTAGGCTAGTACCGTTACCATCAAGCCCAGCAAGATCGCACATAGTGTAGGCTATTACCATTGCCATCAAGCCCAGCGAGATTGCACATAGTGTAGTCTAGTACCATTGCTATCAAGCCCAGCGAGATTGCACGTAGTGTAGGCTAGTACCGTTACCATCATGACCAGCGAGATTGCACATAGTGTAGACTAGTATCGTTGCCACCAAGCCCAACGATATTGCACGTAGTGTAGGCAAGTATAGTTACCACAAAGCCCAGCGAAATTGCACATAGTGTAGGGTAGTACTGTTACCATCAACCCCAGCGGGATTGCACGTAGTGTAGGCTAGTATCGTTACCATCAAGACAAGCGAGATTGCACGTAGTGTATGCTAGTACCATTGCCATCAAGCAAAGCGATATTGCACATAGTGTAGGCTAGTACCGTTACCATCAAGACAAGCGAGATTGCACATAGTGTAGACCAGCATCGTTGCCACCAAGCTCAGCGAGATTGCACATAGTGTAGGCTAGTATAGTTACCACCAAGCCCAGCGAGATTGCACGTAGTGTAGGCTAGTACCGTTACCATCAAGCCCAGCGAGATTGCACGTAGTGTAGGCTAGTATCGTTTCCTTGAAGTCCAGCGAGATTACACATAGTGTAGACTAGCAACATTGCGACCAAACCCAGCGAGATTGCATGTAGTGCAGGCTAGTACAATTGCCATCAAGCCCAGCGAGATTGCACGTAGTGTAGTCTAGTACCATTGCCATCAAGCCCAGCGAGATTGCACGTAGTGTAGGCTAGTACCGTTACCATCAAGCCCAGCGAGATCGCACATAGTGTAGGCTAGTACCATTGCCATCAAGCCCAGCGAGATTGCACATAGTATAGGCTAGTACCATTACCATCAAGCCCAGCGAGATTGCACATACTTTAGGCTAGTACCTTTACCTTCAAGCCCAGCGAGATTGCACATAGTGTAGGCTAGCACTGTTAACATCAAGCCCAGCAAGATCGCAGATAGTGTAGGCTAATATCGTTACCATCAAGCCCAGCGAGATTGCACATAGTTGAGACTAGTACTATTACCATCAAACCCAGCGAGATTGCACGTAGTGTAGGCTAGTACCATTGCCATCAAGCCCAGGGAGATATCACAGTTTGTAGGCTAGTACCGTTTCCATCAAGCCCAGCGAGAATGCACGTAGTATAGGCTAGTACCATTACCATCAAGCCCAGCGAGATCGCACATAGTGTAGGCTAGTACCGTTACCATCACGACCAGCGAGATCGCACATAGTGTAGGCTAGTACAGTTACCATCAAGCCCTGCGAGATCGCACGTAGTGTAGGCTAGTACCGTTACCATCAAACCCAGCGAGATCGCACATAGTGTAGGCTAATACCGTTACCATCAAGCCCAGCGAGATCGCACATAGTGTATGCTGGTACCATTGCCATCAAGCCCAGCGGGATTGCATGTAATGTAAGCTAGTACCGTTACCATCAAGCCCAGCGAGATAACACATAGTGTAGGCTAGTAGCATTGCCATCAAGCCCAGCGAGATTGCACGTAGTGTAGGCTAGTACCATTATCATCAAGCCCAGCGAGATCGCACATAGTGTAGGCTAGTACCGTTACCATCAAACCCAGCGAGATCGCACATAGTGTAGGCTAGTATCGTTGACACCAAGCCCAGCGAGATCGCACGTAGTGAAGGCTAGTATCATTGCCATCAAGCCCAGCGAGAACGCACGTAGTGTAGGCTTGTATCGTTACCATCAAGCCCAGCGAGATTGCACGTAGTGCAGGCTAGTACCATTGCCATCAAGCCCAGCGAGATTGCACATAGTGTAGGCTAGGGTCGTTACCATCAAGCCCAGAGAGATCGCACTAGTGTACACTATTATAGTTGCCATCAAGCCCAGCGAGATTGCACGTAGTGTAGGCTAGTACATACGTTCAACACTGGCCAACGCACCATTGTGCGAGGGTTCCAAGAGGATATGCTGAATCTGTACCATTTGGCGAATGTCTACGCAGTTGCCCCTGCCAATTTTCCCCATCGAATACATTTCGACGACAGGTTTTCGCGGCAACGAGTGGAAGTATCTGGCTTTGAGAAATACATTCCCTTTTCCGACGAGGCACGTACGCACACGTGACAGTAAAGTGAATTCTTGCAACAGCTTCCAGCGAGTAGATGACAATCCGCCCACACTACTTTCAATCGCCAGCACCAAGAGCGGCTCGGTATGAATAACTGTGCGGGTATCATCGATAACGTGTTAGTGGGTCCCTACATGCTTGCACACCGTCTTAACTGCAACATCTAGTGTATTTTCCTGCGGGAGTCTCTTTTGCCGTTGTTATAAGATGCTTCATTGCGTGCTGGACAGCGAATGTTTATCAAGCACGACAGCGGCACAGTCTATAGTGCACATAGCATACACGAAAACCTCAAACGCATATTACCTCGCCTATTAATTCGTCATGGAGGTTCCATCTCCTGGCTTTCGCGATCGCCCGATCATAATCAGTTGAACTTTTCTTCCTGGAGGTCCATGAGGAGCTTCATTGTCATACTTGCATATAAATATTTCACATTGACAGAAACAGATTCTAATCCCAGATGTGTATTAAATATTTTCCAATTTTCAGTACTGTTAAAAAAACATATATCTATATTACTAATAACCGTACTTTCCTCTGTATGGATGCAAATCATTTTTATGAAGTTCTTAAAATATTTGAAAAGATTAGTTGTCCCTGATGTCTCATTGACAAATATAATTAAAAATGGAACTAAAAACATGTTCTACACTAGTGAGAAAAATACTAATACACACGTGCCTTATCCGGGACTCGAACCCAGAACTGCTCGTACCGTAAGCTGGCATGCAATCAACTGCATTGCGGAGTAATCAGTGTAATGTTTTGGTAGATAGGGTTTACTAACCTGAAATATTTACATGATCGTCATTTTAAAAATAAGTGTCTGAGACACTTAAACTATGCAATATTACGTGGCCTACCGTATCCCTACTCGTGTGAAGCATTTAGTGGAAATCAGTAGATTGGTTCCCAATATATGGCATGAAAACTTTGTTTTCGCATTTGGCGTTATCGTACAAAAAGGCCTAAAAAAGAGGCTCTGTTTACGATGCTTCCCACAGATAAATTTTTTAAGCATATAAAATATTTATATGGCCACCATTTTGAAAGTTAGTGTCGGACCCACTTAAAAATGCAAGTTTACATAGCACTACTAGCTTAGGAAATTTGGTGGAAATAGTTTAATGGTTCCGGAAATATGGCATATACGCCGGCAAAAGATGATCTCAGTATACACAATTAATGCTTCTAATAAATACTGCCAGCATAAAAATTTTGTTCGAATTTGGTTGAATTATTTAATAGATATAACACACTAATCGAAATTATGAAATTTATGTCATTAAAAAACGGCATCCGCCATCTAATATATGTATGTATGCATAACCTACTGTAGCACTAATTGCGTATATACAGGGGCAGCGGTGGCGTAGTGTCCAGGACGCTCGCCTCCCACCACGGCGATCCGGGCTCGATCCCCGGCGGGTTCACTCCCGGATCCTCGCATNTATATGTATGTATGCATAACCTACTGTAGCACTAATTGCGTATAATCAGGGGCAGCGGTGGCGTAGTGTCCAGGACGCTCGCCTCCCACCACGGCGATCCGGGCTCGATCCCCGGCGGGTTCACTCCCGGATCCTCGCATGTGGGAATCGTGCTGGACGATGCCGCTTGCCGGCGGGTTTTCTCGGGGTACTCCCGCTTCCCCCGCCCTTGCATTCCAGAGCCGCTCTATTCTAGGGCTTCACTTCTGTCATGCCCGAGGATGACGGTCACCTACGGGTCCCAGCTGGAAAGACCGTCACTCGGAGGGTGTCGCCTTGCCCTGGGTGCACTCCCAACACGCAATTTATTTTTTGCGTATACAATTTGGCAGGAATCCGTTTATTAGTTTCCGACAAAAGGAATAAAACCACCATTTTTTCATACGGCGATCTTCATAAATTGTAGGCAAAACGTTTATGTATCAGTACAGTTGATGATTATCATAGATGGTGCCAGAATATTGTTACAATACACCTGGGTGTATCCGAGTTCGTGAGGAATAAAGATCTTAATTAAAATAAAATAACTAAATTAAATCTCCTTATTTATTTAGAATGCTATAAAAATACATACTGCTCACCTCAATCACCCTCATCGGTTCTCAAGATCTCGCTGTTAAGAGCCGCCCAGATCTCTTCACCCACTCACCTATTTTACTAAAGAAAGATGGTTTTATAAAAACCATTTTAAGAGGTTCGAGATATTCTGTAATAAGACAATCCCAAGTTTTGTTGTTTGCCAACATCCGTTTTCTAATATTTTTGTACAAAACCATTTGGAATCTCGATTTTCAAGAGCTCATATCACCCTTTATAACAATTTCATTTACTTAAATATTTATGTAATTCTGTATAAGGTATCACCTTCAAGGTTTGTCGATCGGATTCAAACTCGCCTAGACACACACACGCACACGCATGCACGCACACATGTACGCAGCCGCACACGCACACACACACACACACACGCACGCAAATAGTACAGTCAATTAAGTTTGTGGGCTGCTGGCGAACTAAGTGTAAGTATACATACACAACGGAGTCCGCTTACACACATCCACACAGTATGTCAAATAGTCACAGTTGGCCACTATGTACGTCTGCCAACGTTGGTATGACAGTCGGAAACACTGCTGAAACATATTGCCAGAAATACCCTGTACGGCTTCCCATGTAACGGTCATTACCTCCTCGGCGGGATTAAATGTACGCCCATGTAGCTGTGCTTTCAAGATGGGGAAATAAAAAAAATCGTATGGTACGAGATCAGGTGAGTATGGAGGGTGTGACAACACGGCGACCTGTTGCACTGCCAATTTATCTTGAACAAGCACAGAGCGATGTGCAGGGGAGTTGTCACGTAGGAACACCCATATCGTCCTACGCCAGAGCTCAGGATGTTTACGACGAACTGCATGGCGTCGGCGTCGAAGGATCTCCACATAGCGGGTCTTGTTTGCAATTGCTCCTTGTGGGATGAATTCCACGTGAACAAATTTCAGTGTGTCAAAGAACAGTTCAAGAATAACTTTGCCTTTTTATGCGTCTTGTCTTGTCATAAAGAAAACACCATGTTTCGTCTTCTGTTATGATCCAGGTGAGAAAAGCCTCCTCGTTGTCAACACTACTGATCAGGTCACCGCAAATGGTCATGCGATCGTTATGTTGGACTAGCATCAGGGTGAGTGGCACACCGTGCTGTGTAACTGGTAACATGTTCAAGCCCTCCGACAATTTTGTAGCAGGTACCATTGCTACTCATCGGCTCTCAAGACCTCGCGGTTAAGAGCCGCCCGAATCACTTCACCTCATTTCACATATCTAATCCCTCATGTTGCTGTGAGATAGTCTACCATTGTGATTAGGTTATCACGCACCAACGTTGACTCTTCTTCGATCTGACCGTTTTCGTGTTACACAGCTGTCTAAGCTCGAGGCGCCATTCAACCAACTTATTTAACGCCGCTGTGTTCCGTGGCTGCCTACACTCGAGGCGCCAGTCCACAATCTTATTGAACATTTCTGTGTTGCGTGGCTGCCTAAACTCGAGGCGCCAGTCCACTATCTTATTGAACGTCGTTGTGTTGCGTGGCTGCCCACACTCGAGGCGCCAGTCCTCTATCTTATTGAACGTTACTGTGTTGCGTGGCTGCCTACACTCGAGGCGCCAGTCCACTATCTTTTTGAACGTCGCTAGGCTGCCTACACTCGAGGCGCCAGTCCACTATCTTATATAATGTCGCTGTGAAGCGTGGCTGCTTACACTCGAGGCGCCAGTCCACTATCTTATTGAACGTCGCTGTGTTGCGTGGCTGCCTAAACTCGAGGCGCCAGTCCACTATCTTATTGAATGCCACTGTGTTGCGTGGCTGCCTAGACTCGAGGCGCCAGTCCACTATCTTATTGAACGTCGCTGTGTTGCGTGGCTGCCTACACTCGAGGCGCCAGTCCACTATCTTATTGAACGTCGTTGTGTTCTGTGGCTGCCTAAACTCGAGGAGCCAGTCCACTATCTTATTGAACGTCGCTTTGTTGCGTGGCTGCCTACACTCGAGGCGCCAGTCCATATATTATTTATTACGCTGATATTTGCGCGTATGTATGCAGGTATGTATACAAGTGGTAAGTATGTGTTTATGTATATAAGTATATATGTGAGTATGTTAGCATGTATATGCTTGTGTAATGTATAGGTTCACGAAAGTGTATAATGTGTGGTCGAATGAATGTACGTATGTACTCATGCATGTATGTATATATTCATGCATTCAAAATTTAATGTGTATTTTGTACATACATGTGTGCAAGCTTATATACATATATAGGTAATGTATGTTTGTTTACGTATATACATACATTAATATATACAATTTTTTTTATTACTTTATATATTTTTTGCGACATACAACATTTTTGGAATGGCGTTATTTCCGAAAAGTTAATTCGTTGAATTCAGTCCAGTAGCTTTAGCTCCACAGTAGTTATTGGTCCCGGTTATATAAGCCCAGAATGTTACAAGCGCCGGCATACCCTGCAACACTTAATCTTCAGTTGCCTGCAGGTCCTAAGATATGCATATAATACATAACAGCAACGTGCAAAGTCAAATACTCATTTCATATTACGGGGCACTCAACGATAAATCAAGTATCTACGAGAATTCATCCATTCACCTCAAAATGTTGTAAAATAAGATTGGGTGCAATAAAAAGTACACAAGGATTGCCTGCAACGTATTTTACTAGATACAATTCGGGACACTAAAGGAAATGGCACTTAATTCTTCAACATTTTCGTCTATTTACTAAAAGACTGAACATTTCGTAAATACGTTTAACGACAGGCTGTTATTATCTTGGGCATTCATGTCATGGATGACTTGGTGAAAACGTAACGATAATAAACCAAAACACAGAATTACGTTCGACCCAATCAAGAAAAGGTTATTTCCATAACGCGGGAGGAGACAATGATAATCTGACTCCCTGTTGAGAGTCTGGGAGTATATTCTGCTGAGGTCGTGACATTTTCCGGGCTCTAACAATCACCTACAGTAGAAAAGAAACACCTACGTGTCATCAACCAACATCCTGCAGTACGTGCACAGACTCGCCGAAGGACGGCAGTCTTACGGTACCCTCTGCACTAAAAATAGCATAACTTCATGACTTCTGTTTATATCAGCTTGTACGTTATCTATGAAACGGGTAGTATCTCAACGGTACAAAGTAGCAACGTGAAAACCTGTACCAAACAAATTTGCAAGTGGAACAGACTAAATAACATTTTTAATAGCAGTCTTGTAATAACGCATGACCTCCTGGCAAGAAAACAGAAGACATAAAAGTTGAAAAGTTTAGGATAAATTTAATTTCGAACATAATTATTACCATCCATAATAGGTTCCTTCATTATATTAAGCTTAAAACGATATTTAAGTTCAGGGAGAAACGAGCACCTAATAATTTGAAAGGACCAGGCAGTAATAACAACGTCGTGTCGCTCAGTCAAGGCCATCGAGATTGTTTAGTGGTCGTAACTTAGTGAGAATAGTGTAATTTTCTCGCGCAGCGCCACTGCAGAAAAAGTAACTCGGCTATTTTGACAACATCGCCTTAGCCTCCTCATGGTTATGACCTTAATTTAACAGCGTGGCGCCGAGGAGACGAGGGCAACATTGCACAAACTGCTCCGCCGGCCAACCACCCATAAATACACACGCCACTTTCTGCTTGCTCCCTTTTTTTATACAAGAGATTTCTGCAGGCAGGGTCGAGCTTCCTCATATATGTATATATATATATACACACAGCGTGTTTAAGAAACATGTGTACAAACTCAGGCACGTGATTCGTGACCGGAAAAGAGGAAGATTGATATAGGACACCCATGGTCCATCTCAAATAATAAGGGTCGTAGAAGCCCTTAGAGGCGGAGGACGACAAGCATATCACATGTGATAGTATGCAAAGTACTTGCGTTAGAGGAACATAAATTGATATACGGATAAATTAAACCAAGACCTTGGAAACAAGGAAGGTATGGCATATCCTACACACACCTATCATGTAAATAATAAGGGTTGGCACACTTTGATTGCATGCAACATTTACACCGTGAGGTTAAATTTATTGTGGATACCATCGTATGAAACAGGATGGCGTAATTAGCACAAAAGTTGCAATGATATAGGACCCACTGTTTCCGTGTAAAACGCAAACAAAGTGTACAGCGGTAGCAAGGTCATGACCTGGTGGGTAGGCAACACGTCCTGCACCCTGTGGTAAACTCACGTTGGTGGTATGCCGCACGATGTTACACGTCACAGCCAGTTCCCCTTTCCCCCCTCCTGAGAAGTGTAGTTTCCCGCTCCGTCTGCCTGAGCGGCCTGTTATTCGCAGCCTGTCACTGCTTCGATTCACTATGTACTGCAGACGTAAACATGGACGAGTACACAGATTCTGGAATGACTAACATGGCCTTGGTGTATGGTGAAGAGAGAGGCAACGGCAGGGCAGCTGCGCGTGTGTGCAGCCAAATATACCCTGCACGACGTCAGCTGAACCACCAGACATTCGCACATCTTACACAGCGACCACGGGAAACAGGCACGATTAAGAGTCGGTGTGGACCTGGTCGACCGAGAACCGTCCGCACTCCGCAGTTTGAAGAGGCGGTCCTAGAGAATGTAGCGGACAACGCCTCGACGAACACCCGCGCGATCACGCGGGGGGAATGGATACAGCGAATGGCACAGCATGGTGTGTCCTTGAACAGCTGCTACGACCATACCACGTGCGTAGGGCACAAGCAGTGGGTCCAGCAGATAATGCNTTCGACGAGCACCCGCGCGTTCACGCGAGGGAATGGATGCATCGAATGGCACATCATGGTGTGTCCTCCATGAACAGCTGCTACGACCATACCATGTGCGTAGGGTACAAGCAATGGAGCCAGCAGATTATGCCCCTAGGCTAGAATTTGGCCAGTGGTTCATGCAGCAGTGTGAAGTTGATCCTGATAACCCGGCAATTGTATTGTTTACAGACGAAGCCACGTCCACACAGGAAGGCTTATGCAACATTTGAAACGCAAACATGTGGGACGACTCCAACCCACATGCAACTGTAACGAGAGGCTACCAGCACATCTTTGCCATCAACTTTCGGGCCGGCATAGTGGAGGACAATGTTATTGGCCCATTCTTGCTGCCGAATCGTAGGTCAGGATTTAAATACTATGATTTCCTGCAGTTCCGACTGCCACAGTTGCTGGAGGATGTTCCGCTCGCCATCAGAGAAAGGATGTGGCTGCAACACGACGGTGCGCCATCCCATTTCACCAGGATTGTGCGTGACCACCTCAACACAGTGTATCCCGCTCGCTGGATGGGACGGGCCCCGTGCTTGGCCACCACGCTCCCCGGACCTTACGCAATTAGACTTCTGGCTGTGCGTGTGTGTACGAGACACCCGTGGAATCTGAATACGACCTGTTAGCGAGGGTCATAGCTGCCTGCGATCTAGTGCGAGACACACCAGGAGTTTTTCAACGCATCCGCCAGTCTCTAACACGCCGTATGAACTACTGCAGTGACATTGGAGGGGCACATTTCGAACATTTGTTGGGAAATTGGTTGTGAAACGTGACCTGCATATTCTCGGATTATTGCAGGGTCTGTTCTGTTGTGCTGTCAAGTAGTGCCTTCAGTACCGCTGACGCATTGCTACGTCACGGAATTTACATGTGTTTACACACATTAGTACAGAGTCACGCTGCTGGGCCCATTAAGTCAGTATCACTACTCTCATCGTATCGCAACACCGACTGCATTGTACGTAACACATCAACACTGGACGCTAATTGTGTGTTTATCACGGATACGGTCACAGTTAGCCAGTGCAACCAACATACTGTTTTCTTCGTTTCTACCCTGTATTACACAATCTGCCACATACACAGCTACACTTTGGTGTAGCATATTTCCTATTGCTAATCTGTTTGCTGCGTGTTGGTTCCTGGCTATACTCATTAGGCGGGGAATCCCCGCTGTATTCCTCCGGGTGCAGAATGCGTTGCCTTCTCACCAAGCCATATTGCCACACTGAACACGTAGTTTGCGATTTAACCGGAAATGGTGGTGCCTAGGGATTTGCAACTAGGGGGCCTTATTAGCTANAGTTAGCCAGTGCAACCAACATACTGTTTTCTTCGTTTCTACCCTGTATTGCACCATCTGCCATCTACACAGCTACACTTTGGTGTAGCATATTTCCTATTGCTAATCTGTTTGCTGCGTGTTGGTTCCTGGCTATACTCANTACACAGCTACACTTTGGTGTAGCATATTTCCTATTGCTAATCTGTTTGCTGCGTGTTGGTTCCTGGCTATACTCATTAGGCGGGGAATCCCCGCTGTATTCCTCCGGGTGCAGAATGCGTTGCCTTCTCACCAAGCCATATTGCCACACTGAACACGTAGTTTGCGATTTAACCGGAAATGGTGGTGCCTAGGGATTTGCAACTAGGGGGCCTTATTAGCTAATTACGAGGTCCTGTTTCATCCGATGGTATCCACAATCAATGTCACCTCACGGTGTAAATTTCGCATGCAATCAAATGTTGCCAACCCCTATTATTTACATGATGGAGGTGTGCACCACGTATCATACCTTCTTTTTATCCAAGATCTTGGTTTAATTAATCCGTATACCAATATGTGTTCCTCTAACGCAAGTACTTTGCATAGTATCCCACGTAATGTGCTTGTCGCCCTCCGCCTTTAAGGGCTTCTATAGCCCTTATTATTTGAGATGGACCATAAGTGTCCCATACCAATCTTCCTCTTTTCCAGTCACGAATAACGTGCTCAAGTTTGATCATATGTTTCCTAAACACGTTGTGTGAGCGAATACGCCCACAAGTTTGTGATCGTGAACTATGTGTACAAATGCTGTGAGAAAATATACGACCTTTGTAAGGGAAGTATATGCCATTGAAAATCGATATTTCACATGGTTTTAATACAAAATAATAAAACCTATTCAAGATTATATAATTCCGCGAATAACGTTGTCTTGAATCGAGATCTGAAATCTGCAAATTTTGTTGGGTAATATCATCCCAATTCATCGAGAAACTAAGGGGTGCCATGTTATTATCCAACAAATGTGTGTAACCCTTGGGTTTTTGTCGCTTTTAATGACGTCATAATCATGTGTACATTAATGCACAAAAAAGTTTTCTTGGTGTAACTCTCTCAGGGGAAAGATTGTCGCGGAAACAGACTAAGCATATAAGAGTGGAGTTGGTTGCCTGCCAGGTACCCTTGCATTCTTACCTTACACCANGTCGCGGAAACAGACTAAGCATATAAGAGTGGAGTTGGTTGCCTGCCAGGTACCCTTGCATTCTTACCTTACACCATTACATTCTTACCTTACACCCTTGCATTCTTACCTTACACCCTTGCATTCTTACCTTACACTCTTACATTCTTACCTTACACCCTTATATTCTTACCTTACATCCTTACATTCTTACCTTACACCTTTTTTCTTACCTTACACCCNTCTTACCTTACACCCTTATATTCTTACCTTACATCCTTACATTCTTACCTTACACCTTTTTTCTTACCTTACACCCTTACATTCTTACATCAAATCCTTACATTCGTACCTTACACCCTTATATTCTTTGTGTTTGGATTTCTGGATTTCTGTAGCAGCAAAACTATTAGCTGATTCATGACAACATTACTATGTCGCTGTGTCAGTGACACGGCCGTAGGTTTTACATGAGTACGTCTGAGTCAGCTGGTAACACAGTATTCTTTGGGGTATGGGAATTAAATGCAAGTAACTAAATAGGCAATCGGCTTTTATGTCTCAAATTGACAGATTCAGACGAGATATTTCGTTTGACACCACAACCAACGCGCTAGCACATCGCAGTTGCGAGATATTCTGGCCGGAAATTTTCGCCAACGCCCAAACTGAAACCAGTCACCGCGGGACCCCACCCTGGCTTCGCGCATGCGCTGCGTCAAGTCAAGATCATGCTCGCATCGTAGTCGTATACCCAACCGAAAGGGACAATTTTTATTTAAACCGTGTTATTAGACATGGAGTTATAATGTCGGAATTGATCGCCCTGCAACGGTTACATCGCTATTTCCGTCCCGACACCGCCAAGTGTCGGTCTGCTTTTTAAAAACGCATCCACGTCAAAAATACTTCGTAAGATGAATTATGGCCATTAGACCGTGTTCAAAAACCGAACACGTAGGATGTTCGAAGGCAACGAGTGGTGTAGACTAAGACAATACCATCAGTCATTAGTAGGGCGAAAAAATGCAGTTGTCTGAGGGTTATATTCCACACTAGAGTCCACTTAACTGAAACGATTCTGCGCCTCATCTTCACACAGGAACACCAAGGATAATAATGGTATGCACAAACAAGGCTTTGTTGCATCGACCATGTCATATTAGGGCATAATAATGAAGACAAATGTGAGGTTTTCCCATATTTATAAAGGAGTTCAAAATTCCTATACCGAAATCAAAGTGAATAAAATTCACAGCTAGAACAATCGCTGACGCAGTTTCGACGTTTCAAGCACATGTACTTAGAAGATGAACGGAGAGACTGGAATTCCTCAAGAAAATTGGCACGTTTCCGAAATGATATTCGTGAGCAAACATTACCGAAAAGTATTTTTCAAACAAATCAAGGAACAGTTGCATTATTGAAGAGCTACTTAGGAAGTCTGGCTCTTCGGTGTGGAAAGTGCAAAAAATCTTTAAATGTATACATTCTCTGTCACTTGCCGTATGACATACATATCAGGTGAATTTATGAAAGTGTGGTTATGTAAGTTCACAGGATACAGCCTATTTTATATTTCAACAGATCTTGTAAAGATATTAATGTATGATCCGTGGCATTTATATCATTCCTATCATCATCTTAAAATTCTATATTAGGTGTTTTAAGTGAGACCGAACGACAAAGCCTAGGTAGAGAAATAATAAAACTATTCAGGGAAGAAGAAGGAATCAGCCAGGGTCCCTCTATTAAGGAACCATCCCAGCACTTACCTGGAGCGATTCCGGAGAACCCTAAATAAGTGAAATCAGAATGGCCGGATCGAGAATTTAACACGGATCCTCTCGAATGCGAGTCCAGTGATTCTACCACTGCGCCATCTCTCTCGGTAGGCTATAAAATGTCGATGACGGAAAAAGTACTCAAAGAAAGTTACCACTTTCAACTTACAGTGCTCTATTTTTATTACACGACCGAGCCAAATTTCTCAAGTTGTATTTGTCTTTGAAAAAAAAAAATACTGACCTCGAAGACATTTTGGATTGCCTGTCTAATGGGGTCGGACAAGACTGAGGAATCCCATCGGAGTATTCACGATGAAACGAGGCGGAGATGGAATAGCGATGAAATAGTGGGAGAAACGGGAGAACCCCGAGAAAATCCCTACCTGCCACCGCCAACGTCCGCCACGTTTCCTACATGCGGAAATATGCCGGCCGTACAACCCGATTCACCGCGGAGGGAGGAAGAGAGAGGGTAGGGAGGATGGAAATCCGAGAGGTATGACCGCTTCACCCTCGCGGCCCCAGTAGTGATTGGTGTCTGCAAAGTTTTTCATAGTAAATAAAGATGAGCTTAGTTCGCATGCCAGTCTGATTTTGTGAACGGCACACAATACGGCCTTTAATGTCAATTTAAAACGAGTACACACGCAGATATTATGTATATATAATTACAACATGTTTTTGAACAACACTGACAAACTCCGGCAGGTTATTTCTTACGAACATGTAAGACCTATGTACCGCTTTTCCTTTAAGTGATTGTCAACGGAGCTATGAGCTCCCAAAAATCGAGTGATATATATATTTTCGTTATACAGCGCCGGGAGTCCGCAACTTCACGTACCTGCGTGCCTAACAAGTTGCATATCTCGAAGGCGAACTGATCTGGCGCGCCATGCGGAGAGCGCCTGCACATAGGACACCATAAATTCGAGGTACGTGGGAGCCGCTAGTGGTTGCTTGTTAGTACACGTGTGTCAGACTACATGAACAATGGAAGTTTAGCAAATGAGCAGTAAAGGCTGCTAGAAGTGTTTACATTTTATTTCCAACACACGAACAGCAGTATTGGGGATGCGGGGTCTGCATGGCGGCCTATGTACAGGCGGCCGACGCATGACGCGCCAGTTTCGTTCGCCTTCGCGATATGCAACTTGTTGAGCGCGCAGGTTAAGTGATGTTGCGGACACTCGGAGCAGTTTTGCTAACGTGAATTTAAATTAAAAAATACGAAATGAATGTTCCATAAATTTGCTACAAGAATTTGTTGTTTATATTAGCACATGCATGCCGTGGTTTGAATTTCAACAAGTAGTTAAAAAAAAAACGTCGTATATTTTACACACACACACACACACACATACACACACACACAAAGGGATTTTATAAACAAAACATTACTTTGTAAATAAACATTGGGGAAGGGAGGAGCAGACGATGTCTACGCGAGGTTCTAGGAACGGGCCTTCTATCTGATTGGCTTCTGCACTTTGCGAGAATTTTATCTTCGGCCGGGCTACAGGTTGGCGAGTACGTCACCTAACACTGATTGGCGAACGGCTTTCTAACATCTGGGTGGCGCCCGGCGCCACTTCACCGGCCCGTGCTGCTTCAGTCAGCGGAGTGAGCGGATCTTTCAGCTCTGTATTATTAACCCTTTCAGTCAACGTCTACTGTACGGGGAGTTGCGTAGGAATTGGGTTTACGTGTTGGTAGTTAGGGCATATATTCTGTACATTCGTTATTTGGGGGTTTACGCGTTTCTCAGCAAATAAATGTCCTAGGAATACGAAGTTTTCTTTTGCCAGAAAACATAAAAACTAACTATCTAAGCCCGTGCGGTTTTTTAAAAATCATATTTAGCGTATTAAAGAAAACAATCGTGGAGATGAGGGGGAAAAAATTGAAAGTGTGTCCGCGCAATTTTCTTAAGAGGCGGGAAAAAGTAAAACCGTACTGGTGTGGTTACATCAGTGGCCTTTCATCGCGCGCAATAAAGTGTCATTGTTACAGATCTAATTAGCAGAGGAAAGCAAGACTACGCCTTGCGCGTAGGGGCTATGGGACGCTGGGCGCACGTGTTATTGTCGACCGTATCGCTGTGCCTCGAATGAAAAAAATAATTTCGTGTTTATTTATGAACTCTTAATGGCCTAAATTGTGCACAACAGAAAAAAAAACGCCCAATAATACAAGTTCCTCACGTGGTGGGACACAAAATTCGTTACTGAGGGGGCCACGGTTGTGTAGTGGTAAGACTACTCGCCTCCCACCAAGGCGAACCGGGCTCGATCCCCGGCGGGGTCGCCCTAGGATTTTCGCGAGTGGGAATCGTGCCGGACGATGCCGCTGATCGGCGGGTTTTCTCGGGGATCTCCGGCATCCCCCCGCCCTTACATTCCTGCGCTGCTCCATACTCACCTCGCTTCATCCTCATCGGCTCTCAAGACCTCGGTGTTAAGAGTCGCCCAAATCTCTTCACTCACTCGCTAGTTACTGAGACAATGCTCCGTATTCCCATAAGCAGCTGCTGCAAGTCACATGCAGCACAAATACACCCTTACCAAACTTTGTACGTTGCAACGCTTAAAACAGAATATTCATACGTGACTGAAAGGGGTTAGTACTCTGTGCAGACAACACGGATGACGGCCTTACCGTTAACGGAAACACGTGCTGCTATCGTCGAGCCGCGTCGACGGCCAGCCTGAAGGAAGAGAAGGCGACTAGTATATAAAGGAGACGGTGTAGAAGGGGCAGCGGGGTACGTGGCGGATCACTGCGCTTCCAAACCTGTTCTCGCCGACAACGTACGTGCTAATGTACAGCGCCCCGCCTACCTTAACCATGGTCCGTCGTAGGGTGGGGTAGGGGGAAGGGGGCAGGACACTGCATTTTTTTTCTTCCGCTCGGACGTCATACGTTACGTAACGGCTGCCAGCCGCTTGGCCACACCCGCACCGCCGATGGCCGTTGTACAGAAAAACGCGTTAAATTAATTGGCGACTCGTTGCGCCCGGCATCGAGCGTGCTTTGGGAGTTAACGTTAATCCACGAATCCTCATCCTCTCCGAGAATAACGCGCGGACACTGCAGAATATATATATATATAAAACATTTACCCCCAAAGTATTTTCTAAACCACTGAAGCATCTTGCACTTGCACACACATTTTTATAGTCGAATTTGTTTTCTGTCCGCGTCTTCGCTCGCGTGTACTGCGTTTTCCGCCTTATTAGGAGAGGAATTTTCAAAAATCTTGAAATTAGGTTTTAGGTATTTGCATAGTCAACATTTTGAAACTTACAAACAGGTATTGAGGAGTCATCGAAAAACACATTTTTTCCCATCTTAGGAGTCAAATTTAGAAAATCCTTTCATAGTGGGTGCCTGCGCCTTAAGGAGAAGCCATCGCTAAATTTTTATGATTATGCGTCCAGAAGTTTGGACTGTACGTTGATGAGTGAGTGAGTCAATCAGTCACATTGCAGTCATTTTGCGTAACATTCCACCAGTGTGAGGAACTTTTGAACCACCTGATGGTTTCAAATGAAAGTCCGGGGATTCTGTGCAATTTACTGTATTGTTTATAAATGCATCTTTTGAGTCGGAGGTTAATCATTAAGGCACCCGTCTACACACAAACTGGGTCGCAGTGTGTTTGTAATACACATTTTTTTAGAGCAAACTATTTCACGTGCGCACAATCCGTTGACTTTTAGTCGCCGGGTTCAACCAATTTTATTTTCGGCCGTGTGTAAGAGGCCCAAGTCTCCAGGCGTCGACTGGTGAAAGGCATGTTTGCCGGCTTGGTACGCCATTTTGCTGGCGTGTGCAGCTGGAGCTCGCGTATAAACGGCTGTTTTACACCTGTATTCTTAACTACTCTGTAACTGTGTCAACAACCGTGAAGATACACTGAAGAGCCAAAAAAACTGGTATAGGCGTGCGTATGCAAATAACAGAGGTATGGATACAATCAGAGTAACGCGATGCGGTCGGCAGCTAGATCAGTTACTGCTGCTACAATGACAGGTTATCAAGATTTAAGTGAGTTAGAACGTGGTGTTATGCACGGCGCACGAGAGATGGGACTTAGCATCTCCGAGGTAACGATAACATTTGGATGTTCGCGTACGACCATTTCACGAGTATACCGTGGATATCGGGACTCAGGTAAAAGATCACATCTTCGACATCGCTGCGGCCGGAAAAAGATCGTGAAAGAACGGGACAAACGACGACTGACGAGAATCATTAAACGTGACAGACGTGCAACCCTTTCTCAAATTGGCGCAGATTGGATTTGTGGACTGCCCTGCAGGATTCATTAGTCGAGTACATGCTACGTGTTCTTGCGGCACTTCTGCGTGCTCGGAGGGCCCTACACGATATTAGGCAGGTGTACCAGTTTTTTTGGCTCTTCAGTGTATAACATGAAGGATATTTATGAGCAGTCACGTGAAAGGCGAGAAGTCAGTACCTCGTGCTACGAGAGTCTTCCTTACTTGTAATGTGAATCACAGAATAGGCGAAGGACGCAAGAAGCGAAATGGTGTAAATGCGTATGTTGAACGTAGTCTTCTTTCAAACACGTGGTGCATTTCTAAGTATGCAAACAAAACAAGAAGTTATCGATATAACTAACGAGACTACTTTCCTCTACACGAATGCAAATAATTTTGATGAAGTTCTTTAAAGTTTAGATGGTAGGTGGGCCTTGACATCGCGTTGATAGCGTTATCTTTCGAGATGCAACCAGAAACAAATGCAAAATTAGTGAGACAATCTAAAAATACGCACTTGCCGTA
The DNA here is from genome assembly GCA_002778355.1 of Clitarchus hookeri. NCBI lineage: Eukaryota > Metazoa > Arthropoda > Insecta > Phasmatodea > Phasmatidae > Clitarchus > Clitarchus hookeri. Next base: position 144,549 of record NQII01002169.1, read on the forward strand.
CCTGGGACTGGAATACAGAACTCCTCGTACCGAAAGCTGGCTTGCAGCCAGCTACATCGGAGCGTCAACTTTAGTAGTAATCAGCCTGAAGTTCTGGTGGACTGGGTTTACCAAATTAAAATATTTACAGCGACGTAATTATGAAAACAATGTGCGAGTCGCTTAAATCATGTGAGTTTACGTGGCTCACCGCAGCACTACTTGTGTGCTGAACAGTTCCCGAGATATCACATAACAGCTGTAGTTTCTCAGTTGGCGCTGTTGTACAAAAATGCTTAAAACAGGCTCTGCGTATGCACACCTGATGCTTCTAATAGATACTGTCAGCGTAAAAGTTTGTTTGAAATTTGTGACATTATTTAATAGGTTTGATAAACTTGTCTAAGTAATTGATATCGCACCACTTTGTAAAGAAATATTTGACCCACTAATATTATGTAAGTTTACACGGACTACTGTAGTACTACTTTTCGGCCAAATTTGAAATGAAACTGTTGATGGCCTCCCGAGATATGACAAAACTTGTTTTATTCGCGTAACACTGTCTTAGAAAATGGTGGACAATAGAGGCTCTGGGTAGCAGCATTTTATAACTGTAATACATACTATCAGCATTTAAATTTAGTTGAAATTCGTTACATTGTTTCGTAGATATAGCATAGTAGTCTAAAACGTTTATATGGCCGCCACTTTGAAAATGGTAGTTTGAAACAATAAAACATATCAGTTTCATGACCTACTATAGTTTTACTTCGGTGTCAAATTTGACAGGAATCGAATAACTGTTTCCCGAGATATGTCATTAAAACTATATTTCTCATGTGGCACTATATTATAAATTGGCGGACGAAAGAGGCTATGTATGAACACATTTGATGCTTAGAAACGATACTTTCAGCACAGCAGGTTCGGTATAAATTGGTCAAATGGTACAGTAGGTGGAGGAAGTTCGGGTATTGTGAAACGCCCTTCTGTTTTTCAAATTTTCTTTCAGAAACGATATTAAACATTTTACATTCATCTATAGTATATTTCATCTTGATATGTCAGTATACGGAATACATATGACTCACACACTTAATTAAATATTTGTGCTTGATATCTCGATATCCATACAAGTCTGCAAAGGTCAACGTTACACGCAAAGTTGAACCAAGGGTCCACTTTTACCATCCTACATTATTAAAAAGTGTAAATCCCAATTGTAATCTATTGTATGCAAGTGTACAGATGGTACATGTTTTGGACACATTACAGTAATAACTGGTGATAATTAACATAAAGAAAATGAAAATAGTCTATTACTAAAATAATTCAAAACGTGTTCTTGGTACACATGAAAACATTCTACTAAATTAAGACTATGGCTCATCAAACACATTATATATAAATATGCGCAAATAGAGACTGATTAGGGTTTCCAAACATCACATGCACAGTCCTAAGTTTCATTATCAGCACATTTTTCGTGACATCAGTCTAAACACTGCGCTCATTTTTCTCCATATTTGTCATCCGAATATTTTCCACAGCAGTAGATACACACAGCATCAGTTTAATCAATCCTACGATGTTCAACACGTCGCTTTTTGTTCGTAGTCTTCTCAGATGCTTCAGTTGTTCACTTTCTGTACTCGTAACTAGGTTATACACAAAATCAGATACAAAACATGCACGATCACAGTCACATAGTTATAAGAAATTAACTAGTACTAATGAAAATTGAAGAATTGTAAACTATGGCGGGTAAAGTGGACCGGTGCCACTTTAGCCGTAACTAACAGGTCCACTTTAGCCAACGCACGCCATTGTTATTCGAATGGTGTTGTACACTAAACTACATACATATAACAAATTTGAAACACCTACCATAAACACAGACACCTATATCATTACTGTAAAATATTCTAAGTCATTTTGTTATATTTACTCATTTCAACAAGTTCAACAATCATACATACCTGCAAAATACTTGAATTCTGGATTTCCCGACACGGTATTATTACTCGCAGACATCGACTCGCGCGCACTCCTCAGGCCTTCCAGGCAACTAATATATTGTGACCGAGTACTTAATGTGACTCTCACTAGGTTGCAGCACCTACACTACATTTTACAGCGCGTGTCCTTTTAACCGAAGGGTCCACAATACCCGCATTTCCTCTATTGCAAATATACCTTGCATATTTATATTTCAGCGATTTTGAAAATAAGTGCCGTATTCATTTTAATTGCAGATGTTAACATATCCTACAATAGTATTACTTAGATGCCAAATTTGGCAGCAATCTGTTGTGTAGTTACCGAGATATAACGTAAGAGTCTTATTTGTTTAGTATGCACTATCTTACAAAATGGCGGACCAATAACATTATTGATTTATAAATCCAATGCTTACATCATGCACTGTCAATGTACCCCATTTGGTTTACATCGTTTAAATAATTCCCGAGATATTACATATTGTCCTAAATTCTAAAGTTATCGCCATTTTGAAAGTAAATACCCGGTGTGATTGGAAACTCTAAAAGTCTGATGACCTTACTAAATACTATATGTGGATATAGTTTGGCGAAAATCGGTAGTCGGGTTTAAAAGTTATTAGGGGGGACGTACATTCCAGACAGACATTCGGGTGATTGCGTAAGCCTATCTTTCCTTCGGAAAGTAGGTTAAAAAAGCGCTGAAATCTAAAATAACAGGAGCAACCGAAAATGTGAGGCCTGGGACAAAAGGCCAAAGGAACTGTCACTTCCCTTTTTTTTCCCCCACCCATTTATCAGAAGGCATAAATAAAATAACAAGTCAAACGATTAGAAAAATGGAACCCAAGAAGTTCACAAACACGTAATTAATACTCAAGACGGTAGTTCATTGGCTGGTGGAGGATCTGGAAACGGCCCTGGTGTCTGACTGGGTGTTGCAAGTTCTAGAAACTTCTTTATTAATCGGAGAGGCCACCCAGCAAGACTCCAGGCCGTGGCTAGTGAGGATATTTTGCTGTCAGCACCTGTGTTTCACTTTTATATTATAAACAATTGTATGTGTGTGAGTGAGTGTGTGTGTGTGTGAGTTGTGGAAGTTTCCGCTGCTCTCGTCTACGGACGTTCGATGATAATATCGCAGAATCCAAATATTTCGTGACAGCGGCACGTAAGCTCGCAGGTGTACGCGACGTTGAACGTGCTTGAAATGCCGCTGTTCGCACAGCTGCCGTGGCGCCGCCGTTGTCGCGTTTCAAGCACGGGGTCAAGCGCGAAAAAAAACTACGGCTGGCGAGAAATGCGCGTTACACACGCTGGTTGTGATGCCTCGAGTGCGATCCCTTCCCCGTCGTCCTTCCCCAGCAGCACTCGTAATCCTGTATCGGACCCCGCACCGCCAGATGCCCTTCCGGAGATTGCGAACAATTCAAGTGCCGCACCGGCACGTATTTCGCCAGCTCCCGGGTTTCCTNAGAGCACGCGAGCTGTTTATCTGCAACGTGAGCAGCGTAACAGGACGAACCCTTGCCCCCGACCAATAAGCAGCGCGCTTCTCAACCCCTTATAAAGGGAGGAAAAAGCAAAAAATGCTCATATATATATATATATATACATACACACACTGAAGAGCCAAAAAAACTGGTACACCTGCCTAATATCGCGTAGGGCCCTCCGAGCACGCAGAAGTACCGCAAGACGACATGGCATGGACTCGACTAATGTCTGAAGGTATGCAGGAGGCAATTCACACCATGAATCCTGTAGGGAAGTCCACAAATCCAATCTGCGCCAATTTGAGAAAGGGTTGCACGTCTGTCACGTTTAATGATTCTCGTCAGTCGTCGTTTGTCCCGTTCTTTCACGATCTTTTTCCGGCCGCAGCGATGTCGAAGATGTGATGTTTTACCGGATTCCCGATATTCACAGTACACTCGTGAAATGGTCGTACGCGAACATCCAAATGTTATCGCTACCTCGGAGATGCTATGTGCCATCTCTCGTGCGCTGACTATAACACCACGTTCAAACTCACTTAAATCTTGATAACCTACCATTGTAGCAGCAGTAACCGATCTAGCAACTTTGCCAGACGTTTGTTGTCTTATACAGGCGCTGCCGACCGCATCACGTTACTCTGATTGGTTCCATACCTCTGTTATTTGCATACGCACGCCTATGCCAGTTTTTTTTTGGCTCTTCAGTGTATATATATATATATATATATCTGATTTGAAAGATATGCAAAGCGTTCGCGTCCACCGTGTTTCGCAAAGCCCTGGGCATATCTCCCCCCCGCGTCGCTCTAATTTTTTTTTGTCCGCACGCAAGTCTCCGCCAAGTCTCGAGGCAAGAACGACGACGCTTGCGCGCGCGCGCTCTCTCGGCGACCGTGCGAATTAATCTGCGACTCATCGTCGCCGGTAACTCTCCCCGAAGAATGCGCCCATAAAATCGATCCACGCGGGAGTTTTCCCTTTGTCTCGGCGAGCGTGCTGAAATCAGGGTGTTGCCGATGATTTCTCTCTATTTCGAGAAGCGCAATTGTAAGAAGGAAAGGAGAATAAAAAGAAACAAAGCACTCGCAAGGTTACTGAACAACCTGACGAGGGAGGACGAATCATGCTCGTGCATCATGCTAAAAATCTTATATGCAGAGGAAAGCTGCTATAGTCAATTCGCGGTTTCTTCACACGTTTTGAATCAAGCATTTGAAAAATCACCCCATATGACGTGATTGGTTGTTTACTAAATGTTTAGTGTATCGCAAGCATTTTATACTTGTGTTGACATAAAAGTGCTTTATTTTTTCGTTAAATTGAATTTTTACGTAAATTTGATGTAAAAATTATAANTACTTGTGTTGACATAAAAGTGCTTTATTTTTTCGTTAAATTGAATTTTTACGTAAATTTGATGTAAAAATTATAACATATCATTTATAATTAATATGAATAAAAACGGAGAGAAAATACGTATGTTGGTAATGCCTAGTAAGAAATAGTTCTCATGCAAAATATTATTACAGTTAGTGCGCAGGAATGCAGCGCGTGGTCCCTTTGGTGCAATTTCATAGACTGGGTTTTCTTGTTTGAACGAGACNAGTTAGTGCGCAGGAATGCAGCGCGTGGTCCCTTTGGTGCAATTTCATAGACTGGGTTTTCTTGTTTGAACGAGACAGAGGAATATCCTGGAAAGTAGAACTTAAGTAGGGCTTCAGGAAAGTTGTAAGTAATCGTGAATGGACTATACTTCTCGTTATAACCTGGTACCACAGAGCAATTTGCATACAGAGGCGCAACAGCCGTTTATAACGCCAACTCCAGTAGTCACACAAGCCAGAAACATAACGTCGCTGGTCGGCAAAATGTCGGAACACCGTTCGCCAATCAGCGCCCGGCAACGCACTTTCCAGCCGGCAGCCCAGCCAATAGGCAATATTCCGCATCACGCAGTAGCCAATCAGATACAAAGCACGTATCCAGAGCCTCGCGCAGTCAATCGAAGAGTGGGTACGCCCACGTGAAAGAAATCGCCACGCCATTTCGTCTCTGAGTATTTTTTTTTTATATACTCTAACACTTATTTGTTTACTGATGCTTTAACGGAGATTATTCATTCCCCTGATCGATAGTACACAACTGAAAGGCCCCCTCTCCCCTTTTCCCCTTCCCCATGCAACGTGAGTGCTAAACGATTTTAAATTGCTAAATGCTAACTGCTGTTTCAGAGTTCTGTTGGCTGTGTTGGATCACGTGGAACAAACATATGCTGCATTGACGTCACAGTGTTGTTTGCAAATGGAATGAATGGTAATTGCAAATGTTGCTTTAAATCCCGCGAAAGCGACCGTGGTGGCTGAGAGGATAGCCTGCTCACCTCCCACCAAGAACAACAGAGTTCAATCATAGGCCGGGTCGCTCCCGGATTTTCGCATGTGGGAATCGTGCCGGACGATGCCGCTAATCGGCGGGTTTTCTCGGGGATCTCCCTTTACCCTCGTCCTTTCATTCCGGCGATGCTGCATACTCACCTAACTCCACCCTCATCGGTTCTCAAGACCTCGATGTTAAGAGCCGCCCAAATCGTTTCACTCACTCATGCAAAGAAAGCTTAGAAAATTACTCCAAAGGTACAACGCACAGCATTCGTGCGCACTCAGTGTAATAATATTTTGCATTAGAACGATTTCTTACCGGGCATTACGAACACACCTGTATTCTCTCTGGTTTCATTCATATTAATTAAAAATTATAGATATAATATAAGTAAAAATTCACTATAACCAAAAATAATACAACTATATGTTAACACAAGAATAATACACTTGTGATGTTTGGCATATTTAGGAAACAACCAAAGACATTATGTATGTGGTGATTTTTTAAAGATTTCATTCCTAAGTGAGAAGAAACCGCGAATAGTTTGTGAGTATCGATTCTTAAGGGCGGTATGCGCGTTTGAAGTCATCATGTCTAGATGAACACAGATATATAACTACTACAAAATATGTCGATATCCTCAAATTGTTCGGTGGAAGCACTAAGGGTTGCCACATTTTTCTTGCATAACACTTCGTAACAAGGAAACCCAATTCATTTTTCAACGTCTGATTCTGAATAAGCACGCTAAAATTAACCAAAAAGTGCGGTTTGCGTTAGTATGCCAAATGTAAAAGCCGTCGATTTCGAGGAAGTCACATATTAGTTATAAAGGAAGCAATGTAATCGCTGTTATAGTGTTTATAATAACCAAATATTTGGTTTTTTTTTTACTGAAAATCGCTGAAATATTGCTATTGTTACCATTGCGATTGATAAACGGGTTTCACTCACGCATGTTACGCCAGACGTCAATCACATGAAAAACAAGTAGAAGAACTAGTGAATAAAATAAGACATACTAATTATATAGGCTGTTCATGTAAACTGAGCACTTCTGAAAGCTTTACTTCAGATCTACTTGTATGCAGGCTGTGTATTCTTACACCATGTGTAAAATAAACATTGTTTTTATGTATACATGCGTGGGCCAAGTGAAACAGCGAAATTATTGATAAACTAGATAAATATTTTACGAACATGCAAATTTTTACTCTTGCTGCGCATAAAAAAAAACATAAAGTAAAACAAATAATTTAATTATTCATAAAAGTTAACTTAATACTTCTAATTCAGTATCAAGCTATGGAGCTACTTTTCCTCCGTTGTTACCAACTTTACTGGGCGCATGCCAATCTGTACGCTCGTTAAACTTCATGCAGGTAGGGGCAGTGACATTTTTCAAATGTTGATTTCGGTAGTTCTCAATTGACAGTGAACAGCCCTCTCGTGAATATGGAGCAGAGTCACGTGAAAGATACGACCGAGGCGCTTCGCCTCTGCGTGGCCACCTGCTCTGTGCTCGCCAGCGCCCACAATGCACCGCGGTGGCGGAGGTAAGCCAGAGGGGCAGCGCCAGGCGCCTCCGCCGCCAGGCAGCCGAGAAGCACGCGTCCGACTTCCTATTTAGGGTCGCGGCCGCTCGTAAAGAGTGTGCAACCCCCCCCCCTCCTCCACGGCCTCCGGCGACTCAACTATCGTAAAACTGCACCACGTGCATCTCCGCTGCACGCTTTCCTTCAGGCGAAGAGCGACGCAAGTCCGGTACGCCTTACTCATCGCACGAATTACCGGGAGCAACACTGACATAAGTCTCCCCTAACTTTCATACGTGTTAATCCTACAAATAAACTGCTGCACGCATTTCATAAATACGCAAATACTATGGATTTGTGTATACACACAATGTTCTAGGGATCTGCAAAATTTGCGTTATTATTTAAGGATAGACTGAACTCCAAGTTGTTGTGAGTTTGTTCAACTTCAGCCATTGGTCAAAAATATGTTTGGTACGTCTCACAGAACTCTACAAGTCCACCCGGTGGAGTGGCCAATCTCTTTTGAGGAGATCAGGCAGAAACGTGACATTGATTACAGTGCAATGAAACCATGAACTGAGGTCAGTCGTTTATAACGCAGTAGAGTCTATCACGTCACCGAAAGATAACGCGAATTTTGTAGGTCTCAGTTCATAACATGCGGGACTCACTTCATCGGTGAATAAGCGACACGAAAACAATTACAAAATAGTTAATATAAGCATGTGTCCTATTTGTATTTGACCTCGTTTCCGAGTTAAAGTCCTGTTTGTACTGTAATCATGCGGCGCTGCTTATCGTTACAGGAGCTACTCAAAATTACCACCTCAGCTTCAAAGCACTCCTGAAGTCGTTGTATCGCAGACTGTCGCGTTATTTCAGAAGCACAAGGTGTTTGTCGAATAAGTTGGCAGCCTTCTAGAATATGCTGACGAAGTGTTTTGATATTGAGAATGGGTGTTACATACACAATTGTTTTGAAGTGAAAATCCAATGGATTTATGTCTGGAGAACGCGAAGGCCAGGTCCTGCGCAGCATATGCATTTGTTCGGAAATATTTCGTTTAAGAATTTTTTTTGCTATTCGACTAAAATGCGGCGGTGCACCAATCCTGCATAAACCACACGCGATGGACATCAAGAGGAACTTATTCCAAAAGTTCATGCGACTGTTTTGTGACGAAATTTACGTGAGAATGACCTGTCGATCTCCCTTTAAGACAAACAGGTCCGATTAGAACGTCGCCAAATAATCCTGCCCAAACACTGATGCTGAATAGTTGTTGGTGATGTGACTGATGAATAACACGTGGATTTACTTCAGTCCAGTGATGGATGTTACGATAATTGACGATTCCATCTCTGGGGAATTCAGCTTCGTCGGTAAATAAAACGGCGGATATAAAAGACGGATCACCGATAGATACGAGCTGAAACCAAGTACAAAAGTTGTTTGTTGGAAGAAAATCATCTTTATTGAGTGCTTGGACTCGCTGAACAAGTGGCTGTCGCAAAACTCTCCCCAAACTGGCGCGTGTCCAACGTCCTGTACTGCCGCTATTCCTAGGGCACTATTGCCAACATTTCCTTCAACATACTGCAAAACCCGCTCTCCGAGATCAATATTTAGAGAACTAACGGGTTGCCACCATATAGCACTCTTTTTTTTTTTTTTTAATAAGTACGTATCTCGTAGGCGTTTATGTAATCGCTGAAATGTTTTCTTGTCTGGAAGATTTATATCAGGGAAATTTTCATAATAGAGACGCACAGCTTTTGATGCATTGCATTCCGCGAGCCCTTACATCAAACGCATGCCAGTTATTTCTGGGCTTGAATAATTCATTATCACGTCCAACTCACAGGAATAACCCACAGTACAACAGAGTATCTTGCAAAGAGAACAAACAGGATTAACCCACAGTACAACAGAGTATCTTGCAAAGAGAACAAACAGGAATAACCCACAGCAGGCCTAGTAAACAGATCGATATATTTAAAGTTTTTGGCTTTAACTCGGTAACAATAAGGGTCAAACAGGATGTTACATTTCACACATTCCACAAATTGCCATTAACACTTTGGGCGCTGTTTTAACTTAAATTAGACGTGTAAAATTTTCCAGCTTCAAAATAATGTTTATTTTAAATATTCCTTCGTATCCAACAAATTACCAAAATTATTTTTTCATCTTCTCAAACACAAAATACTCAATATAATTCGTTCATTTTCTTATAATAATCATAAAAACATCTTGCAGAACTTATATGAAATATTATCTTAAATTATTTATTATTATTATTCTCGTTAAATATTTATTATATCATTAAAAACTTTTTTCCTATCATGCCCAAATCCATCTTTGTAGGTGGTAAGAATTATTCTAAAGAAAAAATTTAGTTCTATTTTACATTTGCCTTACTTATGTTGTCTCCTGTCCTCCAATTGGCTGTCGTCTGACCATGAAACATCTCTCCGCCAATCAGCAATGGCGAGACGAGAGACAACCAGGATAATTTTCTTTACTACTTTTGTTCAATAAACATTTAATGCTGACTACCCTCTAGAGAAGAAATTAAAAATAACAAACAAAATATTAATACTGAATACTGTTTAGAAACAAATGAAGAATACTTACACATTATCGCTATGCCAATAAACTATTAAAATAAATAACCAAAGATTATACTGTTAACTCATATAATAAAACGCAATTTGCAATAAAATTAAATGAAAGTGACAACATAAGCAAATACTCTGTAATCATATTTAATGAAAATGTAAATGACTAACAGTAAATATAACCCCGGAAATCTGCAATGCTACAAGGTCACCCGTTTATAAGAATTTCTATTGTGGTTTTAGCGTTTCTTGTACACCGGTGAACTGAGCCCCACATGTTACGAAACATCCAATACGAGTGTGTATTTGATTTTCAAAAATTTTCTGAGTATAAGAGACATGTTGCAAGTGAACAGGTCTTTGATTCCATTGGTGTGCATTCAGTAAATGAACTCACACTTAACAAGTTCATCTCGTAGGCTTTGGTGGAAGTACCCAATTACAACCTAACAGAACACAATCCTCTCCATACTTGAGCCTCAGCTGTCTGTTGATTTGCTACTGACTCCGTGGTAAGTGAAGTTTACCCCATTACAGGCAGTGTAAGATTAAACACTTTTTGGAAGTAACACCACTTACGACACAGCAACGGACCAATAAGAGAAAATCAAGACAAGAATCTGAGTGGATGGTGGCGTAAAGTGCACTGTGACAAATATTGGCAAAATTACCTGACAATTGTAAGGATGTTTGAGAGATTTTGGTGTTCTTAACAACGATGTCTTGAGAGACAATGAGGGTGAAATGAGGTGAGAGTGGAGCAGCGCCGGAATGCAAGGGCAGGGGAAACGGGAGATCCCCGAGGAAACCCGCCGACAAGCGGCATCGTTCGACACGATTCCCACTTGCGAAAATCGGAGTGACCCAGCCGCGGATTGAGCCCGGTTCGCCTCGGTGGGAGGCTAGCAGGCTAACCGCTCAACCACCACTGCCTCAGCAATTGTAAGGTAATATTCTCAAACTTGTTTGGGAAACACATTTTTCTTTACGTGTAAGATAGAACTACCACACGCTGGAGTAAAATTCACTTACGTTGCAGTGTAAAATCTCATACTTGGATGGGAAAATTACCTTGCGATGTGTGGATCTCCCCTGCGTTGTCTCAACAGCTCGATGAGAGGACAGGAGAAAGAAACAAAACGAGGCGCCATTTTTGACAGCTTGTATGGCTGATATTTAGAGACCAGAAAAATTCGCGAGTTCAATGACCTGCAGGCTAGACTCTCCAGTGCTATGTGCAAATATGCCGATCTCAACTGCACATTGGTTGTCTCTGCTGTCACAGTAGAAGGTGACGATTGGGCCAACCTTTTCCAGGAGGTGTCAAACAACGTGTGGACCAATGGCTGAAGTTTTAATAACACACGTGTTTCGAATTCTAGCTTGTCCCGAAATGAATCCGCGAATTTTTCAGGTCTCTACTAATATTCGTTTGCGCAGGCGTAATACTAAGCAATAAAAATTAATTGTAAGGTAGAAAAGTTGTAAAATACAATTACAAATGGAAATTCTGAAAAAAAAAAAAAAAAAAAAAGGAATAATAAAATTCGTAAGAGTGAGTGAGTGAAGTGATTTGCGCGGCTCTTAACATCGACGCCTTGAGAGACGATAAAATTCGTAAGGGACTGCGGAAAACGGATAGATTTTTGTTCCCGTGTTAAAATCTTAGTATACACCTTTATCTTATCCTGGTAATTGTTATGCCAAGAGAATTATTAAAATACTTGGAAAGGTACTGAATTCAACGCACTAATAGAGCCACTAAAGAAATTCTACACAAACTTTGGTTTGTACTGCGCAAAAGTAACTGAGCAATCTGTTACACAAAATAACTGTTATAACCAGTTCCAGGAACAACTAATTTGCCAAGTTGCTGTTAGAATGGCGGGAAAATTTAAGCTAATAATAATATATATTTGAGGAAAAAATTTCTATAGTTACTCCAGTTAAAAAATGTGGAGGTAACTTAAAAATCCCGTGGTTCGCACCCACCCGCCCGCAAGTGTCAAGGATTTTGGAGTCGTGGCTTCGGTCACGATTCGTCCGCGGATGTAAGTAATAATGAAACACACAGTACTAACACTCGATCATTGTTTAAAATGTAATTATATTATGCAATAAAGTTAATATTGTACGGGTACGGGATTTTCCCGGTCGGTGGAAACTTAGGCAGGGATCGAGAACGGTCACTCCGGCACTTACAACCACGCTCACATTGCACTGAAAAAACAGTTTTTGTGCTGGAATCATTTATGTTCAGCATTTACTTACTTGGAATAAAGGGATTATGTAATCCATACTTTATTTGTTAGAAATATTTACATTTTTTTGGGGGGGAAAAAAAGTGAAAATGGTAAAAAAAAAAAAACAATGGCATACCCACGCAGCTCCCATTAGGGAAAGGAGAATAGTACCAGTGGTACGTTGAGTTAAATTCACTGACTTTCATTGCGTGTAATATTGTCCTACTGTTAACCCATTCAGACCCAGAGTACACAATTGTGTACATTACGCACGCGTAGGTAATTGTTTGTCTGTACTGCACACTGCGTAGCTCAAAAAAACAATGATCTTACCTGTGGGTAAATGATTCGCAAACCGTCTTACTGCCCTAGGTTATAATTGGTTAATATAGCTGTAGCTGAACGTATAACCTAAAGCCTACCGGCTTTGAGAACGAATCAAGTGTTGTGTCCACTCAAGTACAGCACGAATCTAAAATGTTTTGTTTTCAACTCCTGACACCAAAAATTAAAATGGGTCTCAAAGGGTAAAAAAAAAAATAATTTGCGAGAAATTTAGCTACCTGGGAATGTATAGCGCAGTCTTGAGAGGGCCGCAATGGCAGACGTGACCTTGAGGCGATCACAATTTTTGCTAGGGATTGCTCTTAAATTTACACATGCGGAAGGATTCAAATTGGGCAGAGATGTAGATCGTAAGCAGGGTTTTCAAAAGTGTTTAATTAACCGCGAACGGATTCCACCACGTCATAATGATAGGACTCCCGCCACTCGGGCGAAATACCAACCACGACCTACTGGCAACCGGGTCAGTACCGGAGAACTGACGTGGCGCAGAGTAGTTTATAATGCAGAGACAAAACAGCTGCATACACCGCGATATCCAGCAAAATGTCGGAACGCCGTTCACCAACCAGTGGCTGGTAACGTACTTGCCAGGAGGCAGCCCGGCCTGCAGGGACTCCTCCGCGCCAATCACACGCAACGCCCGCCCGTTCCCGTAGCCTCGCGCAAACAATCAGAACGCGGCAACAGTCCGTTCCTGGTCGATACCAAATTTCGTGGAGCCCTGCTTCCCCGCCTCACTCAAACATGGCTTAACCCAGTCTAGAAAATCACACCACAGGGAAAACGCGTCACACTCGTGCGCACTCAGTGTAATAATATTCTGCACGTGAACTAATTCTACCCGGGCGTTACCAACACAACTATTTTCTCTCTGTTTGTATTAATATCAACCAGAAAAGAAATATTTTGCTTTATACGTAAAAAACAATTAAAAGTACAGTTTCAGGAAAAAAAACACAACATTTTTATGTTAACAGAAATGTACAACGCTTGTGAAACGTGACGTATTGAAGAAACAACCAGACGCTTTACACACAGGGTGATTTATTCAATACGTGTGAAGATACTGCGAATAGACTTTGCAGTCCATCTTCATACTTACTGAATTTAACTTACGTAAAATCACCCCATGTGTGACGTGTTTGGTTATTTCCTAAATATGCGATGTATCGAAAGCGTTTTATTTTTACTACTGTTAACGCAAAAGTACCTCATGTTTTTTTAAATTTTATTCCCTAGACTTGGTTAGGATTTGTTTGCATGAAGCGGCCCGGGGGGTAGGGGGGGGGGCGATATGATTGGAAGTAGCACGTCTTCAGAAAAATTGGAAGTAATCGTGAACGGACTGTACGCCCACCTCACGTGAACCACCGCGCCACACTTCATGTCTGTGTACTTACTGTATGTACTCCGAAGTCGTGGCTGATCTAGCTCGATACGTGTGAGAACCATCTGGGAGGCAATGCCTTCTGGTTCCTCTCCAGCAGCTTACCTGGGCGCCTGGTCAAAGCCCGAAACCCGAGAGCAGAGCGAAGTCACAGAGAGTAACAGTTGAGGAAAGCAAAAGTAAGCGTGATTTAGGAACGAGTATGATGTGAATAGCTTTCTGTGTTTGCATACATGTACCGATTAGGCAACCAATGTAAATTCCAAAACACACTAGTCCATTTCCTTAAATTCCTTCTTTTTCAATATATCAGATATATGCGTAAACAGCTTTAAGTCTACAAATACGACCTTTATAAAAGTTCACTTTTAAAATCTAAATACGAATTTTATCACTCGTCATTTTTAATTTTCCTGCGTGTGTCTGTAAACAGAATGCCCCTATTTCACTTCGATTTGTTTAATTCTACTAAACTTTCCGCCATTTTCAGTTTACCCTTCGTTACTCGCTGAAATAGCGCGTGTACAAGTTTTACTCGGGCAAGATGCTCGGAATAATTAGTCTGCAGTGTAGGTGCACTGCCGAGAGCGAGTAAAACATTTACTCGAATTGTTTTGGGACAGCCGGAAAGGAAAGTTTACTCGCGGAGTAACGTCTTGGAACGCCGCCCCAAGGAGAATCGTGTGGAACGGACCGAAGCCCGTCGTGAGTTTCCTCCAGGACAAGGCAAGACTTTGGTCACGGGGACATTTCAGTTTCCATCGCAATTGTCTCACAGGTTGTCAGACACGCCTGGAGGACCACGCGTCAACGGCAAACCTGCGAGGAAACTAGGGGCCGCGGTGGTGTGGTGGTTAGACTACTCGCCTCCCACCTAGGCGAGCCGGGTTCGATACCCGACTGACAGTGAACGATAACACAAGGCTCGAATGTGCGTGGGACTGCGAGGTCTACATCTCACTCAACTCGTAAAATATTCCGGTTGTAAGCATTTGGGTAAGAAACAAAAATTGGTGGAACCACAAAAGTTGCAATCGTGTGGTGTCCGAGGAATTTTGTGGGTTACTGTAGTTTCTGAGAGACTCCCGTTTCCTTAGATCTCTGGGTATAGTTTATTTGCAATATCTTCACACTTTTTAAATCAAACCTTTGAAAAATCACCCCAAGTATGACATGTTTGGCTGTTATCCAAATATGTCGTGCATCGCAAGCGTTTAATACTTCTGTTAACATAAAATCATCTTATTTTTGGATAAGTGGAATTTTTGCTTACATTTTATCTATAAATTATACTTCATTTATAATCAGTACAAATTAAAACTGAGACAAACTAGATGTGTTGTTAATGCCTCGCAAGAAATAGTTCTTACGCAAAATTTTATTAAAACGAGTGCGCACAACTGCGGGGCGTTGTCCATGTGGCGTAATTTTCTATGTTTTGTTTGCATGAGGCGGAGGAATACTCTGAAAGTAGAACTTTAACAACGCTTCAGAAAAGTTGGAAGTAACCGCGAATGGACTGTAGGTAGGTTAAGTAGGGCTTCACGTCTCGTCGAAAGCATATGCACCAGCGTGGTTTGAGAATCAGTTCCTTAAAGGCAAGCTCACTGGGAACTGACGATAGCAAAGTACAGCACCGGTCCAATATAACATTCCTGTGCAACACGTAGACAATTGTGTACGGTGAGCGTGAAAGTTTAACCATCCCAGCACTCGCCTGGGGTCATTTTGGTAAACCGTGGAATCGAACATACGTCCTCCCGAATAGGGATGTTGATATCGGAAAAAAAATACCGATATTATTTATATTGGCTGTTTATTAAAGTATTGTTTTACGAAACGACACATCGAAAGGAAAAATATATATATTTTCGGTACATTGGAAACTGATAGTTTATGTATTAAAGGACTTGACAAATGTAAAATTGCTTGGAATATTACATATTGAGAACACGGGACATTGCAGAAAAACGAGGTGCCTGTTTTTGGTGCATGTTGCCAAAACAAAAAATAGTAATTTTTTAATTGCATTTTTATATTCAAAACAGAGCTCTTTAAAGATCATTTTAAAATTACATATTTCCGACACCTGGAACAATATATTGATTTCGATATAATAGCGTTGAAATATATCGACGATATATATCGATATAGCGTTAATATAATATCCTCATTTCGATAGATCGATATTTTTTCAACATCCATACCCGCGAATGCGATTCCAGTGGTTCACCAGTGCGCCACCTCGCTGGGTTGTAAGTCTGGAGTCAGCGACGTGTTCCAGCTGCAGACTGCGGGAGTTGAAGGGCTGGAACCTAGTGCAGGCAGCAGAGGGGNGAGACGGCGCCCCCCCCTCCACTGCCACGCGAGACGCAGACTTCCCACGCACCCGTCGAGCCGCTATTACAACGCACCGTGGGGTGGGTCCATCCTCGGGCGCTTCTCTATGGCGCGTGGCGGCATGCTAGCCATCCCCGACCGCGCCCTCACGACGGCGCCTTTGCAAGACCCAACACTTTCCACACAGTTGTTTAGTGTCTTTTCACCTGCCCACTGTTTATCTTACCACGGTCACGTGTAAAACACAACGCGAACGAAATCCCAGCATTAAGAAACTAACACGAAGTTGTGAGAAACATGAGTAAGACACTGATACGCCAGGCCTTACTCTAATCTGTACAAAACAAAATGAGCTCAGCCTCGATGTCCACAACTTTACACAGTTCACATCTATAGTCTATTCGCGGTTTCTTCACGCTTTTAGAATCTAACCTTTGAAAAATCACCCCACGCACGACGTGTTTGGTTGCTTACTAAATATGCGTGTATCACAAGCGTTTTATACTTTTGTTAACATAAAAGTACCTTATATTTAGGGTGAATTGAACTTTTACGTATATTCAGTGTATAAATTATAGTATTTCATTTATAATTAATATTAATAAAACTGAGGGAAAATAAGTGTGTCGGTAGTGCCTAGCAAGAAGTAGTTCTTACGCAATTCATTATTACAGCGAATGCGGCGCAGTGTTCCCTTGGGTGTAATGTCATAGACTTGGTTACGCTGTGTTTGCATGGGGCGGAGTGATATCCTGGAAGTAAACTTAAGCAGGGCTTCAGAAAAGTGCGAAGTAACCGCGAGACTGTAACGATAAGTTGAGATGTTCGTAGCTCGCTGGCAAACTATTGTCAGCTAGGGGTCGAACGAGGAGGCGCAGTGAAAACGAGTTGGACTCGCATTCGGGAGGACCCGAGTTAGATTCCTGGTCCGGCCATCCTGGTTTCGGTTTTCCACGGTTTCCTGAGGTCCACTCCAGGCGAATACTGCAGGCCATGGCTGATTTCTTCCTACTTCCTGCTTCTCTGAGCTACTACTACTTGCTCCTACTATAGTGACCTCGCTGTCGACGAGGAGTTAAGCCTTACCTACCTTAAGGCGCCCGTCTACCTGGAACTTTTTCCCACGTTTAGGCCGAGAAGCGCGGGAGCGATAAGGGCGACACTGCCACGCGCATCAAGTACGCCATCGCCGCTAAGCGCAAGGCTCTGAACTGGCGTGCAGTGTTCTCGTCGTGCTGCGTGTACATATGAGACTTTCAGTGCAGGCGCGTATAGTAGTTTTGTGTGTATCTGATGCGTGCATTTTGAGCTACAGCGCCTTGGAAAGGCCGTTTTTTAGCGGCTTTGGAGTACTCTGAATTGATGTTTCTAACGTACGTGATATTTTGAGTACTTAACAGCTCTCGTCTGAAGTGTGTGTTCTTTTCGTAGATCAGCACGTTGGACGCACGCTTAATAGTTTCGTTGAAAAACGTGTATTTCGAACACACTGCAACGCAGTTCAAGCGCCAGGTAGACGGGTGCCTTAACATACAAGACTATCCTAAACTCCAGGTGTACACTTTGTGATATGATTCGTTAATGGTGAATGACGTAAAAAAAACATGATGCGACCTATGGCCTAACGTGATTGGGAATTAAAACAGTAGTTTGTAAAATGTCAGAAACTATACGAAAATTCGTGAACGGTGTTAGTTTCTTCTGTGTGTAATGTACGCATCGATTAACGCCCTTTGGATAAATGTCACTGCCCCTGCCTGCATATATTGTAACGGACACGCGAACTGGCAAACGGCCAGATAAGTTGGTAGCGACCGAGGAAAATTAGTTCCGTGTTTTAGCGTTCAATTGAAAGTTTTAGATAAACATTTGCGAATACTAGAATTATTTCTTCTGCCTTTTTTAACGCGTAAAAGTGTCAAGATTAGCAAATCCATGACATTTTTACTCGTCTAATAATTAAACTGTTTCACGTGGTTGACGCATGACTGAAGTGATAGGATCCGTAGCAATGTTAATTTTACATATGGCGGAATAATACAGAATGTGCACGTAAGTAGATCTTAAGCAGGGCTTTCAAAAGTTCTCAGTTTACCGTGAACAGCCTATTATAACACGGCACCCTCTAATCTCCTAATGAAGGGCGATGTTATCACCCACCAAATTTTCACAGATGGCAGATATCAACTCATGCTAATACTGTTCCCGAATTTGTTGTTACATCTCACGTAGTTTCTGACATTTTGCAAATAACTAATTTTAATTCTCAATTTTTTAAGAGTGTCTCTCTTCCTTAATAATTATATCACGTCATAGGCCGTATTATGTTTTCTAACTCATTTTCCATAACGAATTATCTCACAAAGTTTGAACTTTGAGTTCAGAATAATAATGTATAAGCTGCTTTTGGGAGTTTTTTTTTAAATTGTTATAGGGACGCAGCACGTAGAGAGCATAGTACACAATCCTAAATTTCTTCTTCTTGTTGCAAGTATAGAGGTGAGTATTTGCCTACAAAGTTTACTTCTCCTAATGCAGGCCTTCAAAGTAACTCTTAGTGAAGGCAAGTGTGCCAATCGCTTCCACGAAGTCGAAGAAGTCGTCTCGGGATGACTTGTGTTATCTTTCACAAATATCATTTTTAAAAAATTCTCCATCTCAGTGGAAGAGGCCGAGTAATTAAAGATTCCGCCTACAAAGCAGTTACAAAGTAGTAAATCGGAAGCTACCATCAATTAAGCTCATATAAGTTACGGCTATATGGCAACCTAAAAAATCACTAGGAAAAAAAAATGGAAACTAGAGTATTATATGGAGATAGGAAGATCGAGGGTTACCAAATAAGATGAGTCTATATTCGACGATTAAGATGCAATGGGGTGCTAGCAACTAAATCATAAAAAAAAAAACAATCGTTAGTGAGAGACACGATGTAACGCAGAAGTGACCGACTCAATCGAGTACACGCGTATATTACCAGGGCGGTTGAAAAGTTTAGGCTCCTGCGGTAATTTCTCCTTGCATGCAGGGGAACTTACATTTATAACGTGTGTACGCACTGATCATGATGCAGCGCGTTCTTAACCTCCTTCGGGACCACTTTAATTTATGGTTCCAGGCGTCGCAAATAAGGAATTTTTTGATGCATCCTGTACTTAAGCCGACTGAGCACTTGTTCCGCTATCACAACAAATGATCTCTCATCTTTATTTTAGAGTACAGTAAAATGAATCGTTCATAACAAAACACAGTAGCGCGGTTTACGAATCGGTTGCCCACAGGGAAGATCAGTGGGCATCGATACTTGCAGCAAAAAACAAATAACCCTAATGAGTGTTATGTACACATCTGTGCACACTGGGACTGAGGTTAATCCATTATGACCTAGTGTACACATTTGTGTACATTACGCACGTAAAGGGTTTTGGTCTGTCCTGCACACTAAGACACTCAATGACCAATGATCTTACCTGTGGGTGAATGATTCGCAAACTGTCATACTGGTCTATGTCATAATTGGTTCATACTACTGTAGCCGAACATATAGCCTACAGTTCATTGGCTATGAAAACGAAACAAGGGTTGTGTAGATTTAAGTACAGCACGCATCATAAATTTTTTTGTTTGCAACACCTGAAACCGTAAATTAAAGTGGGCGTGAAAGGGTTAAAGTACGACTCTCCTTGAAGTGAGCGGTCTAATGGCAGCACATCCTTCAGTGTGGTCCCGCTTGGTAATACAATATGTCATTCGAAAAATTTTTTTAGTGCCGGTAATGAGGTTTGAATCGACGGCTATCGCATGTTTATGCGTTTATTTTTCTTTACGAGGCAGGGGGGCCGGCGGCGACGTTAACGGTGTGAGCAGCGGTCAAGCGAACGGGAGTTTTCACGAGTCGCGGGCGGCCGCCGGCATATCGTAAGTTATGTTGAATCAGTTTGCGAGCAGCAGTCCNAGCAGCAGTCCGCTCCCCGCCCCACCCCCACCCACTCAACAGGGCCTGGCGCGTTACCACGCCACAGAGCAGGCACGCCCACAGAGGCGAAGTGGCGAGGCGGTTCCTTTGATGTGGGCCTACCCGCCCTCTGATTGGCTGCGAGAGGCTCTGGGAGAGGGTCTTGCGCCTGACTGGCTTCCGCATGGTGCAAAATGTTCCCTATTGGCCGGGCTGCTTGCTCACGTGTAGATCAACATACGGCAGACGCTGATTGGCGAACGGTGTTCCAACATTTCGTTTGCCGGTGACGCCATTTTACTGGCGTGTGCTGCTGGAGACTGCGGTTTCCCCTCTGCATTGTGAAGTGCTCTGTGACCCAGCATCCCTCTGAGAGGCCCGCCAGTCTGACACTATTCAAGACGCTTCGGCTCTCCCTGTTACCAGAAATATAAGCAATGTTCCACAACAAAATACTTGGCGATAGTATCAAAGCAGAGCAGAACAAATTTCCAATGGAACAACGAGCTAATAAAAATATCTAGGAGCAATATACACTGCCGTACAATAAAAATAGGGCCTCACAGAAGGATGTACCGGATGGCACTGAAACTTTGAACGCAGTCCGGCCATCTTCAATAGTCTATCGCACACCCTCGCCTGGCAATACACGCTGCATCACGGTCTGGCATGGAGTCCAGCGGGTTGGTGCTTGCAGCGCCACTGTCGAGTGTGCGGTTAAATGCAAACGCACCAACATGGAGCCACGTGCATACCAGCTCGTACTATCGAAATTTACATTATTTCGTGGTTTCTTCGTAGTGCGCTATTTTCATTGCCCGGCAGTGTATTTCAGTCCACATCTTACTTTTCTCTTATATAAGCGAAAAATTGACACAAATGCGTTGTACAGCTTAACTCCTAACAATGCAACACTACACTCATCAATCATTATTTTAGGTTAATTCGTACCCATTGTTTACCAAATCAGTTGAACTACTCATTCAGTAAGAAGACAAGACAACGTTATATTTTAACCAAATATAGCCATTTTACAAAAATTGTTGAATTTGAACACTATGATTATTACAGTGATACATACTTATTTGTAAAATTTGACTGTCAACATCAATTTTTAAGGTGCTTTTTTTGACCTGGCACCTGATATTTGTTCTGCCCAGTGCACTGTAGTTTCATCTTCTTTACAAGTATTAGACTAGACACTGGATGATCATTTTGTGTCAAAATGTTATGCATAATATTTATTTCATATTTGATTTAATTGTGTGAATTTTGAAAGTCATATGGCATATATAGAAGTACTTTCTTAGGCTGTCAAAATTTGGCTGCCGTCACATTCTCATATTGTCGTTACTCTTCGAAAGTAGCGAATTTCTCATTTACTTCTCATTGGAAAGCCCAAACAGTCCATCGTTTTCAACGTCATGCAGAGTACAGAGTCAAATGACTTGGAGGAGTTTAATTTCTAATTGTTAAATGAAGATTGTAAATAAGAACTAATGAAACCAAAATTATTTTTCTCTCTCTCTCATCTCTTCCGCTAGTAGTGTAGTTTATACAGACACGCACACGTTACCATATAGGTTGATCTATCTTATCAAGTGTATGCAGAAGCACATCGTCACCAGATAAAGCAATATATAATCTGGAACGAACTTTTATGTTGATGTTACACATCAGTATTACAGCCAATATCACCTAGCATGGGTGTACGAAGTGTTGCGTATTGTTATGATTCAGTAAAGGCGGACAAGCCTAGCGAACAGCAGCGACGCGTTGGTATCCAGGCCAGGCGAAGAATCCATAACAATAATAGTTTATAAACCACATCAGCGAAGCTGCCAGCGGAGCTCCCCTCCCGGCGGCACGGTATTTGGGACAATTACGCCACCAGAAACTACATAATACAGTGAACACTTTGCACGCGCGGTCTGTCAGCCTGTCTGTCTGTCTGTGGACCCACGCCGAGATGAAGCCACCAAGATGCAGTTTGGCGTGCCGCTCGTCGCTTTCCGACTCACCACTCAGCCTACGGCGATGGCATCATTCAGGTGAGTCACATCTTGTAATTGATTAGGACCTCCCTCGCCAACATCTTATAATTACTGTAACTCTTAAAAAGTGTATTAAATATCTGTTCTTCTCCGAAAATCACTTCCGAAATTAATTATTTTACCCAAAAATCACTTTTTCCACCAAACAATTTCCAAAAAAAAATGAAAAATTAGGAAAGCGGATTTAAAGCTCCTCGAAGCAAGAGCCGAAAAATACTCATTTGAACGAGAGGATAAGAGGCTATTAGCGGAATGAGTCACTTAATCCTCACAGCAGGAGAGGAGGATTCGAGCCAGGCCAAACGGACAGGGGAGGATTAACGGACCTGGCCCCCTCCTCCGGACAACACCAGCACCCTCCAAATCCACACACCTCCCGATATCCTACCCACCCCTCTCTTCCACCCTCCCTCTACTCCCCTCTTCCAGCCTGACCACCCACACAAAGAAACCCCCTCTCCAGCCTCCCCCCC
>NQII01002169.1:167639-237405 GCA_002778355.1 Clitarchus hookeri
ACCATTTCCAAACTTTTTTGTCGACCCCAAACACGAAATGTTTACTGATAATATTTTAATAAAAAAAATTGACAAAAATATAAAAATTATAAAAATCAAGGAACATACAAAATTAACCTCACACTCATAACACCACCTTCACTTCACCCGTCCCCTACCACACCACCCTCACTTATTAAAAATATCTCGAGAAAAATCGCAATAAATCTAAAAAAAAATATCCACAAAAAATCGAAGACCATATAACATTAAACTCTCGCTCATCCATTACCCTCACCTCACCACCTATCCTCCACACCCCCTTCCAATCATTATCAAATTGAGAAAAATTCCAAAAAAACTGAACGAAACTAATAACAGTTTTAAAAAATATTACAACAGCGATTCCTACACCCATGTTGGATGTTGCTGACCTTGTTCCAAATTATGTGTTGAACTCGGAAAATCAAGAAACAATCGCGAAAAATTACAAAAAAACGTAAAAAAAACCATCGACTAAAAAATTACATACCTAATACGAAAAACCAAGTTGGATTTGCGTGACTTGAGATAACCANAAAAAAAACCATCGACTAAAAAATTACATACCTAATACGAAAAACCAAGTTGGATTTGCGTGACTTGAGATAACCACCTGTACGAGGAGTCCTTTTCGCGCGATGAAGGATTACGACATTGGTACAATGTAGTTTCTGCAAGGCGATACATTGAAGGAACACATCGATATCTGCAAGGGTTCGTCTACTGGAAGCCAGCAAGTGATGTCGCCAATACCCCATGCTGCATCGGTGGGTACTGATTGCNCTGCAAGGGTTCGTCTACTGGAAGCCAGCAAGTGATGTCGCCAATACCCCATGCTGCATCGGTGGGTACTGATTGTGATTATGATGAGACAGTTAATGCTAAAGACGGAACGAGTGCAGAAGAGTCGGTTTGTGTGGAATGTACACTTGCAAGACTTTCACGTGAAGTCAACGAACTTCAAAATAAACTGTCGTTGGCTCTAAATACTGATGATGGCCATGCGACTCCTACAAAGTACAGTAAACTTGATATNTTCAAAATAAACTGTCGTTGGCTCTAAATACTGATGATGGCCATGCGACTCCTACAAAGTACAGTAAACTTGATATTGAGGATGAAACAGGAGGTGAAGACGATTATGAAGACAGCATTAATGATATTGAATATTAAGACAGGGTTGACGAAGTATCTAATATGAAGGATGATGATTCTTTCGCTGCTCCCACACATTTCACTAGCGAATTTCCTTCGACAAGTGGTGTGAAGAAGGCCGAAGGCGTCAAGAACGCTCGTTCATTTGCTGCAACGAGCGAAATGGAGAATACAGAAAATGCTGAAAATACTGACTACATGTTTACCCAAGACCCGAATGAACGTGTTGATATACTCAGACATTTGATCGCTTTTGCAGCAAGATGGAGATTTCTCGCACATTAACGAAATATCTTCTATCATTAGTGAACTGAAGGATCGGTGCTATATCAGATGAGACTGTTGGCTACTACCATCCATGATCTTCAAACATATGAGAAATGTAAAGATCGAATGTATGAAATAATTAGAAAGATATAATGTATATAATGTAATAAGTAAATATATTAAATTTATGTTTACATAATAATGTGAGTTAAATTTCTTATTCACATAGTTCTGCTTCTCTGATATACTTATTAATTCAGTGGCGTGTACAATTGATTTCGAGAGTCTGTTTTAAATAAAATGTATGCGAGTGTGTGCAGGAGGAGGAGCCATGGTAGGATCTGAAGTATTATGACTTACTCGGGTCGATCAAAAAATCGGCTAAGTTCTATAAGGCGAACGAATGAACTGGGCAATATTTTTTCAGGAATGTTTCGCAACTGGTTAGTTGGCCTGGTCATTCATATTAGTCGACTTTTTCGAGATTGGTTATCAACGACTGTTGGTATAGCTGGGTGGTATGGTGGATAGGCCTTGACCACTGCTCTAGCCATTTTTGCAGGAATTGGTATTGGCAAGAGCCAGTCATGGGTATAGTTAAGTCTGTTCAGGAACTGGTTGGGGTTTAGTTTAGAGAAAGGGAGAGGGGCGGGGAATCGTGTGGTTGATGCATGGCGAAGGGACGAGCTATTGCTAGTTATTAAGAGTTGATTGGGTGAGATGGGGGGAGTCGGTTGAATGGATGGTGACATGAGTAAATGTTGGTGGTGGCTGAGCTATGANGTTGATTGGGTGAGATGGGGGGAGTCGGTTGAATGGATGGTGACATGAGTAAATGTTGGTGGTGGCTGAGCTATGATAAGTAAATGGTGAGAGAAGTAGAGTGACGAGAGGTGTGTTGTCGTAGGCGAGGTAGGGAGGAGGTATATGTGTTACATAAAGTCAATAATTAGNAGGGAGGAGGTATATGTGTTACATAAAGTCAATAATTCGCTTCGGGGGTCGTAAGATTGGTCGACTATATAGCCAATAAAATATAGAGGTGGGGGTTTAGACGTATGCTGATCGTCGTACTACAGAGTGGCTGTGCTCTGCAATCTTTACGAGAATCGAAATTTTGGGGTCACGCAAATCCAACTTGGTTTTTCGTATTAGGTATGTAATTTTTTAGTCGATGGTTTTTTTTACGTTTTTTGTAATTTTTCGCGATTGTTTCTTGATTTTCCGAGTTCAACGCATCATTTGGGACAATGTCACCAACATCCAACATGGGCGTAGGAGTCACTGATGTAATACAGGTTGAGTATAAAAGAATACCCCAACTTTGAAGGTCTGTAATATCAAAACCAAACAACCTACAACCTTAGTTGACCAATCAAATGAACCACGGAACCATAAAGTCTGTTTACCATATCTTCATAAATGTTCAACGTGACCACCACGAGCGGCCCGAACGACATATACGCGATAATCAAACTCGTTCCACACTCTTGTCAGCATGTCCGGTTTTACTGTTTGAGGTAGTGAGGGTGGCAGATTCTAAAAAAAAAAAAATAACTAACACAGTCTATAGTGCCCAATAATGACCAAATATGTGTTAAAGTCGTCATTTAGTGTCCAATGGGAATATTCCATTGATTGGTATGGGTGGCGCGATAATTACTATTATGTAAGGCCAATGATTAATTTGAGTAAGGAGGGGTGGGGTGGCGAGGCGAGTGTGTCAGGTAAATGTTATGTTTCACGATTTTTAGAATTTTGGGTGCCCAGAGGTGGGTTGGTTAGGGGGGTGAGGGTGAGTGAGTGAGTGGGATGAGGGTTGGTGTTGTGGGATGGCGAGAGTGGAGGGAGGCCTGGTAGGGAATGAGGGTTTGGAGAGTGGGTGTGCCTGGGAGGGCTGGTATGGGGGTTTGTTTGTGATGGCCGGTGAGGGGGAAGAGAAGTGAAGACGGAGGATGGAAGAGAGGGTGGGTGGGAGAGCGGTAGAGGTGTGGATTTAGTTGGAGCAGGAGTTGGTCGGGGGTGGGAGCCAGGTCCACTGATCCTCCCCAGTCGGCTTGACCTGGCTCGGAGTCTCGAATGCTCCTCTCCTGCTCTGAGGATTAAGTGACTCATCCCGCTAAGAGCATCTAATCCTCTTGCTCGACTGACGATTTTTCGGCTCTTGCTTCGAGGAGCTTTAAATGCGGTTTTCTAATTTTTCCATTTTTTTGGAAATATGTTGGTAAAAAATTTGAGATTTGAGCAAAATAATTAATTTGGGAAGTGGTTTTAGTAGTGAAACAGGCAATTTCGTCGATAACACGGGCGTCTCATGCCGCCAACCAACATGGCCACCAGTCGCACCTACCAAGATGGCGGACGGCTCCAAGATCCGATGCATGATGCATGCGCCAGATCATATATAATTATACTACTAACATATACAACACATCAGAAGTAGAACTGGCGCAAAAATAACGTGTTTCATATTTCTACCAATTTCGAAGCCTCATTTGACCGACTCATGGATATATCTAGTCATCAGGTCGAGCAAGGTGAAACCGGTTTTATATGCGATGGAAGTATACGCGATGGAGCGTAAATCAGCACCAAATTACGTATTTGTCAGGAGGGTTATCAGACTGCGCACTACTCACAGAATTGTGAGTGGTCTAGCAGAACATACGAAAAGCACTCGATAAAGTATATGTATATTCACAGCAATTTAGGAAATGATGTGTACAGACATGTGGTAAAGCGCTACTTCACACAACTTTACACGCGAATTTTCTCGATCTCTTGAGTGTTAGGCGAATGACGCCTTGGAATGAGTAAAAGAGTGAAGAGACTTGGGCGCTTCTTAACATCGAGGTCTTGAGAGCCGATGAGGGTGATCGAGGTGAGTATGGAGCAGTGCCGAAATGAAAGGGAGGGGGAAACGAGATGTCCCCGAGAAAAATCGCCGAGCAGATCGTCCGGCACGATTCTCACCTGCGAATATCCGGGAGTGACCCGGTCGGGCGACGCATTGGAGACTGGTCGGTTTGAACCAGTCGCATGAGATAGCAAAAAAAAGTACAACCGATTTTTCGTCCTTGGTTTGTGATTTCGGGCACGATGCGGGCGAGGAGAATTCACGAGCGGAATTAAGGCGCTACCAGAAAAATAAATAAGTAAAAATAAACGTGGGCCAGTGCATTAACTGAGATGAGTTATTGCGATTCGCTCCGACATTTCGCTGAATTAACAACGCCATTACTTACGTCTCAGAGTTTACAAAGTAATTATTATAGCTGCTTTTGTATACGACACTCATAATTCTGGTAAATTTACGGTAGTAACTAATAGTATGTCCGAGGACAATACTAGCATTAAAATTCAGGAATTACTTTGAAATGTCCGCTCTTCCACGCCTAAGCACCGCCCGACTCCTGCTTAAAACTACACAACAACATCCACCATATATCTAAGCTTAAGCCTTCTTCGCTCCTCCTTTCCATACAACTTTGGGACTCTGCGTGCCAAGCCAGACGCCACGGAGTTTAAATGGGAAATCAATGTTGAAGATATTATTTTCTCAATTCATCAATTTTAATGGTAACTGTTTAAAACAATAAAAAATGTTCAACACGATTTTCTTACATAATAATGCCAGGTTAAGAAATGAAAAAAATATTAAAAAAATTGATGCATGTACTTATATACGCACGTTAGAAGTTATACTCCTTTGGCGTGACTAAAATAATATTTTATTACGTATGTTACCATTTCACACTTATATTCATTCATATCTTGTCCCATATCATAATTGAATTCAAATTATACAAATGAAATATTTTCCAATTTGCTTATTACATGAACTGATTTTCTGTCAGTTTTAAATATAACCACGTGCTATGTTGTGTACCTTGCGTTTGTATATAGCTAGACGATACGCGCATGCGCGTTGAGTCATACCCCTACCACGTTCACTGTCGAATTTCGTTACACTGTGCACGCGCAACTTCCGTTGCACAATAAACTTTTACCCTCAACTCGTCAAAAAAAGTAGAACTTCAAAAGTTATTTATTATTTTTTTTTGTGAAGTGTAAATCATAATATTAAATTTTAGAAAAAAATGTTAAACATGAAAATTTGTATGGTTTCATAACGTGTCAGTATTACTTAAGAAATGTCACGTTGTATAACTTTTGTTTGAAACAATTGTCTTTAAAATGCATGCATTGAGAAGGAATTTCTTTAACTTTAATGCCCCATTGAAACTCTGTGGCCGCAGGCATGTAGGAAGAGTCATTATAACAAAAGATCGGAATGTTACACTTGACTTGTTACAGGTTGGTTAATTTAGGCATGTGGTGGGTTGAATTTTAGTTAAAACTGTGGCTTTTAGTGTAATAACACAATATGGTGTCTAAGTTTTGTTCCCGTGCGCCTTATAAAATACAATTACTGGTTAAAGTGCAATTATTTAAGTTCCCTAACAATGAAGAAAGAGTAAATGACTGTTTGATCACTATTTCATGGGAGTAATTCGAACTCACAGAGATTTCAGGTGTAAATGGATGCTTACTTTTCAACGTTAGCTTATAAACTTAAGGCAAAACAATAATTTTTAACATTATTGCATTGTGTGCGTACTAACATGAGCAACATTCAGGCATAGCTGTTTAGGTTTACACAGCGGCTTAATTGTTTCATGCACCTTTCATAAAAAATTATTTTTATAGTATTTTGTGTTTTAAATAAGTTTACTAAACCTTTTATTTATTTTTTACTAGTTAGTTTTTACTAACTATTTCCAACGAAATATATATTTTATGAAAAACATAATACAGCAAGCTTTACTCCAAGGAGGTCATATTTACAGTAAGTTCCCTATTAATTAAACAACAATACCTCATTACTATACAAAGAACAATGAAATGACTTCCACATAGTTGATATCTTCAGAGGATAAGTCCTTGAGTAATATTTCTGAACGTAGTTCGTTCCCTGTTTACAAATGCAACAGATTGAATAAAATGCAAATCAGGAAATGTCTTACAATTAGTAAATATATTTATAGAATGTATCATTATATAATACTTCTATACATCGGGTTTCCTTGCTTCCCTCTGGTAACAAAATAGACACAAAGAAAATGTTGTATTCAATATTGTCCATTTTCGTTTCCAGCACGACTTATATATATGACAAAATAACGTCGCACGACGATTGCAGTGATAGCCGCTAGTGGCGCCACATAGAAGTTGCAAAGCCTTGTAGACTAGGTGGCGACAGATGGTGAGAGTGGAGTGATCTGACCACTACACCACCGCGGGCGGACCCCGAACCAAGTCAAATGGAGTAAACAAAAATTAAACCATATTTTTGTTAAAACTAATTGTGTGGAACTCCTAGCTAACAAGAAGATACATTGCACAAGACGATCAACAGAAGCTTAGTTCACACAATGAAAGCCGATAGTTAAACGTGTACTTTGAATTAAAGCCTTCGGGGTCACTGAAATTTCAGTTATTTTGCATTTCCAGGCTGAAGAATCAAAGTGGTCTAATTCACTGCGTAGCAGTCAACTGAGTTGCTGAAGTAATACACAGTTTTTAATTTTCTAAAGGGTACATGTTTCTCTGATGGAGTTTAATTTTAACTCATTGAGTTCAATTGTAACTTATCTCGTACAAAGCTTTCATTAAGCTCAACTAGAGCTATCAATTTGTCTCGCTCTGTCACATCCCGGACGTCGTGAGTTGCCATGCTGAATAAGATCATACATAAAAGAGAAGTCATTGATACAACTAGTAATATACTTTCTACCATACTTACATTTTGAATTTATTTTACTAAGAATCACAGTTATTCTTTGAAAATCAGTTTAGTATCGTGTACCCAGAATTAGAAATCCGAGAATATTTGAAGAAAATGTTACAGAAAAACGCGACGTAGGCCTATGTTTTTGCAGATTTAACCACTTCACTCATAAGAAAAGTCTAGACTTTTTCAAACACCGTTGATTGTAAAAATATTTTTAACAAACGGTGTAAAACTCCAAAATACGTATTTTTACCTAAATCAAAGAGGAGCAGTGAATAGCATACTGCATTCAGAACGGGTACATTAAACCAAAATTCATGCAATGTATCATGTTTTACTTGTAGAGGGTAAAAAACTTAATTTTTTATATAGTACGATTTAATGCATATCCTCTGAGTTACTGCGAGGCAGGGTTTTTGGGCTAAAATGAAATGCTAAGGTATGTTAAATATTTGTCTATATATGAATAAAAAAATATAATGGTTTGACATTTAAATATGAAATATTAAGCACAAATGCCGACCCGCACATATTTACTTTCGGAAATGGTGAGGGGAGGGAGGTTCACAAAGTCTTTTGGTTTCTGTTTAAACAACATCTTTATCTCTGTGTAGTGGAGGATATTCTTCCATTCTACTTTATAAGTTTTTAATTACAGTCACTAAAACAGTAATTTATTATTCATGACTGTGTTCCTGGAGTATTGACCCTTAATATGTTCGCCAATTTGTGTACTTTGTGCACTTCTAATTATCAACAGAAATATGAGAGGTAATCATAAAAAATTAGTAAGCTAGCATTGTTATTTTAAAACATTATATACTGAAGAGCCAAAAAAACTGGCATAGGCGTGCGTATGCAAATAATCGGTTACTGCTGCTGCAATGGCTGGTTATCAAGATTTAGGTGAGTTTGAACGTGGTGTTATAGTCGGCGCACGAGAGATGGGACATAGCATCTCCGAGGTAGCGATAACATTTGGATGATCTCGTACGACCATTTCACGAGTGTACCGTGAATATCGGGAATCCGGTAAAATATCACATCTTCGACATCGCTGCGGCCGGAAAAAGATCGTGAAACAATGGGACAAACGACGACTGACGAGAATCATTAAACGTGACAGACGTGCAACCCTTTCTCAAATTGGCGCAGACTGGATTTGTGGACCACTCTGCAGGATTCGTGGTGTGAATTGCCTCCTGAATACCTTCAGACATTAGTCGAGTCCATGCCACATCGTCTTGCGGCATTTATGCGTGCTCGGCGGGGGGTTACACGATATTAGGCAGGTGTAACAGTTTTTTTTGGCTCTTCAGTGTAAGTGGTTCACGATAAACTATAAACCTAAGAAATAAATCACTGCCCGTAACTGCATATCATTTAACGCAAGCAATGACCGCGTCACTCACAGTTAAGTTGGCAGCAAACTACGAGAAGTAATTCCATGTTTTAACATCACTGTAAAAAAAATTGTGTAATTTTACACTTTATGTATGTGGCAACAGTGTCTTCACTGATATCTAAGTAATCTTACACATACGTATACCATGCCAATGTTTTTTTTAACCTACATCCATATAAATGTATCCTACAAATTAGTAAAATAACATATACATTGTACAACTAATTTGACATAGAAGGTGTAAAATTACTATTACTAGGCAGCAGAAAATAAAATGAAACATTCGTGTATTTTTTCTCCACTGCAAGTGCATTTACACAGACATCACAATTGCAATTTCACCACCACATATGTATCTTTTTTCACTTACAAAAAAGAAGATCACAGATTCACAGTAATTATTAATACACCATTTCTGTATATTTTTCACTGTTTTACTAAGCAACTTTACGTTTAGTATATGTTCTTTTACAACTGAGGCATGCCAATTTACATATTATGTATGTGCAGTTTTACAATTTTCACGTTATTTTTCTGCGTTTTGTACATTGGTAGTTTAATAGAGTTATAACAAAATCTCCAAAATGTGGGTATCACTGACTTCATATATAGAATACTTAGTTATATGCAAAAGCCAGCATATTCCAGCACCGGAAGTTAAGTTTTCCTTTTGACCACACAAATGGAGTTCGAAGTAGTTCTACTCCTAACCACCATATCGCATTTTAAAAATAAATAGTTGTAGCTATATTTGAATTCCTAGGAGCATTATTGTAAATTACAAATACTGTAAGTTTTGCACATTACACATAAAAATGTAACATTACCGAAACTTTGCATGAGTAAATACACTCTCACAGGTACTCCAGAACGTAATGCAAGTTTATACACACATGGTCATTGTAATTTTACACAATGGAAAATGTACAAATATACTAACAGTGATTGTTTATGAAACTACCATGTAGTAATAAAAACACACAATTTAAGGTTTGACTACAGGGAGTGAGTGTATTACAACACCAACTTCTTGTTTGCTAAGTCATACATTCATGTATTTTCACCGGAGTCTTGTAGTAGTTCTCTGTGAATTCTTAAGAACATTTGTGTGAAATTACTCACACTGTAGTGGTTTTTACTAATTACATATACAAAAAGTAAAATTATCACCTGTTTCTTACAGTGATCTTGCTAGTCGTAGAATTAAAAATTTCTTGTCACCTGCAATTCAGTTTCTTTTGTTGAATGCAAACAATAATAAAATTTGGTGTGATTGTAACAAATGTATGTTTCTAAGTCTTTCACGTCATCACCTGACTAACGTAACGGTCAACATAGCTGGTTAATTGATATGTTTTGGTTTTTCCTGGTCCGCGCTCGTGTGTCAATAAAACAGCGGTCCACGACCAATGCGATTTTAAGTGTCATTTTACAACTCCTGAAGTAAAGTATTCATCAACTTAATAAATAAACCTTTTATACATATTCTGAGTGAAGTTGTCGTGTTTGTTATTGCTTTCTGCTGTATTTCCACGCAGTTTATTGTCCCAGAAATTCCTGAAATTTCACATAATAGGCCGACCTGAAAAATGTGTTATTTCAAGCAATTGAATTAACACGAAGAAACTTCGAATTACGCGTGTTTTGATACATTCGTGACATGTGTTGCAATTCTGAAAATTAAATATTAAATTAATGAGTGCGTGTTATTTAGTATTTACGCGTTTCCCAATCTACAAGTTGATACCTCGGTACGTATGTCAATAGTTTTGAAACACTTAGACCATGAAAATGTTTTATACTGCTCGTGAAACATTCCTCGAGTGTTAGAAATACTTTAAACCAGTATTATAACTTCCGTCCGAACGGTTTAAATTGTATGAGCCGGTATATATCCACGACTAACATTCAAGGTAGGCAATTTGGGGGAAAATTAGATTCTGCATTAAATATGTGGATGCTGTTTCGTGAAATGCATTGTCGTCAGTTAGGTGTTGGGTTTTTAGTATTATGGTGAATTTATGTTCATATCAGTGTTCACTGTAAAAAAATATGTAAATTTAAATATACAAAGCTTTGGTAGTTTTACATTTTTTGTATGTGTAATTTTGAAAAACAACTACACAAACATTTTTACGACTACAAAAAGACCTAGAATCTCTCTTTAAAATACACAAATGTATAGATTTATTAACTAGAATGTTGGTGTTAGATTACACCTTTAAAAGTATGTGTAAAATACATCAACACAAATTACTAAAACTCTTTATTTTGCATTTTATTACTGAACTGTCATTGTATTAACACACTGTTATCGTAGTAATAATATACGTTCCATAGTACACTTTTACAATGTCTAGATATAAGTAAATATACGTTATCAACTAGAGTGAAAATGCCATTATTATGAACAAACAAAGAATGAATTTACGTACATAAACTCAAGCAACCTATACTTGAGTAAGCAGCCCAAAGTGTCTTGTTTTATTTAACGACCGTGCCAAGTGATTTGTTTGAACAGCTCAGTCGTCCCACAGTTACAAGAGCGTACTCTTTATCACTAGTATAGTTCAGCGAAAATAAGCATGGCGGAGAACAAATAATGTTTTGCAAACGACGACTAGAACTCGAAGACATTACCAGATGGTGTCAAGCACAACCCAGTCTTGTCTCTATCGCTTGGGTCGTACGCCATAATACGGTCCATGTCTTATTATTCCAGGTAACTATCCCTCACAATCGTGAGTTGCTGGTAGTCACGACTCCTGGCTACTACTCCGAGTGTCACGGGTTCGAAACATGTCAAGGCCGGAGAATCTTCAGTTGCAGTTCATGGTTCAAGGCCGCAAATATATAATTCATAGAGACCTGAAAAATTCGCGGATTCATTTTGGGACAAGCTAGAATTCAAAACACGTGTGCTTATATAACTTCAGCCAATGGACCACACGATGTTTGACACCTCCTGAAGAACGCTGGCCCAATCGTCGCCTTCTACTGTGACAGCAGACAACCAATGTGCAGTTGACATCGGCATATTTGTACATAAGACTGTAGAGTTCAGCCAGCAGGTCGTTGAACTCGCGAATTTTCCAGGTCTCTAATAATTCATAATTGTAAACGGCAAGTATATCGCGTAATTTGCGTATTTTTGAATAGCTGAAAAGTTACACCTTTCATAGTGTACAATTACACAAATATTTAAAATGTGTTTTCTTCCTAGTAGTACGTATTATTTGACACAGCAGCTTGTATAAATACAACCACAGTGGTTTGATTAAACTACTTGTTTTCATGGTATCTTTAATGTGACACAACAGTAAAAACACACGAACATGGTTGATGTAAAATTAAACGGATGTTGGTGGAAACTTCGCTGCAGCATAAACTCTGTGTAAAATTACACAATTTCTTTTTTACAGTGTAGACATTTAATTTTTATAAGCGAAAAGTGATTTTTTTTCGTAAGCAAAGCAGCAGGCATTAGCAAACGTTAGTGTTGTGTTTTAAAAACTATGTGGGTGGACGAATTTTTACGAAATTTGTATCTAGTGACAAATATTACTGTGGAAGTACACTGTAAAAATTTGGATCAATTCTGTTCAGTCATTGAGTGTCAGGACCATTGTTTTCGTTAATCGTAATGTAATAGCAACGCTCGGCATTTCCTTGTACGTAGTTTTGTATTCAAATGTTGATTTGTCAGGTATTTATGCATTATAATTCAACCCGCACATGTTAGGTTATTTAACGATTGTTTAAGGCACGTTGTCCTTTTTATGAATGAGTAAATACACCGTATTATCTAAAAACGTGCCTTTCTTTTGAGTATAGCACGTATAACGTGTAAGCGTTTCAACTATTCACAATTTTTAAAGGCAAACGTTTGAAATGTCTTCGTGTTGTTTTACAACGGGACAAAGAATAATGTTTAAGTTAACTCTTCTGATATTATGTTGACAACCTAAACCAAACATGTTTTTCTATTAGTTTAGTGTTGACCACAGTGTTATGCATTAATTCATGTCTCAACAGATAAAGAATCGTTAATATCAGTCAATATTCGCAAACTAATTTTATTTACTGAAATTAACGTGTACGTGTTTATAGTGCTAATTGCGGTAGTAATTGTTTTTTGTTGTGTATTTAATGTGCATGCGTTGTACAAATGAGACAGCTGATGTAAACACCAACTGGAAGTCACATGGCATTGTTTATTTTGATAGTTACGTGGAAAGAGCGGCAACCAATGAACTGAAAGTTGTAACTTAGCAGGACTTTCAAAAATGCTCACTTTTCCGTGAACAGTTTTTTACAACCTTTCTCATCATGAGTTGTGTTATCCTGTTAAAGCTAGTTAGCTGTCAAATAAGCATTTCTTAAATTAACTTTGAATAAAGTTCCTGCCGCTTAACTGCACGTATTTTAACACACACACACACACACGCATAGACTGGCGTGTTCTATATAAAGTTAACAACTATTTAAGAATAGCTGTTCTGTGTCTTGAGGTCGTATTAAATGAACGATGTTTAATTTTCGTACACGCTGAAATAATTTCATTTAGTTTCTGTCGGTTTTATGCACGCATTAGCAAGAATGATCATTTTAGTATTATGTATTTTACGTTTCCAACAATTTCTCACTTTCTCTTCATATGCAAATTAATAAAGTAAGCGGACCCCTAAAAATGTTAGTTTCAATAATGTGGAAGGATACAAAATTGACATAAAATCAGATTCTAAGCATGGTTTTGAAATGTTTTAACCACGAACAATAAAATATAATATATTTTTTATGTCCGCTTATTAGATGCGGCTAGCTACTTCTTGGGCGTTATTAACGGAGGGAGTAGGGTGGGTGGAGAAGAGATAGAGAGGCAAAACACTTTGGGTACTCTAAAGTAGGCTCCTTAAAAAATTTTTTATCAGTAGTTAAAAATTGCAAAATTAACATATAGTAAAAACAACGTTTTAAAAACCTCCTTAAATCATTATTGAAATAAAAAAAGAGACGTGAAATAATTTGGCTATCCTTCCCCTACTTAACACATATTTTGAAAATATTTTTCCTTTAAAAATAGTTTTAGCAATACAACCCTTCCCCCCTCCATTTTTTTCCTTCAAAAACACAATAACACGTTTAAGAGCAAAGAATTTAAGTTTTAAATAAAAACGCAAAATTAATAAATGAATCAGGACGATCCGAGAGTGAAGACACTTTTCTCTAGGATACCTTCAGTAACCCTGCAGAGTGTGTGAAAGTATCTAATACACTGTCTTTACATCCACATATGTGAAACCTGCTTACAAAGTTAATCACTCAACTCATTATGATGATTAGTATAACAAAAAACGAACACGGTTAGCACACAATTTAATTGTATTTATAATGATTGCACCTGTAGTGTTACAAGTGTCAGAGGATATTCTAGTATAATGTCCCCTTGTGGTACACATTAAAGTAACATTATTGCATGCACACTGCGCGGATACTATATATATACACTATAAAACAACACAGCCTTCATTTTGTCGACGTTAACTAGTTTCTATCCCAGAAACCATCACGTGATGTTATTTTAAAAGCACATTTCGGTTCGGGCTGGTAGCTACAACATCGAAATAACGCTACCACTTTGTAACAGAACGATTACGATAGACGAAATTTTCGCACACCAATACATCAAGGGTTGAATAATACACCTAGAGAGTTATCTCTTGTTGACGATGGGAAAATTCCACATAGAGTCAGATATCAACGCAACTCGTATCATTGTTTCATGCGAACATAGATAGTAATACGAGAACGCAACGCCGGGGGAAAGTTTCGTAATGTCATATAAAATATACGAGCTACTACATACTACCTAACACGACACTGACATGCGTTGGCGAAACTCTACATGTTTCTCGCAATCACTGAAGAAAATTATGCGAATTACACCTATTAATCTTATATTGTGAAGAAATCCGGAAATGATGTGAACTAAGGTATTCGATGCACTCTTCTGATTATTAGTCTGGCTAGTTCGGTCTCCAGCGCCTACTGTGTTTAAGTTAGGTAATTAGAATACGGCGGCGAAGTGCTGGTTGCGTAACTTTTCCTATCTGCAATCACACAGCAGATAATTGCACGAGACGAAATAGCGGTGGTGTTTCCTTTGACGCGGATTGAGCAATTCTCTGATTGGCTCCACGAAGCTCTGGAACGAGTGTAGTGTCTACTGCGTGCCGCGGAAGATTCCCTACTGGTTGGTCTGCAAGTGAGCTACCAGGCGCTGATTGGCTAAAGACGTTCTGGCATGTTGCTGACCGGTGACGTCATTCTGCTGGCGTGTACGGCTGGATTTCGCCTCTGTATTGTTGAGTTCTCTGTGATGCAACCTGATACAGTACTCAACGATGCAATGCAACGTTCGTTCTCACAACATGCAAACTACAGGAAAACTCAAAGCTTCAAAAGCGAACACGCCGCACGTAAGTGTTAGCTTCATGCAAGTGGGCAAGAAAAATGTTCCGTGAAGACACTGGCTAATCATGGTATAGACCAGAACTTGCTGTTCGAACCAACAGTGTGTCTAGTGGGG
Source organism: Clitarchus hookeri (assembly GCA_002778355.1). Lineage (NCBI taxonomy): Eukaryota > Metazoa > Arthropoda > Insecta > Phasmatodea > Phasmatidae > Clitarchus > Clitarchus hookeri. The sequence continues at coordinate 182,871 of NQII01002169.1, forward strand.
AAGTGGTTTAGCCAATAAAACACACTTTATATTCCAATGAATAAATTATCCAAACCTCGAAAAAAATACTTCCCATGGCCGAGGGGACGAGGGCTTGGGTACACACTCTGGTTGTGNGTATATTCGTGTTCTACGTTATTAGTAGAGTCGAAATATACCACTTTCTGGAGTTTTTTTTCTTATTTTCAGAAAAGCCCCTAAACTAGAAAATTACCGACATTTTGGTCAACAGAATGGTCACGAGACACCATTTTATATGAAAATTTAATTACTTTTTTTATTTGCGTTCTGCGCATTGCCGTCTTTCAAGTTGACAATTTACCACTGGCAAATTTTCCAACCTCCCCTCCATATTAGTTTTGTTGGTACATCCGATTGAAGTTACTTAACCAAACGTGTGACACGATCGACTATTGTAAAAATCGGCTGAACAAAAATGCACAAAAAACAGGAAAAATGTTTTGTATAGAGCACACAGCAGACTCGTGGCGTTATTTTCTGAAAACGACTGATAAACGGGGTTCATAATTTGTGATAAACCGACTGCTAGTTTGAGCCAGATGTATAAAATAAAAAGAACACTGGCCACTCTAGCACGGTAACACCATTATAAAATAATACACCGGAGCGCAGTTTTCTTCAAGATTGGTCAAGCGTTCAAGCAATATCGCCTGCTTGGCTCGCACGTGTGCGTACTTGGAAGGCTAGCAGGGGCTGGCGCATTAGAGACGACATATTAGATATCTCTGGTTTTAAACAGGAAGTGGTGAGATGCGAAGCGTGTACTTACCATATTAGCTCTCATATAAATTTTTACGATAATCACCTCTAATTATACGAGACTGCACAGATGAACAGGTCAACAATTTTTTAAACTAACACTGAAATGCCCATCATGTAAGTACGCCCATAAAAATGCTAAATATTCGGATCACGATCGCTTCAAGTGAAGAGTAAATTGACTGCAGGATACTAAGGCAGAGCCGGTTTAAAAATCAACTTCATTAATCTTAACCCATTTTCTGTGACGTTATGCTGCTGATAATCTCCCCAGCAGCTTTGAGAGCGGACTGATTTGGCGACCAGTGTTATTTACATTATTCAAGTATGCCATCCTTATTTCAATAGGCAAGCTTGAAGACAACCTCATATTTACACACAATAATAATTATGCCAAACTATCTTCACCCGTCGCCAGCAGGCGTATCATGACCCATCGACGCTAGTTTTCTTCCGAACGCAACTTTGCGTTGTACAGTGCTTCATATTGCGTTCTAGCGCTTACGACCACACTTCCTTGCGACGACAGTTGGCAATACTTTGATGGTGAAATACCTCCTTTTTTCCCAATACAATTGAGGCAAGTTTCTGTCTTCAAAGTTACCCGAATGCCATTTGTGACGTCAATGAAATGAAAAGCATGTGCGTGAAGAAGAAAATAAATATAAAAATAAACACATTAGAAACACCAAGCAAAATGTTTTAAACCTGGTTATATAGCACGAAGTTGTGATGTTGCACATACTCTTACATGCGTTGTACTTGTGTTCTGGTAATATCTTATAAACGCTAACATTCCCAGTCTGTTCGTTAAATTTCAGGTAAAAATCAAGAGTTTATAGAACAGATGTGGTGTTTTGAGGCGATAAAACTTTTGGAAACACGAATTTTACTCAAACAATGGAAACTAATGAAAAGAATATTCTCTTTAACAGTGTTATTTAATAATAAATACTGTATACCATGAACAGTATTTCATTTCGTTTATTGTAATTTTTAACTCGTAATATATAATAAAAAGAAGTGTGCATACTTATGTGGATATAAATTTCTAATATAAAAAAATATAATTTATTTGTACACTGAGAAAAAATTCAAAAGAACTAGTTAGTTAAAACACTGATAAAATACGTGTTGACAGTCATCAATGCCTATAGCAAATTCGCCTGGGCCAGGCCGGTCAAGTCGAAAAATGCACGTGACGTCACCGAGGCCATGGCGGATGTGTTGCGCGAAGGACGCATCCCTACTTATCTACAAACCAACCAGGGCAAGGAGCTCCACATTGCGAAGTTGAAAGCCCTCGTAAAGAAATGTAACATTATTCCGTGCACAGCAATCTCAAAGCATCTATCGTCGAGAGGCTCAACAGTACTCTGATGGGCGAGATGTTGTGGCCATTTCGTTGCAAATGGCAGATACAAGTGTCTGAAGCTATCGCCACGTCTTGCTCGCGAGTACAATTCTACAGTTATTCTACCACTCGCACGAAGCCCGAAGACATTAAGGACTGCTCACTGCTTCGCACAATACGTGCCATTCCGAAGAGACGGGACCCACGCAATCCTAAAGCTAAGATCGGCGATCTGGTGCGCATGTACAAACAGAAAGGCATTTTCGAGAGAGAGCTCACAGCGAATTGTTCTGCGACGTATATGCACCCACGCTCCGAGGTTCTGTTATCTCGAAGATCTGAACGTGCCCATCCGTGGCGGTTTCTATGCCGAGGAGATCCAACCGAAGATGTTTCCAGACGTGTATTTGGTCGAGAAGGTGCTGAAACGACGTAACTTAAAGGCGTACGTCAAGTGCTGGGGTTTCCCTGCCCGCTGCAATTCCTGGGTCGCTGAAGCGGACATCGAGGGGTGAACTCGCCGTTGAAGAGGACGATTACCATACATGTATAAATAAGTATGGAGACTTTTATTCAAGGGCTTATGCGTTGCCTCCTGATGTTGTCAATATATTTTATGGAATAAAAATATAAATTAAATATCGCGTGTTTTATTTATTGTAAAATAAGATTGGTTTAGAAAAAATCTTAATTGAAATATTCTTAGTAAAATAGGAGGTATTAGTTATATATTCCATGTTCGGAGGGTGTCTCGTCGCCAAAATGTTTGGAAATGGGTGACATGCGAGCTCTCTGGTCGTAGATGCTAAAAAAGTAGTAACTAGCACACTTTAGTGGCCAATGGGCAGATGCGCTTGGTTGGTATGGGTTGCGGGATAATTTGTTACGTAAGATTAATGATTAATTGGGGGGTTTGACAGGAGGTGAGGGAGGGTTTCATGGTCGTTGGATGAGAGTATGGCATGTTAGGGGGTGTGAGGGGGGAAGGTTTCATGGTTGTGCGATGAGTGCTCGTCGTGGGGACATACCTATTAATTCCAATATGGCGGTCCTGTTGTTGGGTTACATAATCGTTATGACATCATAATCGTATTCTCACTAAAAATAAGTGTCCGGTGATATATAACATTGTATAATTATACCTTAAATTTATTTAATTATAAAATATAATTTAAATTTAAATAAAAATATTTTTAAAATGTTATTCTATAAACTCATTAGTGTGGCTTGTCAGTGGTGGAGGGGATTAGTGTACCCACATGATGTTGTGGGCCATAAAAATCATGGCGATAATTCTCGCTTTCATTAAAAAAAAAAAAAAAAAATACGTAAAACCAATACATAAATCGAACAAACATTATGATCTGCGGCAACACTATCGCCACTTATTTTTGTACGCAAATGGGCAATCATTATAAGAGATAGAAGGTGGCAAACAGATATTTTTCATATTTATTAAATTATTTTTAAAATAAATTTTTTAGGTTTACGGGCGGTTGGGAATGGTCGGACTTGGGATGAGAAGCGGCGAAGGGGGAGAACAAGGCCACCAAGCGCGACCTTCGCCTGTGACGTCATAGCAGGCGGCGAGTCATTCTCCGTCCTCAGCCAGAAGCCATTGCCCTCGGAGGAACTATTTATATCTACTAGTAGTGTCTCACGTCTAAAAAAATATTAATTTAGCAAAAAGAGCTTTCAACGAAATTTGATACGAATTGGTACAGTAGTTAGTGAGATTCAAGCATTTTGTTTTTTTGGTGGTGCAACGTTTCAAAAAGGCGGACGACTGAATATGTTATTTTAGTTAATTTAGCCACATAGTATAGGTTCTTCAGCACACAAAGTTCGTTATAAAATGGATTGAAGATTCCTACCACATTTATGTTACACAACGGTTAAAGAATACGAACAGAATTCTGAAAATAAATGTATACAGGCGGCCTTCCATAGTATGGAGAATGTGTTGGGGCTCGGTTGAGAAATTACTTACACATATAGGCTATGGGATATAGTATACTTACAATTTTAAAAGTGGTGTAATTTGGCCAGTGTGGAAATGGGTAATTGGTTCCCGAGATATGGCATAAAAACATTATTTTCTTATTTGGTGCTGTTGTACAAAATTGTCTTTAAAAAAAAGTTATGCATATGATTCTTCTAACAGACACTGCTAACATACGAAATTTGGGTGAATTCGGTTAAATTGTTTAATTTATATGACAAGCTTATCTAAATTATTTATATGGCATCCATGTTGAAAATCAGTGTCTGACCAGTTAAATCATGTAATTTTACATGGCTTTCTGAAACACTATTAGTGTGCGAAATTTGGTGGAAATTAGTTAAATGGTCTGGAAATATGGAAAAATGTTCCATTTTATCACATGGCACTATTTTACAAAAATGCCGACAGAAGAGGATCTCTGCACGCATGATTGATGCTTCTAATTAATACTGTTAGCATACAAAATTTGGTTGAATTTTGTTGAATAACTTAATAGAATTATATTAACGCCATTAAAAAAAGGGCCTGCCTCACCTTAAACATGGAAGTTTACATGCCCTACCGCAGGAATCGGTTGATTGGCCCCCGATATATAGCAAAAAACCTACATTTTTTCATGTGACGATCTTCATAAATGGCTAACAGCAAGGTTATGTATTAGCAAATTTGATTATTGTCGTAGATACTGCCAGCATATTAAGTGTGGTTGAAATTGCTTGGGAAATGTAGCATCCTAAGCAAAAATATTTACATGTCTGTTATTTTTAAAATATAAAACAACCATTTAAATCACATAAATTTAGATGGACTACAAAAGTATACCATGTCGCATGCATTTATGAATTTGTTGGGAATTATATAATTGTTTCCCGCGACAGAACATAAAACCTTAATATTGCATGTGGTGCTATCTTCTAAAATGACAGAAAAGAGTTTATGCATTAACTCATTTTATGATTACATATATATACTCCATGTATTCAAAGTTAATTTATAATTAGTTACATAGTTTCGTAGATATAGCACACTTGGCTAAAATGTTTATATAGCCACGATTCTGAACATAAATATCTGGCCCACTTAAAACATACAATTTAATATGACCTGACATAGTCAAACTTCTTTGCCAAATTTTGTAGAAATAAGTTCATTGTATCCCGAGATATGTGAAAAAACACTATTTTATAAATGTGGGGCTATCTTACAAAATGGCGGAGAAATAGGGCACTGTAGAGATACATTTTATTGTTGTAATATATATTGCCAACATACAAAGTTAAGTTGAAATTAGTTTTGTAGTGTTGTAGATATAGCTAAAATCTTAATATGGCCGTCATATATGAAAATAAGCGCCTGAACCACACAAACCATATCAATTCACATGGCCTGCCATAGTGCTACATGGCCTGCCATAGTGCTACATGACCTGCCATAGTGCTACATCACCTGCCATAGTGCTACATGGCCTGCCATTATGCTGCATGGCCTGCCATAGTGCTACACGACCTGCCGTAGTGCTACATGACCTGCCGTAGTGCTACATGGCCTGCCGTAGTTCTATATGACCTGCCATAGTGCTACATCACCTGCAATAGTGCTACATGGCCTGCCATAGTGCTACATGACCTGCCGTAGTGCTACACGGCCTGCCGTAGTGCTACATGACCTGCCATAGTGCTACATGACCTGCCGTAGTGCTACATGGCCTGCCGTAGTGCTGCATGGCCTGCCATAGTGCTACATGACCTGCCGTAGTGCTGCATGGCCTGCCATAGTGCTACATGACCTGCCGTAGTGCTACATGGCCTGCCACAGTGCTACATGACCTGCCAATGTGCTACATGGCCTGCCGTAGTTCTATATGACCTGCCATAGTTGTACATGATTTGCCATAGTGCTACATGACCTTCCATGGTGCTACATGGCCTGCCATAGTGCTACATGACCTGCCGTAGTGCTACATGGCCTGCCGTAGTTCTATATGACCTGCCATAGTGCTACATCACCTGCCATAGTGCTACATGGCCTGCCGTTATGCTGCATGGCCTGCCATAGTGCTACATGGCCTGCCATAGTGCTACATGGCCTGCCGTAGTGCTACATGGCCTGTCATTGTGCTACATGGCCTGCCGTAGTTCTATATGACCTGCCATAGTTGTACATGATTTGCCATAGTGCTACATGACCTTCCATGGTGCTACATGGCCTGCCATAGTGCTACATGACCTGCCGTAGTGCTACATGGCCTGCCGTAGTTCTATATGACCTGCCATAGTGCTACATCACCTGCCATAGTGCTACATGGCCTGCCGTTGTGATACATGGCCTGCCGTTGTGATACATGGCCTGCCATAGTGCTACATGGCCTGCCGTAGTGCTACATGGCCTGTCATAGTGCTACATGGCCTGCCGTAGTTCTATATGACCTGCCATAGTGCTACATGGCCTGCTGTTGTGCTACATGGCCTGCCGTAGTTCTATATGACCTGCCATAGTGCTTAATGGACTGCCGTAGTGCTACATGGCCTGCCGTAGTGTTACATGGCCTGCCGAAGTGCTACGTGACCTGCCGTAGTGCTACATGTTTGCAAAGTTTGGCAGGAATCTGTTGAATTTTCCAGAGATGTGACATAACAATTATATTTACTCATAAGACTTCATCTTATGAAATGGCGGACAAAAGAGAGTTTGTGTAGGCAAATTTGATAGGTGTAATATATACTGCCAGCATACGAAATAAAGATTGAATTTATTACATGGTTTCGACGATATACCATACTAAAGCGAAGTTCAAATGAGAAGATAATCTTGGAGCAGCTCTGAGGGTGGTAAGGAAGGGGAGGCAGTGTAGGGGAGGGCCTTCCCGAACGCATGCCGCTGGAGGGAGGGAAACAATGTGACACTGCTCGCGCTGTACACACCAAACTGATAACATCGCTCGCTACTACCGTGTTGTTAAATACCGCGCTGCACGACCTACGTTTTTCGACAGGTAATATTCACGTGCGGAGCAGCTCTCACCCTACCTGCTCTCGGCGGCTGTCACTACTGAACTGTACTAACTCACCCCTTCGTGCAGCGGCAATGGGCTCCCCCGACTCAGCCGACGCGTTTTGATCTTCTGCGCATTTATCTTCTCATTCGGATTGTACTCTACCCATTCTGGGTAGCTACACAAAAGTGAAATTGCTTGGAGGCTCCTGTAATATAGAATTACTTGGTTATCGAGTAACTGCAATAATTTTACATTGTGGTAACAGACTACGTCATCACGTGCTAGAATACTGTATCGGTTCAACTAGCGTCTGGAAAGTTCTGGTACACGCGCTAACTGGCCAGGCACTCCTGGTGCGTGCGGCTGCAGCTTTATTAGTTTTCTTGTTGTAAATATTATAAAAAATCCTTGAACGCTGTATTGCGGAATATTTGTTGCAACTGGAGCGACACAGAGCAGCACTTTTACAGCGAACTACAGCTGCTCACGTTAGCAAAATGGCGATAATGGCGAGCAACATGACGGAGCGCCGTCCGCCAATCAGCACCCAAAAACTGAACTCGTCAGCCGGCAGCGCAGCTGATAAGGAATCTTTCGCAGCACGCGGTATCCAATCACACACAAGGCCGGTTCCCAAATTCTCGCACGGCCAATCAGAGAACAGGTACGCCCGCATCAAAGGGACCGCCAAGCGATTTCTCTTCTGTGTACGTTTTCTCTGCGGCAGCGACAAGAACAGATGCAACCAGCAACCCTTCGCCGCATTGTCGTTGCCTAACTCCAACATGACAGGCGCTAGTGACTGAAGTAGTCAAGTCAGCAATCGAAAATGTGTATGGAATATCACAATTCACGCTGTTTTCCAGAGTGTACTTCAATATACACGTTTTAATTAAACTTATGTACATTTTTCTTAAAATAACTCCGGTATTTCAAATATGTATGTATGTACAAAAACACAAACACACACACGCACACTCATACACACACACACACACACACACATATATATATATATATATATATATATATATATAAGTGTGTGTGTGTGAGTCCTTTGTTCGGACGCGTATAACTTCCAAAAAAATTGACCCATTTTCATTCTGTTTTTTTATAAACCTTCCTTTCGTTCTCACGAGTGTTTTTACACCTTTATTTTATACCTGTATTACCTGCAAAGGTACTAAAATCTGCAAAAAGCTAATTTTTACCATGCTTTCGCGTCAGGAAGCGCCTTTGTTGACAGCTGTCTGTTTTAACATTTCAGCTGTTTGAACCATCTAACTTATTCATACGCGCGGAAGATGGTAAAACTAAAAACATTGTATACGAACAAGTACTTCAATAATAAAGATTTTGAAAATACATATACTTCTTTCAATTAATTTCACAGTAATGAATAGAACCAAAATCTTTTATGCCACAGCAACGCGCGGCCGAGTAAGCTAATATATGTGTGTGTGTGTGTGTGTGTGTGTGTAGGTATATATATATATAACGGAATGAAGATGCACTTTGTAACCGAAATATTGTTTTTTTTTATTGTCTTGCTTGTCTATGGTTAGGTCTAGATATTTTTTTAAAAATACGATTCCCGAATAACTAGAAGGGGTTCAAAGCTGTAAGGAACGCCTGTGAATAGAAGTGTGCGAATTGTGGTTGCATTCGGTGTTTCTCTTTTGAAGACTTTTCAAAGGAGGTGGGAGAATTGAGTTAAGGGTGGAAAAAAGGGAAAGGGTTGCATGCCAACGAGTTAAAAGTAAAAATTTACAATTTAATTTGACGACTATAGAGAATTCATATCTACCCGTCCATCTTGCGCTGAATTTTCATTTAGGAGGTATTGCGCACGGTTGGGTAAATATAATCCATTCTCGGTTACTTCACAATATTCTGAAGCCCTGCTAAAAGCATACTTCCAGGATATTCCTCCACCTCGTGCAAGCCGAGCTTAAATAAGTCTGGAAAATTACACCAGAGGACAACGCACCGCATTCCTTCGCATTCAGTTGTAATAATATTTTGCACGAAAACTATTTATTATTAGGCGTTACCAACACACATGTTTTATCACTGTTTTAAATGCATATTAATTATAAACTAAATATTATAATTTATAGGCATAATATAAATAACATTTTAATTTAACAAAAAACAATTACTTTTATGAAAACAAGTATAAAACACCTGTGGTACATGGTATATTTAGGAAATAACTAAAAACGGCATACATGTGCTGATTTTTCAAAGGTTTAATTGTGAAGAAACAGCGAATAGACTATAATTTGTTGTTATATTCTTCGATATTGCGCGAAAATAGTCTAGCAGTATCAGTATTCCAGACACTTCATCTGCGAAAAGTTTACCTGCACCTATGAAGGGACTGTCGAGACACTTCACATTTGTTTTGACTATACCGGTAAATTTATATTACTCATCCTCTGTGTTACAGACTGTAAGCTATAGGAATTGTAAATTTATCACACAAGTGATGCAAACGTAAAGTGTTCTAACAGTATTTTCAGACACATACTTTATGGTGTACGTTTTTTAAAATTAATAATAGGTTAAAAATTTGGGAGTATAAAATGATTGTGTGATATTCCGAAGGTGGGTGCATAATATTTCCAATGCGTGACTTTTTCATAAAATGAAGTCCATATAACATACAGGAATTTTGTATAAACAATTGTGGTCCGTTACGCCTGACTGTCATGCACAAAAAGCAAAAGTAAATTTCCGCAAAAGAGGCACAATAAATTGAAATTAGGAACGACCCTACGGCTCTCGTTGTTACTACCACTAACAAGCTAAACTTTCAAGTTAATTTAATCGCGATGAATGATCCACTGTTCTGAACGCCGCAGAGGAATGCAAGCCAGAGGAGAACATGCAGTTACAGTCGGGAAGTATTTACTCATTTTTCCCAGTGTGCGGATAAACTTCCGTAAATCTACAAGTCCGTGTTTACTGGCGCAATCGGACTACTGTCTGACATGCCGTGGAATACTCAGAGCCAATAATTAACTAAGTAGTGATCTCATCTCTCTTCTAAATTTTGTTCCTGAGTTTTGAAATGAATACGAGAAACGCCGAATTTTTGCTGGAAATTTCCACGCTTCGTCTAAAGTTTAAAATCCTTTGAGCATGTCGGGAGATTTTATTTCATCACTGGTTGCTTGTCTGTGTGAGAAGCTGATCCCTCCCCCCACCAATTTAATTAAGCCACTCATTATATGTTTAATGCAACGCTGAAGTCCTCGCGTGGAGATGTCAAAGACACAGAGCAAGAGAGAGTACAGAGAAGCAGAAGAACGAGGCGGTCACTTTCATTAAGGCGTGCCCATTGACCATACAAGGTAAACGTTAGGCCAAAAATATATCTTTTAGCAATATTTGTTACTTAAATCTTAAGTTTCCGAAACAAACAACTGGTAAATTAAACTATATTTTGTTCGCGGTTAATTGCTGGCAACTCCGTAAAATTTTAAAGATACGTTGACCACATGCTTCCAGCAAAGTTACCAGAAATTAAGGAAAAATATTCCCATATCTTATTATCACATTGAAATTGTAAAGACTAAATTTCAGATTACTTAAAATAATTTATTTTGCCATATGTTTGTTATATATAAAAAAATATATATATATATATATATATAAAACGGGCAACTAACATATTAGTAATACATTTATGTTTACTTGATTGACGTATGAGTATTATCACTGGAGACGACCACCGGACATCTTTATACGAACAACACAGGCGAGTGTGCTTAAAAACAGCCTTCCGTAAGAGCTGTTACCGTCATATATGTAGCAACCTTTTAAAATAATGTGTTTTCAGGGTATGTTGATGAATATTTTCCTATTTTAATATATTTAAAGTATTTGAAGTTCTCTTCGTGCGAGTCGTGACCACGGTTATATATAAACATTGAAAGGTAAAAAAAAAAAACCGTCTCGTCTCCATATACGTCATGCTGGTATTGTTTCATGTTTAGAAATGTATCGTGCTGCTATACAAAATTGCTTATATTTTGACTTGAGGTTAACAGCACCAACAGGCTTACTCGCAGAAATGTGCAAACTGACCGGCATTGCTCTCCAGTGTACTTGGTAAAAATCTGTATATGACGGAAGGATACAATTAATAAAAAAATTAGATTCATGCAGGGCATTCAAAATTGCTCAGCGACAAACAGAGAACAGATACATTTTTGCAGGAAAGTAACTCACTGTAAAGTGAAATTAAATATTATTATGAAAGATTATATGGTGTTTTTAAACTACACATCGAAATTCAAACCACAGCATCTATGGACTAATATAATAAAAAAATCGTTGTAGCAAAATGTTTGGAAAATTCATATAGTATTTTTAATTAGAATTAGAAGAGCAAAACAGGGCCGGGAGTCCGCAGCTTCACGAACCTACCTGCAGTACAGGTTGCATATCACGTAGGCGCACGGACCTAGCGCATAATACGACGAGCGCCTGTATTTAAGCGCACTGTGGAAATACGCGCAGACCCTACATCGCCAATACTGCTGTTTGTGTGTTGTTGGAAATCAAATGCAATCACTTCTGTCAGGCTTCACCACTCGACCGATAATATTCCATTTTGCATGTAGTTTGACTCGCGTGTATTACCAAACAACCACTTGCGATGCGCCCACGAACCTCGAGTTTATGGTGTCCTATGTGCAAGCGCTCTCATATGACAGATATTATTTGTCTGTGTCTGAAAGATGAATCTGAATGTTTGCTATTTGTGGTTTTCATAATTTGTTTTATGTGTTTCTGTTTCAAGTACAGAATTGGCTAGTTTTAGTTATTGCATATTAATCTGTAAATATTGTGTACTTTTGTGGTATACCACGTAGACCAAACAGTGACCTGTAATAACGCGTATACTACATATTTTATAATAATACTATATATAATACGCATATACTATAATAATGCGTATACTACATATTTTTACTGCATGTATTTTTAACTACAGCTTCAAATAATTTTGCCTAAATAATTTAAAAAAACTTGAGATATAACGTATGCAAGTGACTTTCGCAGTTTACTTCACTAAAAGAACTATTTATGAAAATTAAAAAGTGTCTGTTTTCAGTATTATGGAGTGATATCACTTGTCATGCGTGACCTGGCACTCGTATGTACGCGCGTGGATGTGGTAGATGACTGGCGGAAGTTATTTACTTGAGTGGGTTGTGTCTACAGCAAATTTAGTTACGGTAGTGTAATGGCGTGGGGCTGTTTCTTTTGGTTTAGGTTAAAGCCCTTAGTTTTAAACACAGGAACTATGAACTCTGACATGTACCAAGACGTTCGGAACAATATACATGCTTCCCAAACTGTGGCGACAATTGGAATAGAACCTTTCCAATACAAGATGATTATTCTCGTGTCCATAAAGCAAAGCGAACTGGGTCGTGGTATGGATACACTCAAGTGGGATTACTTATATGGCCCGCTCAAAAGCGCAGGTTTGAACCCAAAAATACAATCTCTGGTATGAGTTGTGTTGTCTTTGTCGCAAGTGTAATCGTAGGAAATTGAAGACTACCCATCGCGCTATATATTTTCGAGGGGAAAAAAAAAAAAAAAAACAGGTGGCTGTACATATCAGTTACACTGTTGGAGCCTTTAGAACCAAACTGGGTTTCTCGTTACTTTCAGCCACATCGCGTATTAAGGGGTTATTTTGATGTGCAATAACAACCGAGGTTAACATAACGATCATGTGAGCACCGTCTGCACTGTTATCTTCGTTTATACGAAAATAAAAGTAAACAGGTCATCAAGCGAAGTTATTTTCCTTCGTGGCTGCAAGATAATCGCACATGGCGGTTGTAACTGCTGAAGCGCATGCTAGAAGCCCGTGAAGGTCGACCTTATCGGCACGTCTCTCACGTGGACCGAGGCGACCGTCTAAACAGATTGAAACAACTACAGCGGAGTAAACATTGGCGTTATGTACGGTCCTCCGGGTGACTGCGGGAGGGAGACCTTGGTGTCGCTCGGGCATAAGGGCGATAACTCGCAATGAAGAGGCGGTGCGCGAACGGCACGCGACCTTCCGGAACTTGAAAACTCGGTGGTAAATAAGAACCTCTCCACCCCCACCTCCCAAAGGTCGTTATTACAAGCCGCGCGTTTTGCTGGCGACCAAGGCCCGAGGTCAACTATTACGAGTCCAACAATTAAAGAAGTCATTTGTTTCTGTTATTGTTTGTTTTGATTTGAATATTTATTTATTTTGAACGCAATCTTAAAGCCCCTACCCTCATGTATTGCTAGAATTTTAATTTAGGACATCACCTCAAAATTGTTATTTATTTTGTTTGTTTACATTTAACGTATTTTAACAGTTTTACTGTTTTTATTTTATTTTGCTATGTGAACTTAGCTCAGTTATCTTTGGAATTGTTAATTATTGTATCACCCTTTTCTTTTTGCCCTTTACCTTGCTTAATCAAGCATGTTTTGTCACGGAGGAATGCATTTAATTACAGAACTGATAAGACAAGTGCAACGTCTCAGGAAGTGACTGATATCTTGGAATTTCCCATTTTAAATTAGCGTCACAGTGTGAACCCTTTTGATTGACACTCTCTCCATAGACGCTATGGACAGCGGCAAATCGTAACTTTTGTTCTACAAGAATTAATTAAATTTTGCACTTGCCGCCTATCACAATGTTAGGAAAGGTGTACGAGAGGCGCCTAGTTAGTTTGAGTATGCGGGGCGTCATAAAGAAGAGGCCCTAAACGCATTGCAGTAGTTTCGAAGTAGTACGCAAAACTACGTGAGCTGCCGTCTCCACCAGTAGTTAATAAGTATGACCTACATCGGGCATGATACTGCAATTTGAAAGAACAATTACGTATGTGCACTGCAATCATTTTGAACAGTCTGAATTATGAAATTAACTTGAATTTTCAAGAGAGTAATTTTTGGAATTTTAAGATATTTTCTAAAGTTAATGGTACTTCATTCCCATTGCATTCACCCAATATGCATGGTAACATTTTGTTCCAAGATGGTGCTTCGCTGTTTCTGTAGCACTGTCATGATTACCCAACGTACATGTCGAAACTACCTTTCCTGGGCCAACAACAGGAGATCTGTCAAGTTTCTTGCATGTAAAGAATCTAAAAGAAAGCCGCAACTGGTTTTTGAAAGGCAAAGAATATGCAATATTTCGACGAGAACAGATATTAAGGGCAGATATTTCGAAAAACTGGTGCCTTGCTTCGTGTCTCATTTGCCAATAATTCACAAGCGGACCAAAAGATTCCGTTATGTATGGGCAATGAAGCATGAAGCGATACTTTTGTTTAAGGTGTTCTTTAAAGAGCTGCTGATTTAAAGTGTGATGTTCGAAAATCAAGGTTTTTAGAACTACTGTTCCTGAATCGAATGCACGGCTGGTCACAATATCTATAATTTCTCTGAAACGCAAGTAAAAATTCCACACTACATCATCGTCTGTTACCAAATTTCCAAAAATTAATCCAAAATACCTGACTAGACAGAGCATTTCAGATGCTGACACCATCAGATGCCGATCCTTCAAATTATCAGCCTTAACCTCAGATGGCTTGTTGTAGTTTTTACTACTGCCGTAATAAAATACATTTTTGCTACTGTTTAGAGTATTAATATCAAAAAACCCAACGCTGACAAGGTATCTAATAATTTGTGCCATATGACACCTACATACAACTTCTAATAAATCCTACATTATATCAACACATACATTCTCAGCCACATTATAACCTGGCAACTTGTTCCATACACAGTTGGTTTTAATTTCAGTTTTAGAAGAGTCATTGAGAAGAACTTCAGCACTGAAGTTGTTTGCATTTCTAGTCAAAGCTTTTTCTTCCTGTACTTGTGTCATCACAGTTTGCTTATCTACTTTGCAAGACCTGCATAAGTAGGTTGCAGGGAAGCTTTCAACTAAACCGAGAATGGAATGTAAACTTAAGTTATCTCCAATCAAAATTGCTACACGAAACTTGAGAATTTTTTCACCGTTAAAAGTGTTTACAGATATGCCACTTGTTCCCAAATCAACAAGGTCAACAATAAGAACAGAAAAAAATGATTCATCCCCAAATATCATTCTGTCAGTAGAATGGAAAATTATGGCGAGAAAGATATTATCTAGTGTGGACAGACACTCTGGTGGCAGAGCTG
Source organism: Clitarchus hookeri (assembly GCA_002778355.1). NCBI lineage: Eukaryota > Metazoa > Arthropoda > Insecta > Phasmatodea > Phasmatidae > Clitarchus > Clitarchus hookeri. The sequence goes on from NQII01002169.1 coordinate 198,228, forward strand.
GAATGGTGTAGTACACAGCTCCAAGTTTGTGTATTCCAGCATGTGATGGGTTACCAATTTCAAAGTCATCAAAATACAAATGTAATGGAGTCACATCACATGGGCAGTCTTTCATCATCTTCATCCATAATGAAGAATATTGGAAATTGTTCCAGTCTACATTGAATTATTTTCCATATTCTGTAAACAAACTTCCAGAATACCCGTTATTTCAATAAATCTTTTTAGGACTTTTTTCATTGAAATGTACTGACCAAAACTGGTTTTTGACTCACATACAGGATAATCCGTGCTACTGTTAGCAAAGTATTAACCTGGTATGTAACTTTATAAGAAACTCAGCCTCTTTAAAAAAATAAATTATATTGTTCTCTGTGTGTAAATGTTCAAATGGGTGTTGCAATGAATTAATTAAGGCCATCATTTCAGAAACAGTTTCATCAGGTTGAATTGACAATATTTCAACAAGTTTAGTTTTAAGATACTCCATTCCATTCCCGAAGAGTATCTCTACTTCATTTATCACCTGCTGTACTAGATTTCTTGTCAGATTTGCATTACTATAAAGTCTGGCCACAAACTGAGCAGCACTCTCTTCAATGTCCTCAACAATATTTACAATAGGATTGTGGGTACGGCTTACAGTCGTATTTGATTGTTAATCTGTGTCAGAATCTGTTGATGAAGACTGACTACAAACATATGGTAATTCTGAACCAGCTTCTTTCAATATGGTGTGACACTTCTCCAAATATTTTCAAAGATGTGTGCGTTTTGAAACCTTGTTGCCCACAAGAAAATTTGGCGTTACTGGGATTGGCCATAAAGAACTTTCATGTGGAGAAGCAGTATCTTAACAGACTCAAATGATTCCCCGCAGAACGTGCAGAAAAAATTGCGAATAGAATGAAACTTACTTTCAGCAGCAGTAAAAGGTTTACATTACCTTATTTTGCTAAAATTCTTTCTTACTAACAGTTTACGACAAGCCGCCAATGGATTTCAATGCACCCAGGGTGGTTGATACCAGTGGAATGATGTTATCCCACTTTGTAGTGACATTATAAACAGCACACTCAAGAATAAGCCATACATGTTCACATTCTGGTGGATATTTTGCAAAGAAAACATGGCAAAATTTAAAGCATATATCAATACCCTTCAGAACACTGTAACGATTTCAGCATTTAAAGCTTTTCATTATGTTATCATTTTCGTTTGAGTTGAATGTTTATTTAATTTGGAAAGGTAATTATTTATTTTAAAGCCCCTACACTCAGGCATACAGCTATATTTGTAATTCAGGACTTCACCTTTAAATTTATTTATATATTTTAGTCTGTTTACATTTTAACTTATTTTGACAGTTGTACTTCTTTCTTTTATTTGTTATGTGAACTTAGCTCTGATATCTTTGGTAGTGCTAATTATTTTTTCGTCATTTTTCTCTTTGCAATTTACATCGTTTAATCCAGCAGTTTTGGCCACGGAGGAATGTATAAATAACTGAGCTGATTAGACTGTGACGTATGAGGAAGTGGCATCTTTTTGGAATTTCCCCTTTAATTAGCGTTCCCGTGTGAACCCCGTGGTTAATTACTCTCTCCTCAGACGCCATGACGAGCGGTACATCGTAAAAAGTTGTCTTCAAGATTTACTGTTACACTTGTAATTACCGCCCATCGTAATGATAGGGAAGGTGTTTGAGAGGCGCCAGGTTGCTTTAAATATGCGGGGCAGGATAAGAAGAGGCCCAAAACCGCATAGCAATTAGATTTGAAGTGCTTCAAGTACGTCGGCTGCCTTCTCCACAGGAACTTTAAGTACGACCTACAGAAGGCGTGGTAATATAAATTTATATGATTTCACGTATGTTTGCTACAAATTTTCTACGCTATTTGGAATTACCAAATTATTTTGAAGTTTAAGAGAGACACATTTGGATTTCAAAATTTTGCCAGAATTTAATAAGGGCGTTAATTCTGTTTCGAACGCTATACAGAAGCCAGTGGATGGGTTTTCTTGCTCTAAAGCCGCACAACATTCACGAACATTTTACAAGTATTAAATGCTGAGAAATAAATGAGCCAGTTTCAGTTTTATGCTCACGTAAATTATCTATGACGTTTGCTAATATTTAGAGAGGTGATTTAGTTTTAGTGATTCCTTCATAACTGAAATATTTTGATTGGCAGCATTTTTCATTTACTTATAATTATTTAAACACTGCATTCTGAACTGATTACTTTTATTATTACTTATGAACTCTTATCTTTCACTTATAGTTTCATTGATAAAATAATTTTTTCTGCACCAAACGATTGTGTTATGTATTGTGCAGAATTAGAAGTAGTTAGTATTTTATTATCAAGTGATTTTCACGTTTGGTGTCCCATTGTCCATACAAATGTTTTGAATATTTGTCGTGTGCGTTTGTGTGCCTTTGAAGGATAACGTGTCTCGCGTAATTTCTGTTTTATTAAGTGTCTCTTTAATGTGTCAGAATTATTCTTTTCACTGCCTACCTGTGATTGCAATTAAACATCAGGCATATCTTAATCACAATTTGAAGTTCGAAGCCATTTTTCTCACGCTGTGTCAGTCAAACGGAAGCCGACTAGCGTGGCGTCGATTCATCTCGGCTAGACGCCAGCCACGCACACAGAGAAAGTGAGCGGTGAGGCGGGAAACTCGTTACACATCACTCGCACGTCCGACAAGCCTCAAAATATTCTAGACTTCAATATTTTTGTTTTTGCTTACAAGGAAAACATTTTGTTTTATTTCCATACAGAAATAACCTTTACAAAAAAAAAATGGCGCCCAAACGTCTGGGCCTAAGCACATTGCAAGGAGTCGTACACGAACATTTAAAATTTGGCGCTTCGATGTGTCAGCCTACAAAGAAAAGCGGGTGATGAATAATTTTCCCACACATGAACCATATTTTCTCAGAAGCTCTCTAAATCTGGTGCGTGAATTAAACGACGACGAAACGGCTGTTAATGATTAGAATACACTTAGTATGTTTTTTTAGCGTCTACTCTGTGCGAAGATGCTAGTTTTGCAGGGGAAGATAGTTTGAATGCCAATGAGAGTTTTGCCCGGAATATGATCACTGAAAACTTGATGGTAAATGTTCCGGTGGAGAATGTCCCTCTTGAAAATGCAAATGCAGTACCCAGTAACAGTTCCATCCTGACTGCAGAAATGTATATGCAGGCAATACAAGGTCTTAATAGTAGGTTCGACAGTAAGTTCGATTCTTTCAAGGATGAAGTAAATAATAGGCTTGATGAGCAACAACGTAACATGGATAGAACATTTAAGGCACGTAATCATAAATTAGATTCTCTCAAAATTAATTTTAATGACAAGTTCTATGCACTTGAAAATAAATTAGAAGCTTGTCAATACCCAGATGGCAAAGTTAAAGGCGGAGGTTTCGCACAATGTTCTAGCTTCGCAGGCTAAAGTAGACAGTACACAATATACTGTAAACGAACTCCAGGCTGTTGCAACTGCGATAGCAACCAGCCAAGCTACACACGAACGCAAGGGCAAGACAATGTTGTGCGTTTAGAGACGAGAGTCAATGAAAGCATCACGCATGCGCTTGATACTACTGATGAGCAGATTGTTTCCGCGCATTTCTAAAGTCCAACACACAGTAGAGGCAGCAGCTAGTGAAACGTCCGCCATGCCAGCAAACAAAAACCTATCGCACACGAGTCAGCGAAATTTGCACACTTACGTCACAGGAAGTTAAATTACACTGATACCTAAAGTCGGTGCAAACAAAAATGAAACTGAGAATCACAACTGGAATTCACACAACCACACGCATTCCAGAACCGGAAACACAGGAAACAACAGTGCAGGCGAATCATTGAATCACTGTCGTCACACGTAGTATGTTGCGATGCATAACGTGACTTCAGACCCGTCCCACAAGGCACGGAGAAATGCACGCATCAAACGTACGAAATCTGTCACTTCCACGCGCAGGAAAGGCAATAAATCAGGAAAACCACAAAGAGAAAAAAGGCATTTTACTACTGCGCAAAAACGCATTTCACACAGGAAATTGCTATACGATGAATTGCTTGGCGAAGAAGAACCCGTCGCCCGTGACGTAAAAACGCACGACAGTCGCTCGAGGTTTGTGCAGAAAGGGCACAAAAGACTTCCGGGAAGGAAGAGCTCGCCACGCAAACTTAAGTGGAACGGACGTGGGCGGAAGAACCGCCTAAGAACAAAAGACAAGTTCCAGTGGAACGAGAAGAGAGAAGTGTCGATCCCACCTTGACCACCGCCAATGAGGAAGAGCATGAAAGTGACGAACACCCCAGGAAGATAGGATCAACGTAGGATCAACGTAGGTCCTCACTAATCAGCGCTTGGGTTGCCTACTTCAAGACGTAGACATTCTACCGAAGCTCGACGCTTTTACAGCCGAGGAGGATCCCGAGGAGATCCGAAGGGAATTTTTATAATTGGCGAGAAGACGTTGCGACATTACAAGACAAGTAAATTAAGAAAGTTACAGTTGGACGACCTAGTTTTACACCTAACTAACCCCACTAGATGGCATTGGGAATTTGTTTACTCGCAAGTTGTTCTTGACATTTAAAGGTCCTTATCGCGTTTCTGGAATCACTAGGAATAATTGCTCCGAGCTAACAGACATGAATGGTAAACCAGTCGTGAAGATTAACATAAACCACCTGAAACCCTATCATGAACCCAACTTGTATGTTCAGTCAACAACCGGCTACAGTTGAGTAATATGTCTGTAACGACAGCCAGGGGCTTGTCGACGGATTTTACTGGGATTGAATAATGTTAATTAGCATCCAGATGTTGCAGTGATACAAGGCAGTAGAAAGTCCTGCGAAGTGTTAGTTGAACAGAGCCTTGAGTATATGTGCGCGGTTGGTGTTTATTTGTGCAAGTGTTATGTATTGTATTTGTCAAGTATATCATGTATTATGTTCTAAGGGTACAATTGTCATGTGTATTTATCGCAGTACGTATACGTTGCTCACCTACACTTATGCATTGAGTAAGGGACCTCCATGCTACACCGCTCCTGATGTCTATCCCGTCGCCATAAGTAAGCTACAGACGCTGTTAAAGCCGATCAATTATTTCTTTGTCGTTGAGAAGCGAACGAACAGCAAGAGTATGTGGGATAATGTGTAGTAGATAAGGCTTAGAAAACGCTAAGAGTTAAATTACGCTGCTAAAGTTGATAAACGTCTGTTATCACACTGGTCTCACTCGTATGCAAGTTACGCAAGGTCAGAAAGTTGCACGAAGATTGAGAGGTCAATGACACACACACATTTTTAACACTCCTTACACCCTAACTGTGTTTGCGTATGAGCCGTTCAGTACTTACAGTATTTATGATAAATCTCAACTTGAACGAGGGTATAGACTTCATGTATTCATTGGGAATAACATGCAGTTGCTATCCTCTCACTCTTCTTTTATTGGAATTTTTCCCGTTGTACGCACGACGTGTTTCACGCTTGTATGTTATACTGTAGTGTATTGCTGAAAATTTTTTGTATATAGTATGTGATTTTATTACGTCATTATTTGAAAAAAAAAATTCTTGTTGAAATTGATTGTTGATTATTACGTTTTTCACGAGATCTGATTGAAGTCTGAAATATGCAGATAATTATTGATTGTTAAAACAGTACATTTAATTGAATATTTAGAGCTTATCAGAACAATGGCATCATTTCTCCTGTAACAACTCAATTCCCTTATAAGTCGCTAGGTTCTTCAGATTGACTGCGTTAGAGTGTCGTATTGTTTAGGACAATGTGCTATGAAATAATTTTACATTGCCTAAATCACCCTCTAAATTTAGCAGCAAAATAGTAGTTAGTGACAAAGATACCTAGTGAACTTCAAGAAATGTTGAAAGTGCTACAGTGAATACGTAATTCGTTATGAAACTCAGCTACAGTGGTAATAAGTCAAGCTCGTGAACCACGAACACTTCAAGCGCGTGGACGTTAGCGTACCATAGACCGTTTTTAGCTACACATGCCCTCGTACAAGTGAAACTGGGTTTACACTTGAAAGTCCTAATAATTTGTTTANCGTGGACGTTAGCGTACCATAGACCGTTTTTAGCTACACATGCCCTCGTACAAGTGAAACTGGGTTTACACTTGAAAGTCCTAATAATTTGTTTAAACACTTTAAAAACGCTCTGCAGTGAATAGGTGTTGTTACCAGTTGCTGAACCAGGATATGTTCCCGAGTTTCTACACGGAAGATGGAAGCAGAAGACGACGAATTGCAACGACCGCCGCGGGACAAACAGAATCAACATGGCGACAGCAAACTGTCGTTCCTTGTCGGATCACTTTGCCCCCGACCTTCTGTCGAGCATGGCGACGCATGCTGGGAAGCACTTCTGCCAACTTTATTTTGCTTTCAATATTATAGTTTCACTACCGTTTTATAACTATGTTCCAGTGTTCTTGTTTCTGTTTCAGATCGACTCGTTGAAACAAAGACGTAATATTCTTCAACTGATGCATGTATTTGTATTTTCATGTTTTCAGTTATTGATAGTGAATGTTTAAAATGTTTATTGTGTAATTGTTGATATGTCATGAGTGTACTATTTTGTTTTCTGAATATTGGTACCACTCAATTTTCAAACACATTTTAAATTCTCGACAATAAACACTGTACCACATCTGCAAAATCTAAACTAAGCCTTTAAATACTAATCACTAAAACATTCAACGCAATTATATACTCAAAATATACAGTACGGTAAATGAAAACATTCTTGCGTTATTTACTTACAAACATACACTCACTATCTCTTTTTAAATAATTCTTTCTTCCTACACGGCATTGCTGCAAACAAGCATTTTACTGCAAGTGCTTATATTTTTTATTTTGGTAAGATCAGTCATCTGATGATCAATTAGTGCACCAGAACACGGTGGAAAGTACTTGGAACTATTCACATTATTCTTCCGTTTTCAGTTAGTACAGAATTGTGTTTCCATTACATTTGAGATTCCAGTCATTTCATTTTGGAGGCATGACAAAGCTTCTGATGGTTATGTGAACAAGAAATTCATTTCAAATACAAATCACTATCTGACACTTTTATTGACGTGGTCTCATATTTGTGTCAAAAAGTTAATTCAATTGGAAGTATTCTTACACAAAATTTAATTTCAATACAATCTTAGCAGAAGTTAAATCATAGTGTGATTTGGCTATTCTCTGTTTCATACAACTTCAGTGAAATTTGACAGACGTTGTGACCAACCTACACAGCATGTAAACATTAAACGCCCCCATTTGCAAAGTACTGTGTCAGCTGATAGTTGTTGCGGGATGCGTGTTATTACGTTGGCGGTATTTGCGATGATTTGTAGAAGAAAATAGTACTCAGCATTAAACATTATAATGTAGAATTTTAATGATAATTACAACATTTATGGTTAGAATTATGCGCATAGACTAATGTAAAATTTTTCTGAGTTATAGAGAAGGGCTTTAAAAATATTTAGAAATATTATGGTAGAGCATGCGAACATTACGGTTATGGGAAAGGCCTCCACCAATCTCCATTGTCTACGGTCTCCACCCGCCCGGTGAAGTGCCATTGAGCTTTCTTCCGTCATAATTTATCTATATGCGAGAATTCCTTGCTGGTGGTGTCGGAATATTTTATACGCAATTAATTATTTTTGTATTTGCTTTTTTAATTAAATTCAGTTCGTCATATGTGCCCTTTTATAACAGTCTCATCAGTGAAATGAATTATCGACACGTGTCTGCTGCTTTGTAAAAGCGTTTTTTTGTGTGCTGTGGTCCGCCATTTTCTTTGACCATCGCGAGACGTGAGCGGAAAAGTATTTACGTAGTGAAGTTTACATTTAGTGCTTTCAAGAAATAGCCCAATTGTTTCGTTAATTGAATAAGTCAGCAAGTAGATTATTTCGTATCAGTGGCCGACAAAAGTGATTTTAGTGAAGTAGTCATCCAAAACTCGCAACGTGTATAGGAATTACGAAGTGAACAGTAAGTTTGTGTGTTTTGTAAATAATGTTTTCTTAAATTGTTGTTAGAATATTTTAAATGTATTAAGCCTTTTATAAAAAACCTTGTTTTACCCTAATTTATTTTATTGACACACTAACGATTTTTGTGTGGGAAGTTAAATTTGCTGGAAATGTTTCCAGTGTGCGTTTCACACATCGGTATTACAGTGACGTATTTATTGCGTTTCGTTCTAGCGGGAGGTTTTCAAATGTACGCGGCCTAAATAAACCCCCTTTTAGTGCAGTTATATTTAAAAAAAGCAACCATTTTTATGTATTGAGTATTTATCGCATAGGTACGAACAGCGACACATTTATCGCATGTAGTTCTTTCGATGAAGTTCAAACATTATGAGTTATATAGTAAATTGAATTTTATTTCCGTACAAACAAAATTTTTCCACTACATCATCAAAACAATGTAAGTTCCAATCGCCACTATCTCAATAAGAAGAACCGCAAAACCATCACATCTCACGAAATACGTTAAACTAAAGTTCCCCACCTCACCAATAAAATAAACAGAACACTAAGTAGTATATTACGTGGTCATAACAAAAAACAGTTGGGAATGGAAACCAGCTATAGTTGCTTAAGTTGCCACCGGGGAACTGAATGCAGCAAGGCGGCCACAACGGTTACAGAGTCCCAGCAACCCCTCTTCGTACACCCCGCCCCCTCTACACGTATTACGTCCCCGTGTGCGCATGCGCGAGTCGTGTGAGTGCGGCCTAACACCCAGGCCATTTTTCTGAAAGTAAAAACGGCTATAAAAATGAAAAAAGAATAACTCTAATAAAGAATTTTCCTTGTTTTATAGCCATTCAGGCATGGCTACCCACGCCCCTCCTGGGGTGAAAGTGGACTCGCCCAGCTCGAGCCACCCAATGCCACTTTATCATAATCAAAATTGAGAGTATAATTATTTTCTAAATTTATTTATTGTAGTGTAATTGTGCTTTNAATGCCACTTTATCATAATCAAAATTGAGAGTATAATTATTTTCTAAATTTATTTATTGTAGTGTAATTGTGCTTTTAATTAAATTAACAAGGCAACGGACTGAGAGAGACAGCCACGGAGCTTTTTAACAATACGTTGCTTAACTCGTTTACTTCCAACACATTTAAATATTTTCACGTAATTTGTTTGTCAAAGCTAATTGATAAGTGTTCATTAGTTATGTAATTTCGTTGCCATGCTGTTTTAGTGTGCTTGTTCTTTTTCTAAAACATGTTTTGTATTTTCTTGTGTTTCTCGCGCGCTTTTGTGCTGGGTCTTGGTGGACCTCCGCCATTTTGTTCAGTTGGTTTCTGAGCGCTGCCGGGGGTGGTCTCGCGTCGCCGGCCTCTGGGCTTTCACCACTTGTTGCATTAATCACCTCGTAGCGTCATAGTCAGTCTTATTATGGAACCGTGGTTTATTTTTCGTCACCCAGAGGCAGCAGCACCCTCACATCCCGCCAGCTCAAAAGCACCGGGATCGTAAAACCGTAATTGTGCACCGGTTTCGCGCCATTTTCCAACAGCTTAGGTTGCGAACACGCCGTAGTTGTTGGAACAATGCACGTGTCCCCCCTCCCCCCAGGAGTAATTTCTGCAGTGAGTAAAAAAAAAAGACTGTTTGGTAAATGGTGTTTCATTTCACTGCCGGCCACTTCACGGCCACGTAATTTTCGGTATTCTGCCCACTGGTGCACCGCACCGCCGATCATGGCTTTATGGTGTTTTGGCGTGTGGAACGACCACTAATAGTCTCACGTGTAAATTCGCGGCGTGTGAGGAAGCCTACATCCTCACCAGGCAGGCAGACAGAAAGGTACAACTGTCCAACAACACGACGTCATCGTCCGCTTGGGGTGGGTCCACGAACAGCCACGCCCCCAGAGCAGAGTCTGTGCTCGAACGAGCTGGCGCACTTATGATCATAATAAACCTAAACAAACCTTCCAAATATCTGTCACCGCAAATTTCCAACACCTTTTACCCGCACCTGAGCCCACGACAACCCGTCACATCTCTGCTGTTGCTACTATCTTATTTTCACCATAAATTAGGCTCGCGTACCAACTTTTGATATCAACTCTTTTATGTCGTCTTTTGAGAGAGCTACCATTGTATCATTAACATCATTCTCTGAAGGNCAACTTTTGATATCAACTCTTTTATGTCGTCTTTTGAGAGAGCTACCATTGTATCATTAACATCATTCTCTGAAGGAAAAAAAAACACGTTATTAGAGCTGCATCTGAAAATGTACAAAAACCAAACAAAATTTCACAATCATGTTTAACTTAAGGTTAGGCACAATAAACATGTGCATGTTTCTTAAGCACAAAGGTGCACAGAACATTTTAACAGGAAGTATTATTATGGAAGTCTGCTAATGTACGAAATGTGTTAAATGTATCCCTTTATAAAGATTTCAACCATTTTCTNAAGTATTATTATGGAAGTCTGCTAATGTACGAAATGTGTTAAATGTATCCCTTTATAAAGATTTCAACCATTTTCTCAAACCAAATATAATAGAAGAAAAAATAAATTTGCATGTATACACACACACGCTCAACCATTTATAACAAATACATCAATATCAATCAATGTTAAACATAAATACCTAAATGTAGGGATAATTATAACTTTTAAAAATTTACTTTAATGATTTAATACTTACATTACATTTTAGAAAGGCGCAATGAACAGAACCAACCCTTTATAAAACTGTACCTGATATTAACAATATCATGTGATAGTTCACTATGAAGTGGTGTGTACAACACTTTTCACCTTATCAAAATACACCAGTGTACTAAGATTTAATGATATAACAAAAGGCAAGTCTGAGAGACGATGTTTGATATTTTCCATCCTACCAGCAAGTCTACTAGTAAAATGGTAAGTAAATGTCACATCGTTTTCGTAAGGGTAAGTCACAGAATGCACGCTGCCACAGCCATCAGAAAGCTTGCCTCACATGGAGCAGTGGTGCTATTGTAACATTTTATTCCTTATATAATTCTATCATAGTATTTTTTCGATGTGCAAGCACGGCAGACACCGTGATGAATTACGCTTACAAATGCTCAGAAAAAAANCTATCATAGTATTTTTTCGATGTGCAAGCACGGCAGACACCGTGATGAATTACGCTTACAAATGCTCAGAAAAAAGGTAGATTAAAAATTCAGTAGGTGCATCTTTGTTCCACGCTTTCTGATTTTACTTCCAACTTTACAACATACGCAAGACCAATCCAATAAAGTAATTGCTGTTAAAATTTTATACACTCGTCACAAATAATACTGTACCTACAAATAAGTAGCTGGATAATTGTGAAGATTATTTACTTTTCGGATTTTAGAAAACGAAATGAAAAATGGTGTACGCACTTATTATGCTGAACCACAATATCATGGGCGCATCAGTGCACTCTGAAGACATCCTGAAACATAGTTATGGGAAGAGCTACCANCTATCATAGTATTTTTTCGATGTGCAAGCACGGCAGACACCGTGATGAATTACGCTTACAAATGCTCAGAAAAAAAGGTAGATTAAAAATTCAGTAGGTGCATCTTTGTTCCACGCTTTCTGATTTTACTTCCAACTTTACAACATACGCAAGACCAATCCAATAAAGTAATTGCTGTTAAAAGTTTATACACTCGTCACAAATAATACTGTACCTACAAATGAGTAGCTGGATAATTGTGAAGATTATTTACTTTTCGGATTTTAGAAAACGAAATGAAAAATGGTGTACGCACTTATTGTGCTGAACCACAATATCATGGGCGCATCAGTGCACTCTGAAGACATCCTGAAACATAGTTATGGGAAGAGCTACCANTGCTGAACCACAATATCATGGGCGCATCAGTGCACTCTGAAGACATCCTGAAACATAGTTATGGGAAGAGCTACCAAGGAAACGGAGGTCTAAATGTATAAAAACATGTGAACATGCCTAAACCGTACAAAAATATGAAACGGTGTAAAAAACTTGAAAAAGTGCCAATATGACAAGTATTTCCAAAACGTGAAAAAACTGTGCCCAAAACACGTCAAGTGTAAAGAACATATGAAAATATGCATACAAACTGTACATTGGCCACTATTAAACTAATCTAGGCTAGTGAATGGGTAGCAGGTTTCCACTTAAACTAACCTAATATAACAGGGATCTACTTAACTAACCTATGCTAATGACAGGGTCACAGACCTACTTGAGCCTACACGGTTACAAAAACAAACTTATTTTCAATGCAACGTTAACTGCCAGGGTGACCACAAACACCCTATTTCAATATATCCTGATATTTCCGCGTTTTCCATAAGTTTTGTTAAAACCTCCCAGATGTGTAAAATATTATTTACATTTTAACCCTGATTTTAATGTACACAAACAGATTTTGACGAAATTTGTGCTCTTCTGAACAAATAAAAAAAAAAAAAAATATATATATATATATATATATACATTTAGACAAGCTAAATTTTGCAACAGTCTTATAACACCATGTAAAGTCCATGTGCCAAGAAGGAAGGTTTCTTGGAAGATCCCATGCAAGCATGCGTGGCCGGTTGTATGGATGGTTTTATCACAGATTTGGCCATCTGCTGGCTGTTTTCATGAAACTTTCCATAATCTTGGGCAAGTTTCGATGGCCAACGAGAGAGAGAGAGAGAGAGAGATAGGGGCTCGAGCAATTTTATTTTGTTCTGAGAAACAGCGATATGACTATTAAAAGTGAATAGTCCGTAAATAAAAAACCACGAAATGTTTACTGATTCTGAAACAGCTTTGCGTGAAAATTATGGTAAACATTTGTTTATTTAACACAAAAGTTAAAGTTATAACAACAATACGATTAGGCTCTGGGCATAAACAGACAATGCTGAAGATCTGTGTGACGATTGTTCCTGAACCACATTTGCAGAAGTAAAATCATTAAAAAAAAGTGCTCCCTTTTATTGTACAGCATCAAGTATCGTTGAACAGGTTATTCCATAGGACCCACCATACCTGGTTGCATGCAGGTATTTTATAGTGGCACACAGAATTAAGTCATGCCATTGTTCAATGACCTTTAATTGTTTTCAATAACAATAATCTCCATAGCATTTTAGCTTTTTTGGCTTCAAAATATAATCTGCATTTTAGTGAATCTAATCGTGTCTTCCAACTACTGCACTGGTCTGCACTCTGTGCGCACTGCCTGAGTGCCGCGTCTTCCAATTACTGCACTGGCCTGCACTCTGTCCGCACTGCCTGAGTGCCACGTCTTCCAATTACTGCACTGGGCTGCACTTAGTGCGCGCTGCCTGAGTGCTGCGTCTTCCAATTACTGCACTGGCCTGCACTCTGTCCGCACTGCCTGAGTGCCACGTCTTCCAATTACTGCACTGGGCTGCACTTAGTGCGCGCTGCCTGAGTGCCGCGTCTTCCAATTACTGCACTGGCCTGCACTCTGTATGCACTGCCTGAGTGATGCGTCTTCCAATTATTGCACTTGCCTGCACTCTGTATGCACTGCCTGAGTGCCGCGTCTTCCAATTACTGCACTGGTCTGCACTCTGTGCGCACAGCCNTATATATATATATATATATACATTTAGACAAGCTAAATTTTGCAACAGTCTTATAACACCATGTAAAGTCCATGTGCCAAGAAGGAAGGTTTCTTGGAAGATCCCATGCAAGCATGCGTGGCCGGTTGTATGGATGGTTTTATCACAGATTTGGCCATCTGCTGGCTGTTTTCATGAAACTTTCCATAATCTTGGGCAAGTTTCGATGGCCAACGAGAGAGAGAGAGAGAGAGAGATAGGGGCTCGAGCAATTTTATTTTGTTCTGAGAAACAGCGATATGACTATTAAAAGTGAATAGTCCGTAAATAAAAAACCACGAAATGTTTACTGATTCTGAAACAGCTTTGCGTGAAAATTATGGTAAACATTTGTTTATTTAACACAAAAGTTAAAGTTATAACAACAATACGATTAGGCTCTGGGCATAAACAGACAATGCTGAAGATCTGTGTGACGATTGTTCCTGAACCACATTTGCAGAAGTAAAATCATTAAAAAAAGTGCTCCCTTTTATTGTACAGCATCAAGTATTGTTGAACAGGTTATTCCATAGGACCCACCATACCTGGTTGCATGCAGGTATTTTATAGTGGCACACAGGATTAAGTCATGCCATTGTTCAATGACCTTTAATTGTTTTCAATAACAATAATCTCCATAGCATTTTAGCTTTTTTGGCTTAAAAATATAATCTGCATTTTAGTGAATTTAATCGTGTCTTCCAATTACTGCACTGGCCTGCACTCTGTCCGCACTGCCTGAGTGCCACGTCTTCCAATTACTGCACTGGGCTGCACTTAGTGCGCGCTGCCTGAGTGCTGCGTCTTCCAATTACTGCACTGGCCTGCACTCTGTATGCACTGCCTGAGTGCCGCGTCTTCCAATTACTGCACTGGTCTGCACTCTGTGCGCACAGCCTGAATGCCGCGTCTTCCAATTACTGCACTGGCCTGCACTCTGTATGCACTGCCTGAGTGCCGCGTCTTCCAATTACTGCACTGGCCTGCACTCTGTGCGCACTGCCTGAGTGCCGCGTTTTCCAATTACGGTGCACTCGCACGCATTGCATTCATTTCTGGCCTCCCAACTGTGAATTGCACTGAAAAAGTGCGTAGTGATGCAGTTTTCGGTGCACCGTCTCCAGGGTCAGTGTGGCAGTTTCAGTGTAAATATGGCTGACAAACAAAACAGTCACTCATTTCAGGCAGTCATGCAATAATTGCACTTTAGCAGTTTTTGGGGCGCACCGAGTGCGCGCCCAGTGCAATCAGTTGGAAGACATTATTATAATCAATTCACAATTACTTCACACTTTTATTAAGCCCTGCTAAAGNGTGACGCGTCTTCCAATTACTGCACTGGCCTGCACTCTGTGCGCACTGCCTGAGTGCCGCGTTTTCCAATTACGGCGCACTCGCACGCATTGCATTCATTTCTGGCCTTCCAACTGTGAATTGCACTGAAAAAGTGCGTAGTGATGCAGTTTCCGGTGCACCGTCTCCAGGGTCAGTGTGGCAGTTTCAGTGTAAATATGGCTGACAAACAAAACAGTCACTCATTTCAGGCAGTCATGCAATAATTGCACTTTAGCAGTTTTTGGGGCGCACCGAGTGCGCACCCAGTGCAATCAGTTGGAAGACATTATTATAATCAATTCACAATTACTTCACACTTTTATTAAGCCCTGCTAAAGTTATACTTCCAGGATATTCCTACTCCTCGAGCAAACTAATCTTAACTAAGTCTAAAAAATGACACCGAAGGACAACGCACCGAATTTGGGTGCACTCAGTTGGAATATTATTTTGCATAAGAATTATTTAATACTTGGCATTATCAACATACATTTTCTCATTGTTTTATTCATATTTATTATACGTGAAATATTATAATTTGGAAATAAAATATAGGTAAAACCTTAATGTAACGAAAAATAATATACTTTTATGTTAACAGGGGTATAAAACGCTTGTGATACATGCCACATTTAGGAAATAACTAAACACGTCTTACATGGGGTGATTTTTCAAAGGTTTGATTCAAAAAGTGTAAAGAAACCTCGAATATACTATAGTTGTTATTCCCANTACATGGGGTGATTTTTCAAAGGTTTGATTCAAAAAGTGTAAAGAAACCTCGAATATACTATAGTTGTTATTCCCAAATTATGTTTCCCGTGGAGAGAAATTTCAATGCTACTGAATAGCTGTGTTTACCATTGTCCATTTTCCACTGAAATAACAGAGCAATTGCATTTACACATGCATATACTGCACAAACATGGACAGATGTCGCTTCGTCCTCCTGAGTGGAATGGATGCTGCATGTGAGAAGCTAGAGAGAAAGCGCAGAGCACTCATTCTTCCATCATTCCCTCTCATTCCACACTCCATACGTGCTCGCCCTCTCAAACAGTGAAAATATAAACCGGGAAACTTATTTGTGACTTAGCGCTGGCGTACACAAAACTTTATTTTACGTTATTTATTAATACACCATTTCATTTAATTTGAAAATTTAATAATCTGAAATTCAGTTTGTGTAAGTTTAAACAGTTTGTGGTCTTGAACATAATTTCGTCCTTTGTGTGTGATCATGAAAAGAATTTCATCCTGTGTGCAGCAATTGTCATTCTGTTTGACAACCACGTCCCAAAAAATGTTCCAAAGCTACAAGAAGTTGCACATTTAACATCCAGTACAACATTATTTTATTTTCCCTCGTACGAAATGAGTTTCACAAACCAATCAAAACAAACTTTCTTTCAGCATTACACAAAAATAGTCTGAAATGAGATAAATCAGCACGTAACAATTTTGGCTCGGATAAACGGCATGAGATCATTTTTTCCCCAGAAGTTTTATTTAAGATTAGTTAAGTTGAGTAATGTACATTGACAATAAGTTTAATAGTAGCACATGTACATAAATATTACCTATATAGGCCAGTGCTTATTTGTTGCCAGATATACAAGAAAAATTTTCAATTATAAAATTTTTATTTTTACACAAAGCTATACCAATAAATTGCAGATGGAAGAAATTATGATACAATATAATAGCATAATAATATGTTTTACTTTTCTTGATTTTTCCCTGATATTTTAAAGGTAGCAAGAATTCCCTGATATTTCCCGATTTTATAGGGGACTTATTCTAAGTAATTCGTTAAGTTTCTCATGCTCTCGAAACAAATAAAATCTTTGAGTCCCGGAAATTCATATTCTAAGTCATATTTCGTTACAGCTGCCCAACCAAACCTTCAGCAATGTTGGGGTTTTCGTTAGGCTTTTACTCCTCCCCCCCCCCCAACCACATGAATGCAAGATAGCAACTCCATAAACACAAACTTTAACTGGAATATGGAAATTTTGTTTTATTAAAATTTCAAATTATTTAGTTTGAAAACATTGATAAACAAAGCAGTAAATGTTTTAAAATATTTTGTTTGCGTTTGGAGGGTTTTAAAAGTTAGTATAAAAAACAATTAACGTAGATTGTACTGATTAAAAAAATTATATGTCAAAAATATCGAATTTTGTTTCACGAGTGAGTGAATGCTATGAATAAAAACCTCGTCGTAATTTATAATACAGGTAGGCACAGATAGGCAGGAGAAAATAATTATGGATTTCATATGAACTTGTGTTAGGCGTATTGTAATGAATTAAAGTGCCGAGTAAGACAAAATACCCTCTCATAATAAGTCAGTCAACACGTTTTCTGTTATAGTCCTTAAGTTAACATAAAAAAGTGAATTCATGGCATTGAATTGCTCGTGTTTTGAAAAATATTGATATGTTTCTGCATGTTTTAAGTAAATATTTCACCTCTCAGATATAAATACTTTCAAACCATACCAACGTGTATTCCTTGGCGATTCTGAAATTTGTTAACTTTCAAGTTTCCATCGTAAAAATAATACCTGTTTAGAATTCGCTATATTCAGATGAACGTATGAGGTTTTGGCGGGGATAATCCTTTTTTAATTGCTCATCCCTTGCTCTGGTTGGCTTGTTCTGTCACATGACCATATTTCTTACCACCAACCTGAGTATATACACTTTTCGCATCTTTAAGCGGCCCGCAACTAAGTAACCTTTATGAAATTATAATATTGTAATGTGAAACACACACTTTTTAAGCCTCGTGCTTAGGGCCTTTTCAAGCTTAAAGTGTCCCTTCGCCGGGGGCTGGTTTATTTAATGTTGGTGAAACCGGAAACAAAACTCCCCCTTCAAATAAGTAAATTTTTAAACATAAAAACAAGTATACTAAACATAGATAAAAAATCTACTTTCTTCCATGAGTTGTTTAAGGGTGTTTTCTATGAAAAAAACACAGGCCATTGTTCAATTGGAAAACTGCGATAGTCACTTGTTTGGTGATACTGCTGCTATCTCTCGAGCGACGTTGTAAAGTGTCGCAAGTTAATTGTTTGGAATAAAAATGTTTTGATATAACATTGGTACTTATGTACGTTTATTCGTATATGTATAAATGAATAACATATTTACAATGTGAAATAGGAAAACTTCTCCGCTCATTTCTTACCGCCTCAAATATATTATGGCGACGATTTGGTAAATCAGTATTTACTGTAGTAAACTAAGTACATTATCATTTTAGTGTACTAATTCGGGTCACGTGGCCATTTAGTAAACTAATACTGCGAATTGGAACACTATCACAAATTTCTTCTATTAGCATGCCACTGTCCTCTCACACACATCATACATGCCTCAAAATTTTTTTTTCTATTGCCTGTTTGGGCCCCTACATATGATTTGGATGTCTATTATTGGAATTTATAACTTGCATGCTATGATCACTGCCACGATTTCTGTACATTCATAAGACCATTCTACAAGTATGCTGCAGTATTTGTAGGTGTCGCATGCAATTTTAATGACCTTTTATCTCGCAGCAAATGGTTGTATGCTTGTATTCTCGTATTAAATGGCCTAGTTTCTTTATTTTTGGGATGGCATGTTTTACGAGCACATGTTTACTTCATGCTGAAAATTGCACACAAGTATTTTAATTCAAAACCGGAACCAAGTATGTAAATGGTTTCAAAACTTTGTTTTATTATTTCTCGCAGCTTNCTGCCACGATTTCTGTACATTCATAAGACCATTCTACAAGTATGCTGCAGTATTTGTAGGTGTCGCATGCAATTTGAATGGCCTTTTATCTCGCAGCAAATGGTTGTATGCTTGTATTCTCGTATTAAATGGCCTAGTTTCTTTATTTTTGGGATGGCATGTTTTACGAGCACATGTTTACTTCATGCTGAAAATTGCACACAACAAGTATTTTAATTCAAAACCGGAACCAAGTATGTAAATGGTTTCAAAACTTTGTTTTATTATTTCTCGCAGCTTACAAGAAACTGGGGATCCTGTGATACACATTATTGCTATAGTTAAGTATTATTTATTAGAACATTGAAATTCCTTATGCACGGTCCTATACTCATTTTTAAAAACAAGTGCTCAAAAAGTGAGATTCATAATGTAGGTATATGTTTAAAACCTGCAATTCCCGAGAAATTAAAAAAAGAAAGAGTATTTTCGAAACTATTAACTTACAACCGAATACAGTACCTAAGAAAAACGAAAATGCTTGCAAGTATACAGAAGGTGGCCAACTCTCGAGTACTGTTACCTTAAAATAATGAAATTACTTTTGTGGCAGTCGTTAAGCTGACTGGCGTAATTTAAATACGGGCCCGTGCAGTCTCACAGCTTCAGATTTGCACTCACTGTTGGCCAAGCTTAGCCAAAATTACCGACAAGGTTATTAAATCGACGGGAGAGAAAAAAACATTCTGCTAGAAATAAACTTGAAAAACAAGTGGATAATTTTCGACATCGGCTACAAAACTGAAAATTATTTTATAATGAAATCGCATTAAGACAGTGCTACATTCGTCTTAAAAATTAACAGTAGAAAATTGAACATACGCATACATGTGGGGACTGCTACAACATAACATACCAACATAAGATGGGCACCTGCTTACAGGAACCGCAAAGGGAGGATTGAAATTGTTCTATTTTCTTACGCGCAGTTCTATGCCGACCAATCACAAGGAGGCAATTCCAACAACGGAAGTCAATGCAAAACTAACTCGTGTCAGGAAAGTGTGTTCCATGGACTTAGTATTACATTTCCGACTTCCGTTTATTTCAACAAAATAACAAACATGTGCACACGAACAATGATGTACGCAAACGATTTTGAATTTAAATTAATTTTCATAACTTTATGCGATGCAGTTATAATGCTTCAAAATGCGATCCACGCGAACAATGTTTTTCTCCTGGTCGTTTCTGATTGGACGCATTATAATTTTCTTACTGTGAATGTAGCACGCAGTTTTAAAAAATCGCACGGTAACGCTATTGTTTTTTTTTCTTACGGGAACGTTACGGAAAATGTAGCACAGCCGTTACGTGAAAATGCAGGCATTACGTAAGTAACAAGTGAAAATTACATTACTATAAACCATTACAAAATTATTAAGCTAATATTGTGTAGAATTTAAGGAGCTTTTATGGGAGCAAGCTCTTAAAATTTGTGATTGATTAAGGAACCTTAATTTCAAAACCAACGGCTGAACACGTGGCGACTGGAATGATCCCCGTAACACAACGTTAATGCGAGGAACGACCCACTGTTACTCATAATTTGGTTACCAGTTTTGGAATCACTGTTATTTCTATTCGGTATTCCTGATTACATAAAATATGATAAGGAGACCTCATATTTTGCCCTGGGACTCGCATTTTCTTAAAATGGCCGCGCCCCTTACAATATATTTAACGCTCAGAAGGCATCTTACAATTGTCCCTTACAAACATTAACTTGGATGCACAATCTTCCTCCCGGAAGAGGAGATAGTTACTGGGAGCGACTCACGGAATGAGGAATATATCCTAAGAATAGAGAAGAAAGTGGAGGAAACCCACAAGGAGACTAAAGAACTGGTCTCAGACATAATGGAATGGCTCTTGAGCAAAAGCTCAAAAATTAACAGTTCGCAGGCGAACTGGTTGATTCCGAAAATCAGCCAGCTTCAAGGGCATATTGACAGTGCATTAATGGAAAATGCAAAGTTAATTGTAAACCTGCAACAAACAAACAAAGGAAACAGGACAAGCTCGATGATGGCACCTGCAGCAAAACAAGAAGTACCGAGCATTAAGAGCTATGCACAGGCCGCAGGTACTGATGCAATTAAGCCTAAACCCACCAAAAAGGTACTGCTGGTGTATCCAGATAAAGAGGGCACAACGAGCGTGGAGACTCGTGAAAATTAATTCTTTCCAAATTTGGGATTTCTACTTCCGGAGGTTTAGGCGTATATGAAAGGGATCAGGAATGGAGGAATCATGATTGAAGCTGGTGACGAGGAGACCTATAAGTCCCTCAACAACCAGGTAAAAATAAAGGAACTGGGACTCANTGAAGCTGGTGACGAGGAGACCTATAAGTCCCTCAACAACCAGGTAAAAATAAAGGAACTGGGACTCAAACTGGAGGCCCCAATGAAAAGAGGCCCTAAGGTCGTTATTTACGACGTTCCTAAGGGAGAGGATAATAGTAAACTGCTTGAAACTATTTTCAGGCAGAATTACAGGAATGGGGAATGTGGCGGGCACAAACTGGAAAGTTTTGTGAAAACTGTGTCTATTAGCCATAGAACTGGCAAGAGGGATACGGATAGGGTCAATATTGTCCTGGAATGTGACCCAAAGATAAGAAATGCATTAATCGACAAGGAGAGGATCTATATTGGCTACGACAGCTGCAGGGTCAGAGATTATATCTCGCTCTCCAGATGTTATAAATGTCAACAGTGGGGCCACATAGCCAACAAATGTAGAGATGCGGAGTCCATCTGCTCATGCTGCGGAGTCCAAGGACACAAATACAAAAACTGTCCAAAGAAAGGTACTGGATTTAAAGACATCTGTGTCAATTGTCACAAGAAAGGACTGCAGCATGACCACAGAGTGGACTCCAGAGATTGTCCGGCTTACCAAAGAGCCCTATCCGTAGAACTCGCCAGGATTGACTATGGAATCTAAAAACATCATCAGATGTGGGCAAATAAACATGCAATGGTCGGCGGTGGTGGCCGCAGAGCTGAACAGGATAGTGGTGGAGCAGAGACTGGATGTGGTGCTATTTCAAGAGCCCTATGTGCCGTTCGATACTGTGGTGGGCCTGTGGAGCAGAGTATTTAATTGTGGTTTAAACCCGAAGGCTGGAGTATTGGGGACTAACCAGAATATGGACATATCAATGATGGCTAGTGTGTCAAATACTCATCACGTTTGCGTCCAAATCTCAAAAGGTTCATTGGAATGCTGGATGGTCTCCTCTTACTTCCAGTTCGGGGACGAGGTCCAAGAGCACTTAGGCAGATGGGAAGTGATTGCGGAAACAATAAGAAGAAAGCCACTAATCATGTGTGCGGATGCTAATGCAAAGTCCGAGCTGTGGCACTCCAATATCACTGACGACGCAGGAGAGCAAGTCGCCCAGTTCCTACTGACAAACGATTTGGATGTAGTAAACAAGGAAGGATAACTACCTACATTTGTCTCGCAGGCCCATGGCAGCCAATCGTATTTGGACATTACAGTGGTAAATGCAAGGGCAAAAGATTATGTGAGGAAGTGGTCGGTGACTGAAGAGAGCTCCAGTGACCACAGACTTATCATATTCGAAATTCATGGAGAGAAAAGGGTGACTCCTGAACTAGAAGAAAGAGAAACGAGATATATACACAATATGGCGGATTGGGCTGCCTTTGACCGTGCCCTGCTGAGGAGGCTTGAAAAATGTGAAACATTGGGAAGTACGAAGATTGAAGATAGAGTATGCGCTATTACAGAAGTATTAAGGGAACCTGCGAGAAACAGCTGCGCAAAACGACACCAGGTCTCCCAAACCTGTCATGGTGGGACAGGGAGTTGGAAGAAGAACGAAGGGATCTTCGCCAAACAAGAAAAAGGCTTCATAGACTAAGAGGTGAGGAGCGCGAACAATTCTCCCACGTCTATAAGTGCAAGAAGCAGGCCTACTTCAGTAGGGTACAGAAAAAGAAAGCACGGTCGTGGGAAGAGTTTGTTACTAGAGCAGGAAACGAGGACCCTTTCGGCTTGGTGTACAGGCTCGCTGCGAATAAGGTGACAAGAAGCACCCCACCACCCTGTATATCAGAAAATGGTGTATTGATAACTGACCAGCACAGATCCATGGAAGTCCTGCTTCACGCTCTCCTTCCGGATGACTCTCTTGTGGAAGAGGGGGAGGAGCACGAAAGAAAAATACATGAAATGGGAATCATATCCGAGGAACAAGACGCGCCGGAATTTTCTGAGGAAGAGCTTACAGCAATTGTCTATCAAATGAAAAACGGAAAATCTCCCGGATTAGATGGAATTACAGCAGAAATTCTCAAAAGGTGCTACTCACGGATAAAGAAAGTTCTTCTCAAGATCTTCAGTGATTGTATGAGAGATGGAGTGTTCCCTTCCCCTTGGAAACTTGGGTGCTTGAGAGTGCTATATAAAGGTAATAATAAGAAACTTGATGACCCTAAATCGTACCGTCCTTTGACATTGCTTCCGGTACTGGGCAAAGTTTATGAAAAACTAATCAACTGAAGGCTGATAATGGCCCTAGAAGCTGAGGGCACATTAAGTGAAAAGCAATACGGCTTTAGAAAGGGCACAGGTACCGACTTCGCTCTCCATGACGTAATGAAGGCTATAAGGGAGAATCCTGAAAAGTACGTCATGGGGGTGTTCTTGGATATCTCGGGAGCCTTTGACAATGCCTGGTGGCCGGAAGTAATGTGGCAACTCAAGAGGAAAAGATGCCCGGCTAATCTGTACAGGGTCATACAAGATTTCTTCGATAACAGGTAGAGTCTTTACTCTGCAAAAACCATGCAAGTGAAGAAGCGCTTAACGAAGGGCTGCCAATAGCGTTCGGTCCTCGGTCCGATCCTGTGGAACGTCCTGTTCGATGGATTCTTAGAGCTGGGCCTCCCACCGGGGTGCACNACAATATGGCGGATTGGGCTGCCTTTGACCGTGCCCTGCTGAGGAGGCTTGAAAAATGTGAAACATTGGGAAGTATGAAGATTGAAGATAGAGTATGCGCTATTACAGAAGGTATTAAGGGAACCTGCGAGGAACAGCTGCGCAGAACGACACCAGGTCTCCCAAACCTGTCATGGTGGGACAGGGAGTTGGAAGAAGAACGAAGGGATCTTCGCCAAACAAGAAAAAGGCTTCATAGNGTACGAAGATTGAAGATAGAGTATGCGCTATTACAGAAGGTATTAAGGGAACCTGCGAGGAACAGCTGCGCAGAACGACACCAGGTCTCCCAAACCTGTCATGGTGGGACAGGGAGTTGGAAGAAGAACGAAGGGATCTTCGCCAAACAAGAAAAAGGCTTCATAGCATAAGAGGTGAGGAGCGTGAGCAATTCTCCCACATCTATAAGTGCAAGAAGCAGGCCTACTTCAGTAGGGTACGGAAAAAGAAAGCACGGTCGTGGGAAGAGTTTGTTACTAGAGCAGGAAACGAGGACCCTTTCGGCTTAGTGTACAGGCTCGCTGCGAATAAGGTGAAAAGAAGCACCCCACCACCCTGTATATCAGAAAATGGTGTATTGATAACTGACCAGCACAGATCCATGGAAGTCCTGCTTCACGCTCTCCTTCCGGATGACTCTCTTGTGGAAGAGGGGGAGGAGCACGAAAGAAAAAGACATCAAATGGGAATCATATCCGAGGAACAAGACGCGCGGGAATTTTCTGAGGAATAGCTTACAGCAATAGTCTATCAAATGAAAAACGGAAAAGCTCCCGGATTAGATGGAATTACAGCAGAAATTCTCAAAAGGTGCTACTCACAGATAAAGAAAGTTCTTCTCAAGATCTTCACTGATTGTCTGAGAGATGGAGTGTTCCCTTCCCCTTGGAAACTTGGGTGCTTGAGAGTGCTATATAAAGGTAATAATAAGAAACTTGATGACCCTAAATCGTACCGTCCTTTGACATTGCTTTCGGTACTGGGCTAAGTTTATGAAAAACTAATCAATAGAAGACTGATAATGGCCCTAGAAGCTGAGGGCACATTAAGTGAAAAGCAATACGGCTTTAGAAAGGGCACAGGTACCAACTTCGCTCTCCATGACGTAATGAAGGCTATAAGGGAGAATCCTGAAAAGTACGTCATGGGGGTGTTCTTGGATATCTCGGGAGCCTTTGACAATGCCTGGTGGCCGGAAGTAATGTGGCAACTCAAGAGGAAAAGATGCCCGGCTAATCTGTACAGGGTCATACAAGATTTCTTTGATAACAGGTGGAGTCTTTACTCTGCAAAAACCATGCAAGTGAAGAAGCGCTTAACGAAGGGCTGCCCACAGGGTTCGGTCCTCGGTCCGATCCTGTGGAACGTCCTGTTCGATGGATTCTTAGAGCTGGGCCTCCCACCGGGGTGCACCATGTTCGGATATGCAGATGATGGACTTGTCTTGATCTCTGGCAAATCAAGAAGCGTGCTGGAAATGAAAGCTGCTGACATAATGGAAAAAATCAACACCTGGGCAAAAACTACCAAACTGAAATTCTCAGCAGAGAAGACCAAGACCATGTTACTCAAAGGAAAGCTGAAGAGGCCACCGACGGTGCGTTTCGGGGGGAGCCCAGTTGGAAATGTGCACGAATTCAAGTACCTGGGAGTCATCATGGATGAGAATATGAGCTTCCTCAAACATGTGGAGTATGTTTCTCGAAAGGCCATAGTGGTATTTCAGAAACTGAAACGAATTGGTAACACCAGTTGGGGTTTGAGCTACTCGACCCTCAGAACAATTTATCGAGCCATCTTTGAAGCAATTGTGACATACGGTGCTGTGATGTGGTACCACAGAGCCGAGTTAACCCGACATAAAAGGAGGCTCATCAGAGCTCAGAGGGCGGCACTGCTGACCGTTGCAAAGGCATATAAAACAGTCCCTAACGAGTCGCTCCCAGTATTGGTTGGAGTACTGCCAATTGACTTATTGGTAAAGTACAGAGGTCTCACAGTGGAGAGATCTCGAGTCGCGAGGCTGACCAAAGATTCCAAGGACGTAATAATGGATGAAATCATGGACCAGTGGCAGCACAGATGGGATACATCGGAGAAGGGTCGGTACACTTACGAACTGATTCCAAGCGTAAGAACAAGAATGGACTGTAAGTGGATATCCATCAACCATTACAGCATGCAACTGTACACTGGACATGGAAATTTCAAAGCGAAGCTGCACAGCCTCCGACTCGTGGGATCTCCACTGTGTGACGCATGCGGAGTGGACGACACAGTCCAGCATGTTATAATGGAATGTCTGAAGACAGAAGACATCAGGAACTGGCTGGAGGAAGAGATGGAAGAAAAGGGCATTCACTTAGACATGGAAAATGTAATGACAAACAAAGTTCTCAATAAATTGTGGAACCAATTCGCCACAAAAATAGGCAAGAGACTAGAAGAGTATGATATTTGGCAAAGAGAACCAATTTCCGATGACTCATAAAGGGGTACTCAGGTAAAGGCTCCATAAAAGAACGTTGGAGTATCTCTGATTGGTGAGGAGGACAGGTTTTGAGAAAACCGGTAGATAAACCGAGTAACGGCATTAAGAAAGTGAATGGCCCGAAGATACCAAGAGGAGAAAGTGCCGTGCACTGTCTTACTCATCCGAGTACAGTTGCAGTGCGGGAGGATGGAGGGTGTGCTGGCCTTCGGGCCTTAAAACCTGCCCTTACCCCCTGTGTCGATGCCCATTATTGAAACAAATATAATTACTTCAATGTTTTGTAATTTTTATTAGGAACCAGGTATACTGTTGGCTGCCAACTTCTATTTTTCGACATCATATACTACGTACACTGAAGAGCAAAAAAAAAAAAAAAACTGGTACATCTGCCTAATATCGTGTAGGGCCGCCCGAGCACGCAGAAGTGCCGCAAGACGACGTGGCATGAAATCGACTAATGTCTGAATGTATGCAGGAGGCAATTCACATCATGAATCCTGCAGGGCAGTCCACAAATACAATCTGCGCCAATTTGAGAAAGGGTTGCACGTCTGTCACGTTTTATGATTCTCGTCAATCGTCGTTCGTCTCGTTCTTTCACGATATTTTTCCGGCCGCAGCGGTGTCAAAGATTTGATGTTTTACCGGATTCCCGAAGTTCACGGTACACTCGTGAAATGGTCGCACGCGAACATCCAAATGTTATCGCTACCTCAGAGATTATGTGTCCCATCTCTCGTGCGCCGACTATAACACCACGTTCAAACTCACTTAAATCTTGATAACCTGCCATTGAAGCAGCAGTAACCGATCTAGCTGCCGACCGCATCGCGTTACTCTGATTGGTTCCATACCTCTGTTATTTGCATACGCGCGCCTATACCAGCTTTTTTGGCTCTTCAATGTATAACACAATGCCCGACTCGTAAAATTTTGTATTTTCCTCTGATTGTATATAAAATAGAATATTGTCTCCTCTCCGGGAACAAGTGAAATTGACAAATTAAAGAGTTTGGTGACAAGTTCGCTGAAAAAAAATTGTTATATTAAATTACTTGGCACAAAGTGTTGCGAAGCAATCATATGTATTTACAGTATTTTTGTTGATGCAATAAGCATTTTAATAATTAAATTATTCCATACAGTGCGATTTCACAATTACGTAGGTTATATTCAAACATTTCAGTATATCCTTTGGTTTTTTTTAGTTATTATAGTCGTCCTTACACAAATTTGTCTTAACAATTCAGGCTGATTGTTAACTAATCAACTTATTGACTATTCTGGGCTGGGAAACATTAACATCAGCATTACCTAGAAATCTTCATAGAAAAGTTGACACAAACAAAAATGGCAAATATGAATAGGAAAGTGTTAACTTAGCTTTTATTTTCAATTTGAGGTCCTTAACATGAAAAGAATAGAACAACTCTACAGAAATAAAGAAACAGCAAAAAAAAAAAAAAAAAAAAACATTAAGTTAACAACTTATTTAATTTCTCCAATTTTAGCCTCCTTGTGTCTGGGCGAGCAAGGATAAGTGTGGAAAAGTGTGTGCCTGAGAATTCGACAATGGCCGCAGAGAACCTAAGAATACAGAGATAAAATCGCCGCTCAAACCGCGAACTCCAGCCACCAAAATGTAGGAACGCCGTTCGCGAATCAGCGCCTGGTAACCTGCACGCCGGCAGACAGTCCAGCCAATGGAGAACATTTCGCAGCACGCAGAATCCAATCAGACTCAAATCCCGTTTCCAGAGCCTCGTGCAGCCAACCAGAGAATGGGCACGACCACACCAAAGGAAGCGCCACGCCATTTTGAATCTGTGTACTTGAGTACTTTGGGCCATGGTCTTAGGAGAGGAGGTATAGTGAAGTTCAAATGAGAAAATAAACTTCGCTGAGCTTTGAGGGACAGGACGTAGGGGAGACAGGATAGGTGAAGGCTCTCTCGAATTCTCACCGTTGGAGGGAGTGAACCCACGTGAGACTGCTGGCGCTATACATTCCAAACGGATAACGTCTGCTACCGCGCTGTTAAATACCGCGCTGGGCGAACGT
Source organism: Clitarchus hookeri (assembly GCA_002778355.1). Classification (NCBI taxonomy): domain Eukaryota; kingdom Metazoa; phylum Arthropoda; class Insecta; order Phasmatodea; family Phasmatidae; genus Clitarchus; species Clitarchus hookeri. The sequence goes on from NQII01002169.1 coordinate 226,604, forward strand.
TTTTCGATATGTAATATGCACAAGCGAGCAGCTCTCGCCTAGTCTCTCTCGGCCGCTGTCACTACTGAACTGAACAATCCCACCCTCTTCTTGCAGCGGCAATGGACTCTCCCGACGAGTTTTAGACTTATGCGCACTATTTTCTCATTTGGATTTCACTATATTTTGATACGGCTTGTTGATTCAGTGGATGGAATTTATTTGGTTCGTAAATACGAGCAATGTTATCAGTCTTGAAAAAGCAAAAACGCGCAGTTATCAGTGACTACAAAAAAAAAAATGTGCATGGTTTTCGTATCCAAAAAAAAAAAAAATACTGCATCGTGTATAAAAACAGGAATGTCAAATTCAATAACTGCTGGCCGGGTTGACGTGTTTAACCTAACTTTAGATTTCTACAATGAATATATAAATATTATATATATGTATATAGTTCTCTTATCAGAGGGACAGCACTTGATTTTAGTTGCTGGCACACTTTAAGTCGTTAGACGTAGACATAACTTACAATTATAGCCATGTCTACAATTGTTATGAAAATGTGCGTACAGTTACAACAAAGCACTCTTTACCTGTAACTGAGAAGACTTTTTTTTTTTTCAATAGAACAGATTCAGAAATATGTAGAGCGCTCCGCAACAGCTACTGTAATAAAATAACGAAGGTAAAGTACATAGCCTAACGTTGGTTGCTGCTAACCTGAAACCCGAATGCAGGTTGTTCACGGTTATTTAAGCGTTTTAGAAATCCACCTTGGAAAAATGGCACTGTCCCCCCCCCTGCATGTATTTTAACGGGTAAGATGACTAACCCGCGCCGGTACAGTGGGTAAGAGCGGAGGGAAAGTAGTAAGATGTCATGCGAGGCGGTTTGTTTTAAGTGGGCGCACCCACTCACTGACTAGCTGTGCGAGGTCCTAGAAGTGAGGTCTTTCGTCTGATTGGCACTGTGTGCTGATAAAGTTTCCCTATTGGCTGGTTTGCCATCTCACAACTAAGTCACCAGGCTCTGATTGGCGAACGACATTCCTATATGTTGGTGGCAAGTGCCGCCATTTCTCTGACGTGTGCAGCTGAAGTTAGGGGAATAAGCCGCTATTCCACCTCTGTATTCTTAACCAGTCTGTGTCTTAAAATGAAGTAAAATAACTAGTATAACATTCGTAAATATTGAAATTATTTCTTTTGTGTTTTGTTTTTTAATGCACATGAGTGTAGGCATTAAAAATGGGTAAAATATATACTTTTATAATACTTTCACAGTTTCACATGACCGATTCATGAATAGTGATCAGGCCCATCACAATGTTAATTGTACATGTGGCGGAAGGATACACAGTATTCATACCAGAAGATATTTCAAAAGTGCCCAGTTTACCGTGAACAGTCTATTTTTCTCTAGCGTACGTACATTCCGTCATCCCTGCTGGCGTTAGCCGCTAGACGGCAGCGCATGCGGAAAGTGAAGCAAGGGTGAGATCGTAACCCCCCCCCCCCGGCTTACCNGTCAACCGCACGTACGTGCTTGCGTCGCGTCTGGCGCCGAGGCGTTATAGAGAACTAGACCGTTGCGCTGTTCATTTATCGCGCGGAACAATTAACCAACGCCGTTAGTAGGACCACACAATGGGGTTGTCGTTAAAAAAACTCAGTTCAGGGTGGTCCGCTGACGTAGCAGGAAATCAAAGACATAGCGCAGGTTCGTAGACATTTTTATTGAAAACTATTCTGGACACAATTTTTTTTACGAGAAGTTACTTTTTACTGTCACTAAATGAATAAACGGTTTAACGTTACGCCACATTGGTTTTATTTAACACGATGTCTATGTTATAATGTAACATCTGGTGTGCTTTTTTAAGAAAAAAAAATTGTTCTTGAAATCTTGACACGCACGAATATAGCTAAACTATTTATCTCGTGTGTTTAAGGACTGCATTGTAATAATGAAGCACGTAAAAATTCTACAAATAAGAATGCTTCACCCGGCACTCTATTGGTCGACGGCAAGCCAATCATCAACTTGATGCAGTAAAGTTAACATGCCCGGGGGTGTTTGGATCAACAGGATGGTGGATGAAAACTACCTTGTAACGAGAACTTACATTCGCGGACCACCAGTAGACAATATAAATGCACAGGTTTTTTTAATGGTACGATGTATTTCATAAATCTGCATGCTTGCGTTTATTCTAAAACGAACTCTTTATTTAATCGACAGGCCCTGGACTACTTCGAATCAACAATAAACTCGCAACAGCAGAAGTATTGAATCAAGTGCAACGTATTTAAAGAGTAAACTGGCTTCTCGCAAACTCAACAGCCAGTGGACAAATGCCAGTGGTCTGAGGATAAAGAGAGAAGTAACCTGCCAATTTTCCCCAGACCCTAATCACCGTGATCCTCGGTAACTGAACGCAGGACTACGGTACATTAACTCCAGGATAGTTCCCAACCAGGTGTCTGCAAACATTTACCCCGCGAGTAACCTCTTTGGTTTCCAGTGAAAACGAAGCCGAATGCGGCCGGTTGATTCGGGAAGTTTTTTTCCTTCTGAAAGTCAAACAATCCGTCAGTGGAGGAACTGACTGGCGGGGCTTTTAACGCTGGCCGGAGCACTATGGACGGTACAGTCGGCGCGTTGTGCGGAAGGGACAAGGGTGTCCTTCAGAAGACGGCATCAGGGATCCGCCAGTTATCAGTCCTGGGCGGGAGGATAGTATTTACGAAACACGCGTAAACAACGGGCGCCAATGTTTACTTGTTTTTTTGATAGAAGGCCGCTATCCGCCAGCCTCGGCGCGCTATTCCTGGGACAGACGGACTTGCTTTGTTGCACAATATTACCAATGAGTTTCTTCCTCCTCCCTCCTACCATTTCTCAACTATCTCCCGAGCAGAAGACAAAGAAATCTGAGCCACTGAAGAGTTAAGTTGAAGCGCGCTACGCCACTCGTACAACGCGTACTTAAACAAGCCACCTGATTCAACATTTGCCGAAACTGGAAACGTCGCCGTGAGTCAGCTGTATACACGAACACGCCGACAAGTCCACAGGAGAAGAGAAGGGGAGTGAATCAGCGTCCTGCTACGGCCGACACATTGCGCATGCGCTGGCCAGAACCAAGCGAGATGGAGAGAGAAATATACAATAATACTACAACTTCCCCTTTTGATTAGAATAAGAATAACATTTACACATTTACAATAAAATTTACATTCCATGATAAAATCCCAGTGTGTCCGCTGGCCTCACTGCATCAATCTGTATATACAAGCTGTTTTTAAACTACATGTCGAAATTCAAACCATGGCAAATATGAGCTAATATAAACATGAAATTCTAGTAGCAAAATGTTTGGAAAATTCATCTAGTATTTTTTAAAAACAAAAAAGAGGTGGTCAGGTAGAGGGGTGAGGGGTGTTGGTGTGGAGTGAGGGGATGTGTGGGTGTGTGTGTTAGTTTTTACACATTTTTCGTTATGGGTTTTTTTGGGAGGGAGAAGGGGGGATCAATACGTCCCCGCATTTTTATTATAATCGTTTCTAGGCAACATTACTCGATTGCATTTTTTTTGACAATAATGGAAAAAGTATATAAGTGGAATTATGATCTGCACATCCAACATGGCATCGAGCCCTGGCTGTGAAGTCTACCAGTAAGGCGGATGGCGCCGACTAAAATGGCCGCCGGACGCACCTACAAAGATGGCGGATAGATCCTGCATCGTATCCCGGACCCCGTTGCCCCCGAACCGACATACCCTAACTACTAAAATCATAAATAACCAAGCTCTCCCATTTGCTTACAATGTACCACAAAATATCCACGCCCTTCTCATAATATACACGAAGTGGTCAAAAGTATCCGAACACTCCGCAAAACTTGTATTTAACTTAGAGGACGATGCAGTACTGCCATCTACCGCGTGGGGCACGTGGTCTGCGATCTCAGTAGTCAGCAGACAGAGCGAAACAGCAGAATGGAATAGTCTGAAGAACTCATGGACTTTCGACGTAGTCAGGTGGTTGGGTACTACTTGTGCAAGAAGTCTGTTCGAGAGATTCTCATCCTCCTTAATATCCCTAGGCCCCCTGTTTCTGATGTTATAGTGAAGTGAAAACGTGAAGAGACCTGTACAACCAAAATTCGCGCAGGCCAACCTCCCATGTTGGCCGCCAGAGACTGTCGAGTGTTGAAGAGGGTCGTACAGAGTAATCAAGGTCGTATAGCGGGAACGCCAATCATTAATCGCCACCATCATACAGGAATTCAAACCTGCATCAGGATCTACTCCAAGTACCAGGACTGTTCAGCTGTTAATAAGCCACACANGGACTGTTCAGCTGTTAATGAGCCACACATCACATAGGCAAATGCCAAACGCCACCTCGCATGCTGTAAGGAACATCTAAACTGGACAGTAGAAGAGTGGAAAACCATCGTGTGGATTGATGAATCACGGTATGCAATGTGGCGAACCGATGGTAGGGCGTGGATGTGGCGAATGCCTGATGAACATCTACCAGCCTGTATACTGCCAACTGTGAAAATCGGGGGTGATGCGTTTACATACAGTATGGTCATGTTTTTCCTGGAGGGGGCGTGGTGCGGCACTGTCAAGGCACAGGAATACGTTGGCATTTTAAACGATAACATGTAGCCTGCCATCGAAGACCAGTTCGGGGATGACCAATGCGTCTTTCAACATGACCGAGCAATCATCGACACTGCAGGACGTGTAAGGGAGTGGTTTGACGGCAACAACATCCCACTAATGGACTGGCCTGCGCAGAGTCCAAATTTGAATCAGATAGAACATCTTTGGGATGATTTCGAAAGCCAATCTCGAGCTAGACCACACCGACCCACATCGTTACCTTTTCTTATTTCGGAGCTCTGCGAGGAATGGGCTGCCATTTCCCAGGAAACATTCCGCCACCTAATTGAAAGTATGGCAGCAAGAGTAGGCCTAAAGGCTGTCATCAATGTTAAGGTTGGGCCAACACCGTTATTGACAGCCATTGTTCCCGATGGAGGGCGTCCCAAACTTGTGCTTCATTTTCAGGTGGGTGTCCAGATACTTCTGATCACGTAGTGTAATATTTTAATATAAAAATATCTACTACAATATTAATGCGATCAAAATGTGACAATATGACAATCTTCTCCGTTGGAAAGTTCTTACAGCGCAATCTAATATCGAGAATTTAACTCCACAGTCTACCAAAGAGAAAGTGGTCTTTTATTAAATTAGTATTACGTGTTTTCACTTTGTTGATAATAATTAACATATTAAAAAATGTGATTCATTAACATTTACGGAGTTAAAAAAAAATACAATCACTACTTCATAATCAATCTAATAAGAGGCGGAAGCAAGGCTGTCATGTTTGATAACTCAATCTTTAAGCTCATCAAATTTTTCTTCTAGAACAGGCGAGCGTTAAGACGTAAAATCACAGTCCAGAGGCAGACTTCAGCGAATAAATAACGTAAGTAAACTAGAAAATATTGTACATTTATTTGCAAGCGAACAAAAATTCCTCCTGCACGTCTGCGTTACTTTCATGATTGAATACTGTTCCTTCTCCCCTACCACCCTCTCCCTCTTCCTCCCTAACCGCCGGATGCACCTGCAGGACCCCAGCTAGAAACAGGAAATACATATCCATAAAAACGTGAACAGTTTCTTGCAGAAGTGACTGATAATCTAAATGCAGTTCACTCTTGAGTAGTGCTACATAACTATATGTGCAGTTCACCACATCAAGTATAACCCCATGATAACTAAAATTGATTTGTTAGTGAGGAACTAGCCAGTAAAAATACCAGTGGCTTTAACGTGCGACAGGTTGAGAAGTAAACTTGCTGACATTTCGCACAATCGTGTCTTTTCAACGGTTTCTGTCGTTTGAATTCAGGCTTACAAATAATTAACTACAACATGGGACACACAGAAAACACCAGCTCAGCTTGATAATTCTGCGTCGTCAGGTCAGACAATGAAACTGCGAATGCAAGCAGAGAAAATAATTACCTTCTACACAGTGTACTCACGTAAAAGTTTGCGTCTACACCGTCTGTTAACGGTGCCCCCCCCCCTAAAAACCGAAATAAATGTGCAAATGCTTGTGAAACAAGTGCATCACCAAGCAATAACTACAACTGAACATTTATAGTCAGACATCGTATAATTTATACAGGCATACCGGAAAAATTCAATATCACTTAAATTTTGTGTGTTCGTACGTTTGTTTTGACTTTATAACTTTTTATGTTTAGAACCATTACACTGCGGATTGACAAGAATTATAAACATATAAAAGGGCAACTACTATATATATGTGTATGTATGTATGTAGCAGGCATGTGTGTATGACTGTATGTGTGTATACATGTATGAATGTGTGAATATATACATGTATGGATGCGTATATTCTTGATTAATGTATGTATGAGCATATTCATGAATGTATAGATGTATGTATGCATATATTCACGCATGTACGTATGTATGGCTTAAACGTCTTATCGGAAACGGAAGGNAATGTATAGATGTATGTATGCATATATTCACGCATGTACGTATGTATGGCTTAAACGTCTTATCGGAAACGGAAGATGATAAGACGAGACGGAACCAGGCACGTGTTGGGACTATCAAGAAAGGGGAAATAAATTTGCCATGGCCTGTATAGATAAATCGTCCCGGCATTCGCTAAGATGGATATTTATAANCAAGAAAGGGGAAATAAATTTGCCATGGCCTGTATAGATAAATCGTCCCGGCATTCGCTAAGATGGATATTTATAAAATTACTGGGAAACCTAAAACTGGATAACTGGACCGGTAATCGAACCCAAGGCCTCCTGAATACGTGTTTATTGCGATACAGCTGTGCTAACTAGCTTGGTTACACGTTGACAAAATAAAATCATGTGTTTACAGTGACTCGGTCAATCATTTTATAAGAGAAAAGCCCAAGAACATACATTAGTCTTGCATCTGACTGTTTCTCCCGGAATAAAGCAGAAATTAACAGATTACAAGGACATTTACTCTTTAGTCCAGTCCCAGGTTAAGGGTCCGTCTGCCTGCATAGTTTTTTNAACAGATTACAAGGACATTTACTCTTTAGTCCAGTCCCAGGTTAAGGGTCCGTCTGCCTGCATAGTTTTTTTTTTTCTTGTTTTGGTCAAGAAGTGCGGGATATGTAATATCTTCAAGATTGAGAGAGTGAGTGAGTGAGTGNTTTTTTTTTTCTTGTTTTGGTCAAGAAGTGCGGGATATGTAATATCTTCAAGATTGAGAGAGTGAGTGAGTGAGTGAAGACAGCAATATTGTTTATTTTAATTATCTCAATAGAAAGATATCGTTTTAAAAATAGGAGTATTTTAATTTACAAATAAGTCACATTTCACCAGTACGAGATTTGTATTACATTCAGAACACATTTCCTTGACAAGTTTACTGAATTACACCAAAAAAAAAAAAAACTAAATATTTAAAAGCTCTTTTTTCAGAGAACAGTGGTGCTTAACTGAAGTAGAGAAGTAACAGCTGCTGTATTACTTTGCAAATGAGGCTAAATCACATGCAGCTCCTTGTGAAAAACGATTAACTACCTTGCCTTGTCAGTCAGACTATCCCGATATACGTCCTTTAAAGTAAGCCCATTGAGATGTTTCTATCCACAGTGTGATAGGAAAAATGTTTTAATTCTCTGCAATATGGGGCACGTGTGCTTGGGACTGACAACACTCACTGACATGCAAGACACCAGTTTAAACTGCAATATTCGAATGTAGTACGCACTTTTTTCACTAAAAATACTCTGGAAACCGTCCATTTTTACCTTACAGCTTTTATATTTAGCTTTTCATACTTAAATCTTCACTTAAGGTGGTTTTGCAGGTCGTTTTTAAAACAATACAGTAAATAGGTGCAAAAAGTTTCAAGTTTTCCTTTGTTGCATCATATATCAATGGCCAGATAAGAGGTAATTAAAAATACTTTGCACGAACGAATTCACTAGAGGAACGTGATTAGGAATATTATGCCGCGTCCGAACCCGCCTGAAGTACGTACATACTCATGCGTACCTGTCCCCGGAAGTGACGTCATAATTGCCATCCGAATTGCAAGTATAGAAGTAAACGAACATGTATACTTCTCACGGTCTTGCGGCTTACATTTGCTGCATTTTAAGATGCATTTTGTAGATTACAATTGATTTTCGACATGATTATTTTATTTAAAGACTAATACGGCAGCATCACTAATTTGAAGGCAAAGAATTTTGAACCAAGTAAATAATTATGGAAAGATACACATTAAAAAAATTATAAACAATAAATTTGTATTAGGCCTATATGTTCATAACCGACAGAAGGTAATGTAAAACCAGCAATCAAAATTGCAAACTAACACATAATCAGCATGGCAATACATTTTGGGTAAGTGAAATAGAAATAATATTGAATTCTTGATTTAACCCTACAAAATTTCGGCAATTAACAAGCTCTTCACCGAAATGCATGTTAAATAAAAGGAATTGGATGGGTAATAGCTGTGGTTGAAGCCAACAAGGTTGCCTGTCCGAATTCATCAAGTATGGCGCCAAGGGTCTGAGAAGTATACAAGGCTGCAAGTACACTAGTATATACCTGAATTCGGGCACGGCGTTTGGCAACATTTGTCAGTAGAGGTTTTAACATCGACATTCTAATGTTGATTAGTATTTGCAGGTACTTTGCAGTGCAAAGTTTACTGTTTGATGGTACGAGGGACAATGATAGTCATACATAATGATTTCGCAGTTTCTTCAGCTTTAGCGAAAAGTGTATTAAAAGACTCAACAGTTCTAAGGTTAGATATTTCGATTCTAGCTAAAAACACCAAGTTTATCTTCCATACTATTAAAAGCAGTCTGCCTGTGTAATTCTTACTTATAGAGAAACTGGATGAGTGGAAGTGTTAGTGATAAAACGTGACTATGATTTGTAAATGTCACAATAAATGTCGGATCATTAAGTGCTATGACCAGTGCCCTTACATAAACAGCTACCTGCCATGACTTCCATTTTTGGAAACTATTTGCAGCGCTTTTGCTACTTTGTGCAGTTGTAAATTAAACTGTTAGCACCGCAGTATGGCGTTTCATACAGCAAGTATCGAACCTTAATTGTCCTCTAAAAATATTGAAATAAGAAGAGTATTTCGTTTGAAAATGCAGTAAAGAAATGAATGACTTTGAATATTATTACAGCTCTATTCCTGACGCTTTGATCAGTTGGGAACTTGGATATCGACAAATTCGAGACAGACTGTAGTAAAGACAATGAACTACATGATCGTTGNTTTGATCAGTTGGGAACTTGGATATCGACAAATTCGAGACAGACTGTAGTAAAGACAATGAACTACATGATCGTTACTCTCTGCATTTTTGAAAACCACCACATAGTTCTGAAGTCATTCGTGCATTTCTCTGTTGCGATTCCAATACGATCTGTTATATTTATATTTAAATTCGGTATCATTCTGAAAATCATGTAATTTAACCTTACACGAATTAGCTTTTTTTCTAACTGCTCGTCGTTTTGATGTTCATGCTCTTCTTGTTAACATTTACTTCGTGAGTATAATAATTATCCTCGTTTCCTTGAATCAATAAAAATCAAAATCGTCCCTTATGAGGCTGTTATAAACATATCTAATATAAAAGAGAGTTGAGAGACANTGAGTGACACATCTGTCATCTAACCACACGACCATTGGGAATGTAAAGGATAGAGCTTTTCAAAGAAATCTAATCTAACCAAAATTAAAATAAGACGATTTTTAAAATAATTTTTGATACAATTTTCGTACTGTCTCATATTTCAGAGAAACATCGGGATATTTTCAAAAAAACAAAAAAGTCTTACGTAAATCGAATTCTGAATCCAGTAAATATTTTTTATCCGACTCCATGCCCTTCTTTAGCATATTAATGAGTTTTCTTTAGGAAAGTAATATTTTAATTATTCAATTTCTGAATTAGTTATACATTAATAATTTAGATGTTACTCCTGCACTACACGCTATGACTCGAGAGGTTTTTTTTAAAGTAAATTATTAAAAGCTAAAATCAACAAGCATAAAAAATGCATCATGGTGAGAAAGACCCATCCTCAAGTGAATAGTGGCTACCTCAGTCGAGAGGAGAATGCAGCAACTCTGTTGCATTGCTGGTGTTAAAACTGCTGTAGGAACATACATGCAGACTCACATGTANAGAGGAGAATGCAGCAACTCTGTTGCATTGCTGGTGTTAAAACTGCTGTAGGAACATACATGCAGACTCACATGTATATGCCTTTTTTGGTGATTTAACTGATTAGATCGTACCATTAAATTTTAAAGCTTAGTATTTTCATTCAAAATTCTTAGCGGACAGAATGGCAACGGGATAAAATTTGAAATACGTCTAAGTGAGTGCTTCTGTGTTTATAATATATGTGTTTGTGTGTGCGTACATAAATTCACATAGTGATTAGCTTCCAAATATTTATTTGCAACTGCGTAATATTTTTACTATTAACACATCCTAAAAGTACGTAGCGTCTTTTGTTAATGTTTAGTGGCACATACTATATGATGCCTGAAGGTTAAGGGGTTTGCAATAATGTAGTCTTTTACTGTTTCATTTTGAAGGACGAATATATTGTCTGGAGTTAATACAAGAACTACGTTCATGAACACTTGAGAGGCGTGGTACCTAATTTGACTACTCGTATTAACTGTTTACGACTTC
>NQII01002169.1:244051-258830 GCA_002778355.1 Clitarchus hookeri
ATATATAGGAAGGGAGTGGCTTTAATATTTTATAATTTTATTACTATTTAATTACCTACTGTGCAAATTTCGGACTATACTCAATCAGAGACAAATCAACATAGTTTCTTAAACAAAGTACGCTACCTTAAATTATCATTCAGGGCCAAAATTAACATATACATAATTAGAATACATCGTTTGCTATTTTGAAACTAAAAACGTTTAGTTTTTCCAAAAATTCTAATTTAGAAATACATTTTCTAATAACTGATAGCAAATAAATTCTATAAGACGCCTCCACAAATGTAATATTAAAATATTTTTCTGTAATTTGAATCTCATTTATGTTATCCGTAAACTTGGAACACGTTAACTTAAAAATTGGCGACAAAATCAAATAGTTGATCACGGAATATAATTGATACTTCCCGCAATGAACTCACATAGATATAACATGTTTGCGGATCTCCGGACCACGGCTTTGTTTTCTTACTTTCGTAGTCATTTGCTGAAAAATTACATTATTTGTTATACGGTTTTTTACTAAGTGTATAATAGGAAATTGCACACAATGCAGCGCATGGAAAATATGTGATTAAGTTTAAACTATGACTCTAAGTGATACGCCAAAGCTTAAAAGGATATGGAATTCATTTTCCCCCTTTTATTCTGGACAGTGTTCAGATGTGCAACAAGCTAATGAATTAGCGTATACGAAAAATACGTCGGATAAATTTGAATAGATAACAATAGGAACCCATCCGGACTTGTTGCTTTATCTGGCATATGTAGCTGGTTTGCCTTTTTAAACCAGAGAATTTGTAAACGTCTTCCTTTTATAGTCATATTCTGCAAACGTTATATGCCTATATTACCAATACTTCAACTGGTGTCTTAGAATTGCATGTAATATAATAATGTTAAAACATTGTACTAAAATATCATGTGTTATACCTGTGTTACGTAATTGGTTGAAATAATATTCAACTTTGTAATATTTCCTTGTAGTTTCAAGAACAGTGAAGTGCTATATCCAACTTTGTAATATTTCCTTCTAGTTTCAAGAACAGTGAAGTGCTTTACGAGTTGTTGAATTATTATATACTAGCTGGGCCCACGGATCCACTCGCGTGGACTACATAATTATTGTTTAGGTTTTTTTTTTAAATAAAGTTGCATTTTACTTAGTGTTAATTATGAGATGAATAATCATTAGAAAAATATTTTAAATTTAAACGTACTTATATGTTTTAAAAGTGTCAGGCTCTTATTTTCAGAATGGCGACTATATAAACATTTTAGCTTATTATGCTATATTTACTTAACTATGTAATAAATCACAACTTAACATTGTATACTGGAAGTATCTATGCAAATATCAAATTAGCTAATACACGAACTCTTTACTGCACCATACGGTCAACCGACTCGCGAAAAATTACTTTTCCACAAACGTTTGATATCTCTTAAAATATAGGAGATAATTTTATGCTGTATAGAACATTTATTATCTTCGTTAAACAATTCTTATGACATTTTTTCCATTGTTAAATGTTCAGTTTTTAATGGTAAACAACAGTTCTAATTTTACGTATTTATTTATTTATTGAGAAATGAAATGGTAAAAACACTCATTAATATTTATCTGTTGTAGATGGATATATGATACCGCGGAGTTTTTTTTTAGGTATTTTTATTCTACAGAATTCTTTACTACATAATATTGTTCAATCTTTAACGGTTTAGACATCGTATTGCAAGAGAGGACGCTGGCGGCAAACGCTTTTCCTACTTGATTCACTATTATCGTCACTGCTTATTCCTTATGTTACTTTACGTAACAAAATATATGCTAAAATTTGGTCAGAGGACATAGCTACGAATAAAAAAAAACACGTAAATCGGATACGTGGTTCTCGAGTGATAAGTGCGCTAACAGACAGACAGAGAGAGCGACGTTGAGTTTTATAATACACTGAAGAGCCAAAAAAAAACTGGTACACGTGCATAATATCGTGTAGGGCCCCTGAGCATGCAGAAGTGCCGCAAGACGACGTGGAATGGACTCGACTAATGTCTGAAGGTATTCAGGAGGCAATCCACACCATGAATCCTGCAGGGCAGTCCACAAATACAATCTGCGTCAATTTGAGAAAGGGTTGCACGTCTGTCACGTTTAATGATTCTCGTCAGTCGTCGTTTGTCCCGTTCTTTCGCGATCTTTTTCCGGCGGCAGCGATGTCGAAGATGTGATGTTTTACCGGATTCCCGATATTCACGGTACACTCGTGAAATGGTCATACGCGAACATCCAAATGTTATCGCTACCTCGGAGATGCTATGTGCCATCTCTCGTGCGCCGACTATAACACAACGTTCAAACTCACTTAAATCTTGATAACCTGCCATTGTAGGAGCAGTAACCGATCTAGTTGCCGACCGCATCGCATTACTCTGATTGGTTCCATACCTCTGTTATTTGCATACGCACGCCTATACCAGTTTTTTTGGCTCTTCAGTGTATGTTTAGATATAGACGAGCAGTCGGCCGGAGTTAAAAAAAATAGAGATCTAGGAAATCGTTAATGTGACTTGACCCTATGGCCTGGCAAACGTTATATGCGTGGAGAAACCGTGATTTGGGACGGCAATATTTGAACTTCTTTCTTTTATATACTTAATTGTGCAAAATTTATATCCTTGGTATGTGTGATTTTCTTAACCAAGTGTCTTGTGAAATGCATACAACCATAAGAAATATTTCGTAAATTCATCACACCAATATACAGACGTAATAAGAGAGTAATGAAAGCAGATTCTTCCCATGCGTACACGGTAGCTCTCTTAAATATGTTTAAAAAGAAAGTAAATGTAGGTTCATATTGCTTGCTACTGACAGTTTGCATGGTACCCGATATTAACTTTTCTAAACTTATAAATAGAAGTAGCGTAGCTTTCCAAATTTTATATAGTGGTAAAAAATGTTTATTAATTTATTAGGGATGGGGAAGTTCCTCTCCCCCTCCTCCTCCCATATATTTAACGAGCAACAATTTAAACATTTTACTATTCGGTGCAGTCTGTTGCACTTTGCGCGGAGTATTATAGTGGGAAGCACGTTATTGAATTAGCGTATACGAAACTATCTATTTTCTGTCTCAGTTAGAAACCGGATCACATCCCCTTGTCAAGATCATTTTCTGAAGCATTTATAAGCCTGTGGTATTAATGTTCTTCAGCTCCGAATAAGCTTGAAAAATACAAGCTGTCTAGGTTGTATGTAAACTATTATTATAATTTGAATCACGTTAATTGCTGTGATGCATGTACGTCCAAATTAATGTCTGGATAGGAGAAGGCACTTTATTCGCACTCTGAGTGAAATGCGTAGCTACCTTTAGAATTTATATATATCAAACATCTGCCAACCAAACTGAGTATGTGAGTAATACGTCCGATTTCTTTTAAATTACACTTCGGTGGGAAATATTTGTTTTGAGACATTGCGGTTTTTAAATTGTTTGTTTTTGCAGTTATAGATTCATAGAAGTGTGCAACGAAATTATTTTTGCCGACATTTCTTTTAAATTGCTGTTGGTATGTCTTATATTTTAACCAAACGGGAATGACGTTATGAAAATAAAACGGGCTTTTTTTTGGCGAGTTTATCTTTTCCTCAGTGTTTTTGTGTGATATATTAGTTGTATAGGCACCAGGCAAAGGTCTGGAGTTACATAGGCGTGCGCATAGGATGTGCAGGGTGTGCCCAGGTACACTATAATGACCGCCAAATTTATTCGTTTAAAATGTGATATTTGAGATTAATTTATTATTATTGAGTTGTAGCCTGCTGGTCTGTATATTCACAGACGTGTGCCCGGTTGAGCCCTCTAGGGGCTTCGATTAAACTCGCAGATTGTTATTACAACTATCGGGCGTTCGTACCAAAGATTTCATTCACGGAACGACTTAGTAAACATACATTTTTAAAGAAATGATTGCAAAAAGGGGTACTTTTTTATAAAACCGTGTTTTGGCCCAACTTTTGCGTAACTACAATTATTTAAAACTTGAAAATATAAAACCTTCCCTGGGGGAACACTCCGGACTCTTTATTTACAGGAGGCGATCGGCTATTCCCTAGCTATTGCACGTTCTTTATTTATACGTTTTAACCGTGAACTGTCTTATGACTAATTATTTGAAGTTCACGACGTGTGTGACAGAGAGGGGTAATGAGGGATTGATGGACATGCATCTCACGTATGGCCATCTCACCTCGGCCAATCCATCGCGCTGAGTACAGCGCATCCATGTCCCGACTTGCTGTGCAACTAAAGTGTGCTGGTGAACAATTATGCATGTCTCATATGTCCTAGTAGATTCAGTGGTTCATCTTCAAGTAGTTGTGGCAGGTCTTCGTCCAAACGCCGATGAACAGAAGTGAACGCACGTGCAACTGGTGAATGTCTGACTTGAAACTTTTCGGCGTATCGTAGACGTGCAGCATATGCATTACACATAAATTCACCATGCGTGAGATGCATGTCCGTCAGTTTCTCATTACTGTACACCGTCACACACGTCGTGTTCAACTGTCTGCTGTGTAAACTACCAACGCAATCATAGCAGGCAGGCAACCTCGTCGCCAATTCCTATGACAACAGGAATCATTACAATGGGGCACTTGTCTGCAGTAACTTCACAGCCGTCCACAATCTTATAAATCTGATGCCATCGGACAGGGACATCAGCCAGGGTACCAGTTCACACGTCATGCACATCAGTTATACATGCTGCCTACCTCCCAGGCAACCATTAATCTACTTTCCAACTAAACACGCGCATTCTCAGGAAACTGTAGGGATTATCTAATACTACCATGGCGAGTTTTTATATTGCTTTTTTAATGCTGATTACTAACGTGTAATGTCAAATTGCTTCAAGTGCAGGGTTACAAAGTTCCAACCAATATGAAGGGGTGCACTGTCTGTAACGCCGTTTTGTGGGGTAAAACATCCTTGTAAACGTTTGCCTGTATGCCAATGTTCGTTACTTAATCGCAAGTGGTTTCCAATTTATCGTTGCATAACACATTTCCAAGCGCAACGTTTCAGGGCCTCTACAACACTCAGAAATAATTTTTGTCGCTATGTCGTATATATGTTTTCCTATTTATTTTTCCTAATGATTCCGCTCATGCCGGGTTAGCATATTATACATATACCAAATTAACCTCAAGTATTTATACGGACGGCATATTGAAAATAAGTGTCTTGTGCATTTAAATCGCGAACGTCAGCATCGCCTACCATAGTAGAGGTTACCAGACTGAATACAAAGTTTGAATTTAATTGATGACATTGTTTCGTAAGTATTGCATAGTAACCAAAAATGTTATATGGCCACCTCTCAGAAAATGAGTGTCTAGCCGACTTAAAGCATATCAGTGTGCGTGACTTAGCTACCGTAGTATGAGCGGCGTATTTTGTCGTCGGACCGTGGGACCGAGAAGACATCTGGGGATGGATATGCCCAGCCGTCACCAACAGCCGCCTGAACTCGCAACATCAACAAGGCGGGGACACTCCAATAGGATATGGCGTAATGATATTTCTTGGTGGAATAATCTAGCACCTTCTTCTTTTACTTTAAGAGTTAGTTAAAATTGTTGTTATATAATCTAAACTGTTTTGTAAACGATCGACTTATACTGTTATGCTTTACCTAACCCCGAGTTATAGTTCATCCATGGTCACTTTTAACTTTTCTCATGCCTTGCTAAAGTTCTACTTTCAGAATATTCCTCCGCCTCATGCAAGGAAAGCTTAATCGAGTCTCAAAAAATTCACCAAAGGGACAGTGCACTGCATTGGTGTAATATTATTTTGTAATATTACATAATACAGTATTATATTATTTTGCGTAACAAAAATCTATTACTAGGTATTACCAACTTATCTACCTATAGATTTTTTACTCATAATAATTAATAAATTAAATATTAATGTTTACAAATAAATTATAATTAAATTTTAAGTTAACCAATAAAATACTTGTGATGCATGCCATTTTAGAAAACAACCAAGTATGTCATATATGGGGTCGTTTTTCAAAGGTTCCATTCAAAAAGCGCGGAGAAACCGCGAATAGATTGTGCAATTTGCTTAATTTGCTATTACTCTATAGCCTCTTCCACGTATGCTTTAACTTGAGAGTAAAGTAAAAAAGTTTCTCCAAAGACGAAAGACGCTGCGTGCAGTGTTGCATTGCCCTATATCGCGCACGTTGTGCAAGTATCGGCCGTGCTTACTGACCGGTGGAGAGGGTTTCCTTTGCTGCTCCTCGCAATGTCTTTCGGCAATCACGTGCATTACTCACTCTAGTTGGGGGCAGATTTAAGAGAAAGGTGTGTTAAGGCCTGATCACAGTTCATAACATCTCGCAATGAGATGCGTACAAATGACGTTGCTCAGCGCTGATGCATCACGTGCTCCACCGTTCAGTAGCCAGCACAGAACAATATAGTCTATTTGGTGTTTCTTCACACTTTTTTAAATTAAACCTCTGAAAAATCACCCAATTTATGACGAGCTTGGTTATTTCCTAAATGTGTCATGTTTCAACCGCGTTTTATACTTCTGTTAACATAAAAGTCAGTTATTTTTGGTTAAATTCAACATCTACTTAAAACTAACATATCAATTATAACATTTCATTCTATAATTCATATAAACAAAAACACCGAGAAAATATGTGCATTAAAAAAAGGCCTAGAAAGAAATAGTTCTATTGCGAAGAATTATTAAAGTAAGTGCGCACGAATGCGGTGCGTTGTTCCTTTGGTGTAATTTTCTAGACTTGGTCAAACTTTGTTTGCATGAGGCGGCGGAATATCCTGGAAGTAGAACTTCAGCAGGGTTTCAGGAAAGTATGATGTAACCGTGAATGGACTACACACAGCAGCCAGTGTTGCGCCAGTGCTACATGTGTTGCATACCCACCCAGGAAACAACTTCACACTTTTGAAAAATAATTTGGTCATGTTTCGTGTGCACTTTTACGTACCCGCAGTTTGATTTCAAATACTTGTTCTATGTGCTTTGGGTGCATAAATACCTTTGGTCACGTGATCTGAATTTTGATCGCTTAGCCGCCACATTTGATTATATGTGGTGAATCATGGTTTAATTTAATCACTTGTTTCTGAGCTGTGCATTAACCAACAATTACTTACTATTTTTAAAATGATAATATCTTACCTACTACTATAATTATTGTGCCTATAATTTTGTAGGAAAACTTAAGTTTTTCTGGAAAATTTGGTAAAACCTAAAGTTTTGGTTAATTTTGCCCGATTATTTACTCAATCATTTATTTCTAAAGCATAATATACATTTTTCGTAACAAGTTAAAATATGCAGAATTTTCGGGGCTTTCAAATGATAGCTTTAAAAATAATATTGTCGTTTGAAAAAATAACGGAGAAACTAAAGAGAATCTGTGGGTAATCCTTGGATTCAGTATTAGCTTGAACCAGCAAACACGTCAAAATAATTAGCCATTGTAGTGGACACAAGTTAATTTTCTTTACATTTTAAAACATTTCGAATTTAACAATATACCAACTATGCTATCATAATTTATTCTCAGTTACCGCCATTTCGGATTCAAAATGGGGAAACTTTTCCAATAGCCCTTGTGGTTTCGCTTTTTAGCAAAGTTCAAGTACTTGTAGCTTTCATTATAACAAAAATTTATTTCCGTTTCAAATATTGGTTGAATTTTTTATTAGTCTAGATAACATGCAGCACAAATATACTATTCCTCTTCTGAGAGACACCTCTTGCTCTCGGCGATAAATAAATGCATTGTCAGCTGCAGACAAAGCTGATCGACTTGACTATAGCTACATTGAAAGTGACAGGGAACTTATTCCTTAATAAAAGCCTCTCAACTTTTACCTTCAGACTTTCCTATTCCCAGCAACCGTAAGAAATGCTATAGAGAAAGTACCTCCAATTTTCGTTTAAATGTTTGTCCATTCTGTCTGTTCTGTACATTTTAATCGGGAGAAACGAGTAAGAATCAGTATAATAAAGAGAATGAAAACAGTGAATTCTAATCCGAATTTTTTGGACTTAAAAAACAGAAGCATCAAATTGTTAGTCAGCCGTAGCATTTTCTTGTATAAAGGAATAATGTTTATGTTATTATCCTAAGAAAAGGCCTACGTGTTTAAAAAGTCACTGCAACTGTAATCTCACAAAACGTACTACGAAATAATTCAGACACATAAAGTCCATCATATTCAATGCAACACGGCGGCGACTAAGATAAAACATTGGCGTAACATAGTTACTGTATTGTTGAATATGGCGTCGCTGCTCACCATCCAGGGGCATGTCACGGCAGCTGGGGATACACCCGTGTCCACTAGTGCCACATCCTGGCGGCTAGCAGGGCGGGAACCGTACGACCTGATCATCGCCGACCACATATGACAACCTGTCGGGAATGGGCAGCACGGCAGCTTGCTGGTTGGCGACGAGTAGTGTCCAGCGACGTATCACGGTTCTGTCTGTATGCAGACGTCCTGGCCAGGACCGTGATCCACGCCTCGCCGTAGAGCGGCACGCCGCCCCAACAAGGGTGTCATGGCGTGGGGTGCCATTTCCTACGATTCCCGCATTCCTGGTGGTGATCGAAGGAACCCTGACGGCATGGCGATACGTACGGGAAATTATGCAACCATGTGCGCTCATTTTTCTGCACGATGATGCCCGGCCTTACACAGCAGAGGTATCTGTGGCCTGCCTTCGTGATGTCAACATGCTACCTTGGCCAGCGAGTTCCCCAGACCTCTCACCCACCGAGAACGTTTGGGACCACATTAGTAGGCAACTGTGGTAGGATCTTTCTCAGGAGAACATCCGACGTCTGTATGCCTCCACGTCTAGGGGCAGTGATATTTCGCAAAAAATATTTCGAAACAAGGTACAGTTCAAAGCACTGTAGGGTCGTCCGACTTCTTTGATTCGTTAAAAAAATGTTCTGGCCCGTGTTAACTGTTTGCGCACGAGTCACGAAGGTTCGGTGTCAGTAATTACGGAATCCTGAGTGGCTCGGTCAAACGCGGACACAGCACCAGCAGCCAATGACGGTATAGAAACAGCTGAGGTGTGTATATAGTATTGAAGTCTACTGTGTGCTCCGATTTTTACGCGAAAAGTCACTGGGCCGTGTCCATGCTCGGCCGTATCGCCGTCCGTCTCCATATACGTGTTGTCTCGAAACCATACCAAGTGCACCCTTTAAGTGTTGGTCCCATGCAATACATGCTTGGTGTGGTACAATATTGTGATGTTCTCTGTATGCATACTACCATGTCCTGTGCCTGTACCCACTTATGTGCCCCTACAATGGCACTGTCAGGATGATAAATTTTTTTTTAAATTACTGTATTTTGACAGTTTTTGTGCTGTCGAGGCTAGTAATTTAACGTTTAGCCACATATTTGCATTGGTACTTTCGTTATTTTTTAAGCTACAATATTTTTAAAGGTATTTTTTTAAAGATCTAAAATGCTGGTTTTTTATTATTTGTTATAAAATTGATATTTTGCTATTGGAACAGGTAATTAAGAAAGTAATCAGTAAAAATTGAANTTTTTTTTTTAAATTACTGTATTTTGACAGTTTTTGTGCTGTCGAGGCTAGTAATTTAACGTTTAGCCACATATTTGCATTGGTACTTTCGTTATTTTTTAAGCTACAATATTTTTAAAGGTATTTTTTTAAAGATCTAAAATGCTGTTTTTTATTATTTGTTATAAAATTGATATTTTGCTATTGGAACAGGTAATTAAGAAAGTAATCAGTAAAAATTGAAATTTTTTGCAATTTTTTTTTCAAGAAAACGCNAAATTTTTTGCAATTTTTTTTTCAAGAAAACGCAAGTTTTTCGACAAAAATTTGGGCCAAAAATTAAAGTAATAGATAAATTGAAGTATTTTAATTTTAAAAAGAAAATAAAAATGAGATACAAGTGATAAAAGAAAACCTATTTCGCCACACTGAATCCAATATGACTGATAAACGATCAAATTAGAATCACGTGACCAGTGGTTTGTGTTCACCTGGCCATCTTGAACAAGTATCTGAAGTCGAACTGCGGGCTCATAAAAGTGCACACGAAACAGTAACTAGCTCCTAGAAGACTACTTACTGTTTGCTTAAGAACGGTTGGCTTGAGATCGTCGCACTAAGGCAACCTTAGTTGTTAATTTAGACATGTAAATAAAACACGCCCAAATCATTAAGGTTTCAATAATTTTTTCAATAATAATCAGATTACTCCTATGCTAATTTTCTGTCTGCGTTACTTACAATTACTATTGCAAATACTATTTTCCTTCGTTATTAAAAAAGCTATAGAGTTACCTGCTGCTCTTCAGACATAGAAAAAATGATGTTTCGTTACCATTAAATACCATTGATGGGTCCCTGATTATGTTCGTTTTAATTTTAGAGACAAGAAAATTCATTATTTCTGAATACCAGTTCTTAACGCCTTTTTTCTTGCTGTAATGTGTGCAGGCTAAGGACGGCGTTTCAAAAAAGATTTAAACCATTTTCGACCTGTACGGTCATACTTACAATTGCTTTGTGTGTTATTTTCCTTCAAGAGGAGCTCTACACCGCCTAGCAAAGACGTCCTCAACAAAGAAAGTACACCCATCTGCAGAGGGTGAGAGGAATTAGGAGAAGGCTTGCAAAAGCTTAAAAATAAAATAAAAATGTAAGTGTCATAAAACCACATTGAGACCTAAACTGCAATTTCAATCCAATATCTAACGCCACTGTGGATATGTATATGATTGTATCTATGTGTGTATATTTTCATGTGTCTAAATAAAATTATCACTATTGCAAAGGGTAGGTTTGGGGAGGGATGACTTTATGCAATACTATATAAGGGGGACAATGGCTTCAGAAGGTTGAGAACCAATGGCTGGAAAATGAACTATATAGTGCATGAGAATTGTACTTTTCCTAAATGGAACATGGAATGAATAAATCAAGTTTCTTCTGCTTGTGATATGTTAGTTGCAGTTCTTCTTTCATGAGGATACTTGTCATATGTTTTGTAAGGTTAGGTTATTCTAGTTACCTGAAGTGCTATGGCTGCAGTAGCAAATGATATTATTCTTCGGTCAACAAAAATTACATATTTCATTCGATAAAGAGTATATTTAAGAACAGCTGTCTTCTCTGGGAAGTGCACGTTGGCAAGTATAAACTGCACTTTAGGCTGTTAACAATAAATTGAGCCCTTTTTGAAAGTCTTGCTTAAGATCTACTTGTATTGACATTGTGTATTATTCCACCATATGCAAAATTAAAATTGCGATAGACCTGTTCCCTTTATTCATACAATAACCAAGTGGAACTGTGAATTTTTTATAAAAGTAAATATTTTAAATATTTTCTAATTCTTACACTTATATAGATTATAAAACAGAAAGTAAAATAAATCATTTCAGTTTTCACAAAATGTTTATTTAACGCTGAAAATGTTGTGTTTGTTTTAAAAGAAAACGGTGGTTCCTAGACATTTGCAACACGAGGACTTTTTTTTTTGTTAAGTAGGACGCAGTGCTCAATAAGACAGCATCAAAATTACATACAACTTGAAGCATACAACTTATCAGGGCAGAAGGTCATTAACAGTTTTTTTTTCACAGGTCGAAGGTCTCGATAACACTAAACATTACCCAGAGAATCGAAGTTGAAATCCGCTTCGTTTCCGATATTTTGTGAAAAAAAAAATTTCTAAAAACTATTTTTAAGGCCACGTATTTCCCTTAGGAGTTAAGTTAGTATGTAAATTGTATTGCATATTACTACCTCATTATTCACAAGAATTCGCCTCCCGAAATATTTCGGGTGAGTTTCCGAACATCCTTTATAATGTATTTTGTTAGTACTTAAGTAAATAATAAACTTTGTTCTTCGGACAAGAGTGAAAATTTAACGAACTAAGTTCACGTGTTGTTTAATATTCCCTCGCTAAACCGGATTTAGCAAAAAGGTTGCCTACGCAACTAATTTATTTAATGGTATAAAAAAAATTCTTTTTGTGACGCTTATTTCACTCAAAAATTCGAATTTTTTTCTCAGTAAAATAAGGTTGTTTATGAACGCTCGTTGCCAGACATATCTAAGTATTTTTATTCTTTACTTTCGTAATTACCATTGCATGGCGTGAATAATAAATAGGAATTAAAGGCAATATATTAATATTTTGGTGTGGGAAGGTATAGATATCAATTCAGAGGAAATTTTTTTTCCACAAATAAACACAGTTTTTTAAATTATCGCAAGCTAAAAAGTGACTTTTGTTTTTAGTGGAGTGAAATGAAGAGATTTAAGCTGCTCTTCACCGAAATATCTTGAGAGACGATGAAGGGTGAAGCGAGGTGAGTATGGAGCAGCGCCGGAATGAAAGCGCGGGGAAGCCCCCGAGGAAACCCGCCGACCAGCGGCATCGTCCAGCACGATTCCCACACGCGAAAATCCGGACGCGGCCCCGCCGGGGATCGAACCCGGATCGCCGTGGTGGGAGGCGAGCGCCCTGGACACTACGCCACCGCTGCCCCTTCTAATTTTGATGTGTACCCGTTCGTTGCGGACAGGTTTGTCATCGTGAACCGACGTTCAGCCAGGCGGAGAGGCGGCCGTGGTGGCCGGAGACAGCGGGCCACGCCCTCCGCTGACGAAGCCAATCCCCGCGGAGCAGAGGACATCGCGTGACGCCGCCGACTATGTCATCCGCGGGCGGGTGTCGCACCGGGGGCCCGGCCCACGCCGCGCTGTCCTTGGCGCTGCCACGTCGCCCCCTCCCCACCTCTCATCCACCTTCCACTCAAGCACTGTAAATACCGGGTAGAGTCTGCTCGCGGTTTCTTCACACTTTCTGAATCAAACCTTTGAGAAATTACCCCATGTATGACGTGTATGGTTTTTTTTATAATTACGTTATCCATCACAAGCGTTTTATATCAGTGTTAGCATAAAATAAAATACTTTTTTTTTAGGATAAATCTAAATTTTATTTATATTTCATCTATAATATCTACACCTATTATAAAACTCAACGTCTCTCTGTCTGTCTGTCTGTTAGTGCGCTTATAACTCGAGAACCACTTATCCGATTTACGTTTTTTTTAAAATTCATAGCTATGTTCTTTGGCCAGGTTTGTTACGTAAAGTAGCATAAGGAATAAGCAGTGACGATAATAGTGAATCAAGTAGGAAAAAGGTTAGCCGCCAGCGTCCTCTCTTGCAATACGCTTTCTCAGCCGTTAAAGATGGAACAATATCATGTAGTAAAGAATTAACACTAAGTAAAATTCAACTTTATTAAAAAAAAAAACCTAAGCAATAATTCTGTAGTCCACGCGAGCGGAGCCGCGGGCACAACTAGTAATATATATGAATAAAACAGAGACAAAATAGGTATGTTGGTAATGCATTTTAAGAAATAGTTTTTTACGTAAAATACTAATATACTGACTGCTCACGTGCGGTGCGTTTTCCTTTCGGTGTAATTATTATAGACTCGGTAAAGCTTTGTTTGCACGAGGTGGAGGAATATACTGCAAGTACAACTTTAACAGGGCTTGCAAGTAACCGTGAATGGACTAAAGAGTCATCACGCTAGTTGCGCAAAACCACTCTCCGTGTCCCAACGTTGAACTGGTTTTTTGCCGATACGACTGTCATAAACGACGTGGATATGGCTTGAGGTAAGAAGGAACAAGTAATTTGAGATTATTGTAAACTGCCTCTAACCAACTTGTAATTCAGATTTATTAAATTCAAATTGGTAAAACTATTTCATTAATATAAAAGTGACTGTCTTTCGAAAATTAAGATTTAAAAAAGAAACACGTTCGTCAGTGTTGACAATTGACGTTGACGTTTGGGCTTGTTTAGGGCAGGTCAGTGTTGGGTACGAGCGCAGAAGACGAAAAATCGGTCTGCCTTACCTTTAGTCTATGCTCCCGCACCGAGCCCAGAGTCCATCGAACACGGCACAATTCGCACAACGCAACTGCAACAAAAGACTACCTAGAAACCATTAGGAACATTGGTTATTCCTGGAGACACCCGATTTTCGCGAAAAGAGTTCCTCACTATTTGTGTTCCAAAACTTCTTAAGGCTTAATCACTTGAAGCTATTTTCCGCGTTTCAGGCCGAGAAGCTCAGGAACGATAAGGGGGAGACTGGCACGCACATCAAAGGCGCCATCGCCACTAAACGCAAGGCTCTGAACTGACGTGCAGTGTTCTCGTCAATAGCTGCGTGTAGGCCTACTACGGACTTTCAGTGGTGGCTCTGTTACTTCATTTGTGAGATGTGTGCAGGAAGGTTCAATTCAGAGCCCTTTAGTAGTTTCGTGTGTATCTGACGCGTATATTTTGAGATACAGCGCTTTGATAAAGCCGTTTTATTATAGCCATTGATGTGTAGTTGAAATGGCGTTCCTAACGTGGGTGACGTCTTCGCAGTACTCAACAGGCCTCGTCTGGAGACTGTGTTTCCTTAGATAAGCACTCTGGACGCACGTTCATAGTTTCGCGGGAAAACATGCCTTACGAACACTCTGCAACGCAGTTCAAAAGCCAGGTAGGTGGGAGCGTGAACTCAGATCCACTACTTTGTCTGAAGGGGCCGCGGAGGTGCAGCGGTTAGACTACTCGCCTCCCACCAAGTCAAACCGGGCTCAATC
>NQII01002169.1:258835-279645 GCA_002778355.1 Clitarchus hookeri
GGGAAACGTGCTGGACAATGCCGCCGGTCGGCGGGTTTTCTCGGGTGTCTCCAGTTCCCCCCTTCCCTTGCATTCCGACGCTGCTCCGTACTCACCTCGCTTGACCCTCATCGGATCTTGAGACCTCGATGTTAAGAGCCGCCCAAATCTCTGCACTCACCCACTACCGCGTTTGGCTGGTTTTAATTCCTTTTAATTCCTGCGCGCCTTTGTGTCTCTCACCGCGAATCGCAGGCTTCCAGTTCCGGAGTAACGTAATTTTGCTTGGCCCAATCAGACACCGCGCTGTCTTTTGACGAGGACACGCAGCCAATGACAAACTGATAATTGCAGTGTGCAAGTACGAAAATCAAATTTAGCATGCGTGAAATTCTTTTCACGAAAATCAGGTTTCCCTAGAAACTCANCAGTGTGCAAGTACGAAAATCAAATTTAGCATGCGTGAAATTCTTTTCACGAAAATCAGGTTTCCCTAGAAACTCAGTACGTCCGTAATATTTCGAAATTAGGCTGCTGGGTGCAAATATGGACTATAAATAACTCCTCAGTCAATTTATACACAGGAGAAATACAGTTACGAGGTCAATCACAGACAACTGTGTTCATCGGATCGATCGTGAATGCGGGTATGTATGTATACACTGGAGATATTGGCAGTTTTTCACACACATAAAGAACGCAAAATTGACATTTAGAATGGCGAAACCTGACGTGGCTAAAAATGCTCCGCGAAAATTAGCACTCTATGTTTACTCTTAGAAGCAAACCAAATTGAAAGAAAAGCAAACAATATATTGTCGACTGTAGGAAAGTTTGGCCAACAAAGTATCCAGTTGAAAAATATATTGATACATTTAATTAAAACAGAAACTAATTTTTTGCCACAAAATAAATGCGAAAAAACAAACACCGTAATCGGACACTTTCCTATAACGTCCTGTATTATATGCTCGGTTGCTATTGGCGGTGGCAAGAGAGGCCCAATATATTATAAACCCTTGTTTTTATGCTCGTATGTGTAGACTTTGTTGGAAAATAGCTGAGTATAAGATAGGAATTTTAGTTTTAGTTCACTGCGGTGCTCAAAATTTAGAGCAATTAACATCTAAAAGGTAGCCTAAAATATTGGGCACACCCATGGTGAGATCCCTAAGGTGTCTTCGGGCAAGAGATTCGGGTTCAAATCCCTGTTAATGCATGGGTGCGTATGCCATTATCAGATATATGTTTATGTAAATTGTTTCCTAGCTAGCTTCAGGCACAAAGAAAAAACGTTTGAAACAAGATAAAACAATATTTTCTATTAGTAGAAATCAGAGAAAGCATTAGAAATATGTTTAATAAAAAAAGGTTGATATGAGAGAAGATTTTCGCGCTCTTTATCTGGATGGATGAGGCCACACGCCCCAACGGAACGAAGTCAGTGTACATATAGTGAAACCTGTTTTATACAAACCACAAAATACCTGAATTCCTGATGTTTGTAATAACGAGATTTGTATTATTACGTAGGTAAATAAGACATTCTTATAACCAGCGTGGCTTATTTTTACCAGAGGAATTGCTTTACATTGTAATATAAATCAACAAATATTTTTTAATACGCATTCAAATGAACATCAATTTCCCTATTTAACTCCAAGGAGAAAGAATACCACTTTGTATTAATTATAACTTTATGTTAAAGAGGTTTCTACTAACGATGTTTCACTGAAATTATCTGTTTGGATACATAAAATAAACAATAAGAATTTTTTTAGAGTTGCACACAACCTTTGTAATTTTACGTAAATTAATCCCCGTTTATAGGTTTTTAAAAACAAATGTATGTATAACATGCGCACATAAGCATACATACACACAGATATTATGTGAGTATAAGGATGAGTTAGACGATAATTCAATAAATTGAAAGAACTATGAACTAAACTATGAACTAAAAATGTATATTACACAAACACTTGTGACAAATAAATAAAAAATGAAACATATTGACAATTTATTATACAAAATGACTACGATAAGGAGAATAATTTCTAAATATACAAAAATACACAGTAAAAAAAATGTATCCGTCGTAATTTTGTGTGTATATGATGATGAGAACAAAACAACTACTGGTGGCCACGTATTGAAGTTATCTTTGTGAAATCACTGTGTCAGTTATTTTGTACATACAAAATATTTTGTAGTGGCCTCACCTATTTTGAATTATTTTGGAATAAACATTCTTTTACTTGTAATAACAAACAAAAATATATTTGGCATTTACGGACTAATTTGGGGTTCAATAGAAAAATATAAGGGTGAATTTTAACAAAACATTTGTAGCTACAATTTTTTTTTTCAGTGTGTGTATGTGCGGTGTGTTATTATTTCCAATTTTTTTATTTAGTACGAGTATAGACCTCACGTGGTGCTCAAATAATGGCCTCTGATTAATTGTTTGCCATTGTTGGAAGGCACAGTTTTTAGAAACACGTCCCAAAAAATTCAGCCACCAGTCGAACGAAACTGAAATTTCATTCCAGACGCACAACTTAAAGCATACCTGATGTAACTGAGTTTGCTGGGTTAACTTAACCGTTATTATTTCCACGGATGTCTTCCATTTAAAGAGCTCTTGCACAGGACGATAGCTGTATTCGCAAACACGTTTAACTGCAGGGAAAATATTAATTTCGTTGCTTTGGATTACTCTAAGAAATAGTGTTGATACGATACATTGATGGTGTTTTCCAACTTACCTCGGGCACCTGCGAAGGTTCTACTTTCAGGCTATTCATCCACACGTCATGTATTGCCTATGTCTAGAAAATTACACGAAAGGGACAACGCGCCGAACTCGTGCGCGCTCAATATAATTATATTTCGCGTGAGAACTATTTCTTACTAGGCATTACCAACACGCCTGTTTTGTTTATGTTAATGATAAATGGAATGTTGTAATTTTGCAAATAAAATATAAGTAAAAGTCCAATTTAACCAAAAATAAAATAATTTTATGTTAGCAGAAGTATAAAAGACTTGTGGTACGTGACATATTTAGGAAACATTCAAACACTCCATGCATAGGGTGATTTTTCAAAGGTTTAATTAAAACAAAAATATGTGAGGATACCGCGAATAGATTATACAGATGATAGAGTATTTTTTTTTAATTCCCTACAATATATATATATATATATATATATATATATATATATATATATATATATATATATATATANAGTTCAACTCTACGCAGTGAAAAGAACAGTGGTCCTGGCAGCGGAAGCTGTCGTCGGGAGAGCCTACAACTTATGTGCGTTCAGGCCTGGATAGAGAGAGAGAGAGAGAGAGCGGCCTAGAACAAACCGCTGCTCGCGACGAACTACACAAGAATTCTGTTTGTTTACTCCGAGGCCCGTGCCCGACCTCGAGCGGCTCTGCTTCCAGCCATCTCGCAATTCCTCCTTCCCACGCCCGCATCAACGAGCTAACACACCGGCCGCCATGTTGTTGCCATCAGTACGTCCGTTCGTTACTCTGTACTTATAAGCAGGCACAGGGAAGTTTCGAGTGTCGTCGACGTGTAGGTTAGAGTGAGTGAGGGAGTGAAAATATTCGGGCGGCTCTTAACATCGAGAGCTCTTGAGGGCCGACGACGGTGAAGCGAGGTGAGCATGGAGCAGCGCCGGAATTCAAGAGTGGGAGAAATGGGAGATCCCCAGAAAACCCCGCCGACCAGCGGCATCGACCGGCACGATTCCCACATGCGAAAATCCGGGAGCGACCCCGCCGGGAATCGAGCCCCGTTCGACCATGCGGGAAGCGAGCAGCCTAACCACTACACTACCACGGCCCCATTGTAGGCTAGGCTCTACAGTCCTTTGTATGCTCGTATCTCAGCTGTTCGTCCAGTGAGTACAGATTGTCCTCGGTGAAATGATCTACTTCTCTGATTACACTGTATCCTTCCACCACATCTGTTTAATCTCAAGTATCGAATATGTTTCTACTTGTACCAAGTTTTAAAAAACTAAACAAACAGTACAGTTATCGTGACAAAATAAATTTGAATTGTTACAAAATCACAACATTAGTGCAGCAATAAGTTGTGACCTGTGCCCGAGATCGTTCACGAATAATGTTTTCTTAACAGCAAGTACACTGCCTGGCCGTTTCTAACTGCTCAGACTTTTAGCCGGGCCGTGCTGATGACACTAAAACGTAACACTAGGGAGTCCACCCCATTAGAAGAAGATGAGGTGGACCGATCTCGCTGGCTGCGCACAAACTGTCTCCGTGTCCCAACATCGAACTGCTTTTCTGCCAACACGACTAGCAAAAACGGCGTGGATTGGATTTGAGGTTAGAATACTGATTATTAAACANGAACTGCTTTTCTGCCAACACGACTAGCAAAAACGGCGTGGATTGGATTTGAGGTTAGAATACTGATTATTAAACAAGTGCTTTGAGATGTTTGTATAGTTCCTCTAACCAATTTGTAGTGCAGTTTGCTTAAATTCAAATCAATAAAAGCAATTTTATTAATGTAAAATTGCTTGTCTTTTTAAAATTGACATATAAAAAAATGCGTTCATCACTTTTGGCAATGTGACTTTGACAGTTGCGTTCCTTTGGAGTAGGTCAATGTTGGGCGCATGCGCAGAAGAAAAAGAAGAAGAATCTGTCTGTGGTCCACCCGCCCAGACGTGGCGCGCGAACAGTAGATGGCAAACGTTTTGTAAACGATCAGAACAAAGACAGGTAGCTGGCTTTAATTTCACAAACGAAAACATCGAAACAGTTTAATTTTTAGAAGAAAGTCAACTCCATCAAATGTAACGTTTTGAATTGTTTCTTGTAAGAAACTTGCCGAGTCTTAACCCACTCCATTCTGATGAATGAAGTGGGTTTCTCGGAACGCACTAGTCGTGCGATAGTACGCGAACCGCAAGTCCAGTCCGCGACCTAAGGTTCCGAAAACTTAACTACTATTTACGCTGGGTTCGCAATCAAGAAGCATAGGCGCAAAACATATGACATTACAGCAGAACGTTGCACACGACCAAAAACCTTGAGCGACGAATCTGACGTTAGTTAGCAGCGTTGATATTTTTTTTACTCTTTGGCTTACTTGACATACATAAAACTGTGTTTAAAATGCACAGTGATTGTAATGTTGGCTTGTTGAAATATATATTTTTTTTCGTAAACGTGTGGATACACTTTTAAATTTCCTGTTAGTTCACCGTCACCTGTTCTTTCCTCTAAATGTATGTCTTGAGATATTTCTTGGGGTAAATCCTGGCCATTTTCTGCTGCACGACTGTGATTCCTTATTTTAACAGCTGAATAAACAGCTCCGTTAAAACTTTTCTATTCTGCAATTATTGTTCCCTGTGCGCTCGCTTACGAAATTCAATATCACCGTGATCCTTATGCACTGCGTCAGAATCTTCCATGCACACGACCTGGTAAGTGCAGTTTTGAATCTATAGGTTTGAAATAATAGCGATTAAATTGTTGTACACGCTACTTAAGTTTTATGGTTGCTATCACGGAGTAAAGAGTTTTATAAAGTGGAAAATGCCATGTGAGCTTATTCAACTTGAACGTTATAACTAGCAGATACCTGTCTTAAGGGGATGAACTACAAGCTACCGCTGCGACTACCGCGAGGTTTAATAATGTACACAATCGATAGCTACATGCTTTTATTTGCTTGATTTACATTATTATTTTGCAATGTAGGCTATATGTTGAATAACTACTGAGCGTTAGTATTTAAATTATACGACAATATATCTATTTCAGTATTTACTGACAACGATTCTACATAAAAGTTATTTTCAGAAAGTGAATATTTTTGCAGGAATACTTTCGATACGTTTCCGTCATATGGCGAAGGACGAGAAATGTCATCCATCCTGAGATAGCAGGAAACACAACAAAGTTTCCTCTTAATTCCCTGTAAAGCAATTGCTTTAAATAGGAATTAATTCACTTTAAAGCATGCCACAAAATATTACCTGTCTGCACTACAGAAACCACGCGCATCACTGCTCTGCTCTGATTGGCTGGCGAGACACGTGATAGCCGTTGCAAGAGCCATCTATCTCTTGGGTACACGCAACTGCTCGAGATCATCGTTTCCTCTCCCCGGCTACGGTTATGCTTACGATCGTGAACCCGCTTTACGCCGCCGCCTGTGTTACGGCACAGCCGCGGGCGGGCGGGGGAGGCGGAGAAGCCCAACGCCACGTGGTTCGTCTCCCACAATATTTACCCTGGCTTTGAAAGCGCGGTGCGCCATCTCCCGACCGAACCCCAAACTAAACCGAGGCGCCCGTAAATCCCGTCTGCCGCGTGCTTTATAACCGCCGCTAATAGCCGGCGCGCTAGCGGCCATCTGTGCGCGTGCCCACCGGTGAGTCACGGCCGGTGATTGGCTGATCGGGGGCTCGTAAACAGCCGGGGTCCTCCAGCGGCCAGCGGTATTTCCAGCCCGATCTAGTCGAATGTAAACAGAGGCGGAGATCGAACTCCGGAGCTGCAGCACCAGAGTAAATAAGAACACAGGGGTGAAACAGCCGCTTGTTCCGCGAACTCCGGCCGCACGCGCCAGCAAGATGGCGTCGCCGGCCAACAGCATGTCGCGACGCCGTTCGCCGATCGGCGCCTGGTAGCTGACGGCGATAAGTAAAGCCACCCGGTTCCCGTGGAAACAATTCTGTATTTCAAAATACTCTCGCCAATGCTTGGTTTCAACTGACTGCGCGCCTTAGGAGTCTGCACGCGAACAACTTACGTTCGATGCCGGAGCATTGTTAACGCTGATTGGCCCGAGTCAAACACCACACTCTGTCCGCCGATGAAGGCGCGCGGCCAGTAACGAAACGAAAACTGCAGTTGTGCACGACGAATATTGAAATCTAGCCGGCCTTCGTGGAAGTTTTTTCCGCTAAACTCGCGCAGCTCCTCCGCCCAAGAGGCGCGCTTTGCTGGGTGTGATTGCTGGTATCAGGTGATATAGTCCATTCACGGTTACTTCCTACTTTTCTGAAATCTCGCCGAAGTTCTACTCCCAGGATATTCCTCCCGCCACATATAAATAAAGTTTAGAAAATTTCACCAGAGGGGCCAAATGTACCGCAGTGGTACGCACTCACTTTAATGCTATTTTGCATAAGAACTATTTCTTACTAGGCGTTACCAACACACCTATTTTGTCACTGTCTTTATTCATACTAGTTATGAATGAAAAAATTATAATTGATGCATAAAATATAAGTAAAAAGTTTAATTTAACCAAAAATATGAGAGTGAAGAGATTTGGACGACTTTTAACAGCGAGGTCTTCAAAGCCGATACAAAAATAAGGTACTTTAATGTTAACAGAAGTATAGAACTTGCGATATAACATATTTAGGAAACAACCTCACGCATTATATATGGGGTATTTTATAAAAGGTTTAGCTCAAGAAGTGTGAAGAAACCGCGAATAGACTATAGTAATGATCGATATTGAAGGAGGTACGTATTTTGTGTATTGTATAGTGGTTGAAATATATGGTTGAAATAAATATATATTGTGCCATGTTTGTTTCTCCTTGGAAAATATGTATTTTGTTTGGAGCAAGCGTCGTCATTGCACGTGTTTATGTCCATGTTTCGGTCCTTATCGGCTGATCATTACTGTCATGTAATAATAAGCTATTCCTGATCATATTTCCGAAGAAACATCGCCCCCATATCGCCTCCCATCAATCCCCGGTAGGGTCACTTGATTTTCGCTTGTGGTAATCGTGCCGTGCCTTGCCGCTGGTCGGCGGGTTTTCTCGGAGGTCTCCCGTTTCCTCCGCCCTTTCATTCCGGCGCCACTCCATACTCCCCTCAATCACCCTTACCATATCTCAAGACCTCGCCGTTAAGAGCCGCCCAAATCTCTTCACTCACTCATATTCCCCATATATCCCCCCGAACATTTGGCATCACTGTAAACTTAGATATTCGCCAATATTATTATTGTTCAAAACGGTTTTTTTTGTTCAGACATTTTGATGATGGTTGAAGAGATGTCTTATAAGAAGTTGTACGGCCATATGCTACAATGTTCGAATAGGAAGACTGTATGGGCTGTGTTTTTGGAAGATAAGCCAACAGGAATCGCATAATGCCCGGAAAGAAAACAAGGCTCGTTAAAACATGCATTAAGATATTTCAAGACCGAATGGATAAACTTCAGAAAAAAAAATTAGCTTCACCTTACTATGAAACTACCTTTGTGGAGTACAACAAAGCCGGGTCGACTAAGAGAAGACTTGGAGTTACTGAGTGATCGAAGCAAGCTGTGCGTAACACAGGAATGAAGGTAGCATTGCAGGGGTTGGAGGGCTGGAGAGTTGGAGGGCTGGAGAGTTGGAGGGCTGGAGGTATGGAGGGCTGGAAATGCCACTGAGGCCGTCGTCAGCCGAGGTTCCTTGGGTCCGTATGAAGCATGACAGAAGATAAATAACAGAGGGAAGAGTACGTATAATTATGATTAGAAAGACGCAGAGGAGGAAGAAACAAGCGTTAAGGCTTTCCGCAAAAATATTTTGAAGTTCACTTGAATGGGCTCTTCTTCTTTCTGAGCGTTTGTCAGGGAATGGAGGAGAAGCTCATGCCACGGTGCCTCCNCCCCCCCCCACGGCCAGTGTGTGCGATAGCGGAGTGTGTCGGGTGACGATGCTGAAGTTGGGTCTGCAATTCACGTTATCACTTCTTAAGTATTATTACACTGAGCCAGACGTGGAGATAATACACTCAGTGCCAGAGCGACGACTTTTCATAAGAAGGCGGGAAAGAAGGGCAATTCGAAAACGAAACCTCCCTTATGGGCCAATTTTAAATTTCTAGGTTAAACATGCTACTTAAACATGTGTTTGGCTTATTCAATTAAAATGAACAGAAAACTTTTAAAATACTCACAGCAATAATTTAAATGCGTAGCTAAACCTTTACAATGCAAAACAGATATTCCCTTCTTTTCAGATGTATTTCTACCCAGTTTAAGTCTAAGAAATTACATTTTAATCGCAAGTAAGTAGTTTCACGCTATTTTCCTTCCAAACATTTGGTGGTTGCAATGGTCACTAAAAGTGTTCAGTGTGAATTTATGTTACAAACATTGCCGTCCGATAATTACTCAAGAAGACAGGTTATACATATTGTTTATAAAATAGAAATACATTCAAAGTAGTTAGAAATTTATGTAAATTAACAAATAAAAGCAACGTCTAGTATAAAATTAAAGGAAATAAACATGACTTATTACTGAGGCATCTCATTGCCATCCTATACTTTAAAGTATAGGATGGCAGTAAAAATATTATAACAACTCAGTGACACACGACTGAGCGATTTCAAGTATTCTCAGGTCTGGGGGCTGAGGGCGAAACAAGAAAATCTCTCCCATATTTCTATCCGTTGAACTGAAACTTATACTACTCGTGCGACGCTCAACCCATGTTTATGGCTGTGTCGAAATGGTTTAATGGTATATTTGCTAGAGCTACTTGTCAGCGATGAACTGTGAAAAGATGTGTTATTAGCCTCTATTCTTCGCAAAGACAAACCAGTCCAGCCAGTTGTCTTAATGTCTCACGTGCTGCACGTTATTACTGTAGTAAATTGTTAGTAGATACGTAGTGTGAACTATTGCAACAAAGCGGCCGAGAAGCGCGAACTCTCTGACCAGCAACAAATACTATCTCATTCATTTTCTTTATAAAAGTAAATTATGTGTGGGAAAAAAAAGCTTTTCCCGATTTCCTGTAGATTTAAATATTAATGAATATGAAATTGAATGGCACTCGTGTATGTTTAACTAAGTAGTCCTGTATAACTGCGCATAACTTACAAACCAGACACATGTACATTATAACCAAAGGTTGTTTCTCATTTGTCAATCTATATGTTGATCTCTATATGTAATTATATACAAGTTATTTCTTTATAACTTTAAGAGCACAAGATGGTATTATAACTAGAAATTACCCACTAGCTTACATAAAACTTCCTGTAATGAAGCATAACACCAATTTTTTCCAATGGCACGATAGCCACTAAAACACGTTTCTTAAACATGGTCTTGGATTTAAACCTGAATTGTCTCTTACCGATTAAAATGCTTTGTGGTTCAAAATTATCTTTGCAAAAAAAAAAAAAAACAAAAAAAAACTAATATTTCTACAGCAGTACTACTCAACCCTGCGGTGTTTAAAGTATTGATATCGTCATGTATGGCCGAATACATATCAACACTCTGGCTCAAATAGATAAGGTATAATATTAGCAGACATATATCACATGTATCAGCCGGGAAATGAGAATGGTGTTGTGCAAAGCCTATAGCGCAATCTAACCCCCTTTAGAAGCTACCAATATTTTTCTGTTATTGTAGAAATAATATTTTTTTTTCACTGCATTTGTTGACTTGAGCTTACTAACGCATCCTGTTTTATCCAAACTGAACGACTGGGACGGGCTAAATACTACAATACATTTTCTTTCAAATAAATAACTATTAACCTTATTGGCGGGATCCAAACATCGCTTCTTGGTTGACAAAGCACGTTTACCCCACACCACCGAAGGGTGTTTAACATTTCAGGACACAAATACCCTAAATACAGAATCACAAGTGCTTAATTAATTTTGACATAAATTATAACTATGAACTGTGTATAAAACCAGTTTAATAAATTTAATTTGTTGAGTATTTTTGGTTTTTTGTTACATGTAACTAAAACTATAATTTTAACCGGTTTCTCCTGCTATATCGCATGTTGTTTCTCCTGCTATATCGCATACATTGTTTCTCCTGTTATATCGCATATTGACAAAATTAACACGAGGGTTCACAGCACAAATGCATTGTGAAGCATCTCGGAGTGCAGTATGTAGAACTCACAGCAAATCTCAGTAAAAATACCAAACATTTCCAGCTACAAAAACAGGATAATTCAATTTCCCCATGTGTACGGAGTGCCTCTGGTCTCAACCAAAATAAATTGTCAGTTACTCCGCTGCATAGTCGAGATGAGTTAACAGAACGCAAGACACCTCCGTCACCTATCTGGCTGCTCATTGGTTTACCATGATATGTGTCTTTGGTCCAAATTCTGGATATATGACATTTTTGTCACATTGCCGCTATATAACTGGCGCATTTTTGTTGGCTGATATTTAAGGAAACTCTTTTGTAACTAACGTAATTATAATGGTTTTATGAATAAATTGTTGCGTAAATATGTTCAGTTTTAAGCTCTTTGCGTTTATACGAAAACTTTTGAGATCAACTTTTAAAAAATATCCAGGCTTGTTATTGTATATATTTACACAAGCTGGAATACACTTAGTTGAGTTGGTAGAGACGAAGAAAAAATAGTTTCATGTCTTAATGTCATTAAAAATATGTTATATTTAAATTTGTAGAAACGTCAAGTTTTATTTTGTTTTTGATTTTGGAATACACGAGTAAGAATGGGCGAAATATTACAATATATATGCCTCTTTTCATTAAAACCAGTCGAATCATGACGTGTACAGAACGCCAGCAATTTAGTTTCTAGATGTAGCGAGGAAAGCATTCCTCACCATCAAGTCACTTTTTAACTCAACACAGAGAATGAAGGAAATTACTTATGTGGGAAACTCGGCGAAGATGGTACACCGAATGTTGCTGATAACACAATAGCTACTTTGAAGGGTCGATTGTCATGCAAGCAAAATACGAGGACTTATGTTGGTACTGCTGTAGAAGGAAGAATTTACTGCTACGGTGATAAAATTAAATCTCCCAGTGCATACCATACACTGCTTCTGACTCAGAGATTCTATCACAATGCAACCACATGGATGGATTAGTTAGCGGCAACCAAATTAATGAAAGCATGAATTATGACAATCTTCAAAAGAAAACGTTTCTGCTGTTTCTACCAGATTAGGTAATGTTAATAATTACACTTAAAAATGCAGTCAAGAAATCCGGCTCTTCGATTTACACCAAATGCAGCTGACAGAAGTGGAGAAAAACTACTCATTCGACATCATCCCATTCAGCCCAAAACATAATATGGTAATATTATGACACTGCCCTTCAACAAAGACAGGGTGTAACTACAGGAAGTAAGTGAGAAACGGACGTGGCTCTTACTATACAGTTAAGAGGAAGATTTTCTATTGGGTTTGCCTGGGTTTCAGACTAAACAGGGAAAGCTGCATGAATACATTAGTTACAGGCTGAGATAGTAAAGCTTTATGGAAACCTGGTGTAGTGTACACTGTCATTCAGCGACATGAAGTCTCTGACAGCCACTCAGTTAATACGTTACAGTGCTCCGTTACTTTGATACTTGACCAGTCAAGAAAGCAGGGTTGCTGTCGCAAGTCTCTAGGTTACCTTTATAAGATAAAATTAGATGTAAATTGTATATGCAGGACAGGTTTGTCTTAGGTTGTGAAATAAATAATACATTTTCCATCTACAGATTACATTAAAGAAGTATAATAAATTAAAATATTATGAAAAATAAATGATTCAACATTTTTTATTTGTGTAAGTAGTAGCTTAAATTTGCCAATTTAAAGTCTTAAATTTGAACAATTTACCGGGAGTAAGCCACCCACACCACCCGAAAGTTTTCTTTGCCCCAAGGTCCAAAGCTAGTAGGTCTTTACCACAAACGCAGATATAGATATGCCACTGTTTCCAACCGAGGCCTCTAACCTCCCAGTCCGCCCCTGGTAGCACATACCACGTGACCAGCTGACCTTTGCAGCTCACACGAGTCAACGTGCTGTAAGAAACACTGGCGTATCACAGATTACAAAAGATAAAACCACAACACCAACAAGGGCTGAAGAATATCGAAACGTTGTCGCACCTTCACACAACACTTACGTCAAAAAAAAAAACTCACGCTATCTAAAGCATTATGAAGTTTCGTGCAAGTAGATTTGACCAAAGAGCAGCATGAAATTATTCATACTGCCAACAAGAACATTTATCAGAGTAACTCACTAGTACAAAATGCGAAAAAGGAGTGTTACTCACGAGAAGATTCTACTAGTATAACATCAACCATTGCCGAAAATCAACTTTAGAAGTAACGAACAAGTATGTGGGTTTTCTAAGAGTACTCCCATTATTTTACATATAAGTTTTATGGTGGAAGTCCTTTTGTAGGCACAAGCTAGACTCTCTACTGTAAAAAGAACCACACTTATATAGAAAATATGACAGTTGACGTTCTGTCACAGTGAGGTGAACATCGACTTGGAAGTGCTCTCTCGTCATACCTCGAAGATGAATTGCGAATACGAAGGCCTGCCTGTGACCTCAACGATCATGGAGTCGCGACCTACATCATCGCTAACTGGTTGTCGCCAGTGCTGATTCTGTGATCGAGTTATCGCCTATGGTAAAAATGCTCGTCGGAATGAGATAACGGTCTATACGAAAAGTCCTTTTCGCGTGATGAAGCATTACGACATTGGTCCCACGCAGTTTGTGCAAGGTGATACATTGAAAGAACATACCGAGATCTGCAAGGATTCATCTACTGGGAGACAGCAAGTGTTGCCGACAATACCTCTTGCTGCATCAATGGGTACCGATTCGAAGGCGATTATGATGAGACAGTTAATGCTAAAGACGGAATGAGTGCAGTAGAGTCAGTTTGTGTGGAATGTACACTTGCAAGACTTTCGCGTGAAGTCGACAAATATCAAAATAAAAGGTCGTCGGCTCTAAATACTGATGAGCATACAACTCCTGCTACAAAGAAAAGCAAATTTAATATAGAATACAAAACAGGAGGTGAAGATGACCATGAAGAGGACATTGATGAAAATTAACATGACAACAGTGATAGTGCTGAAGACGATGATGGCGATTTTCTCGATGCACTGACACACCCCTCCAACACATCTGCTGCAACAAGCGACATGAAGAAGGCAGAAGATGCTGAAAATACTGGCTAACTATTTCCCGAAGACCCAAATGAACTTGTTGATAGACTCACATATTTTATTGACCTTAAAAAACGCGGGGATCTCAAGCACATTAACGAGATATTTTTAATCATTAGTAAACTGAAGGATCGAAGGTGTATCGCATGATGTGATGAACTGCTTTCTTCTGAAATTGTATTTATAAAGTAATAATAAATTATTATTATATAATTGGTTTTATTTTATTTTTGTGTATCTATCCTTTTTTCCCTCACAATTTTAAAG
Source organism: Clitarchus hookeri (assembly GCA_002778355.1). NCBI lineage: Eukaryota > Metazoa > Arthropoda > Insecta > Phasmatodea > Phasmatidae > Clitarchus > Clitarchus hookeri. The sequence continues at coordinate 273,110 of NQII01002169.1, forward strand.
TGGTGCCATGAGCACGCGATTATTAACGGAAAGATCTGCATTTAGAAATATAACAAAGATTTTAGTATAAAAAAGCATGGATAATTGAGTGTATACAAAACATTAAATCTGTCGACATGTACAAATGTGGAGACAGTTGGCGAACGAATGTAATTTCTATGCATGTGGGATTGGGATTTATCGAAGAATTGACATGGATTGCTGTGGATTGAGGAGGAGGATTCCTAAGGATTGGGATTGATTCAAGGATTGTGATTTATCGAAGGATTGGTATGGGTCGCTGTGGATTACGGAGGAGGATTGTGGAGCAGGTGGAGCGATTGTGGAGCATGCAAAGCGATTGTGGAGCAGATTGCGAAGGATTGGCGTAGATTGGTGTGTGGATTGATATTGATTGCTAATCGTTGTGCTTATTGTGGTGCTGATTCATGGAAAAATTGGGAGATTGATTGAAAGGTTGATAAAAAAAAGTCTTTAATTAGGTTTTTAATTTTTTTTAATTTTAGGATTTTATAAAAGTTAAAAAAAATATATTTTTTGGTTTAAGGTTATCCAAGGTCATGGGCACGCAGTCAAGGTCACAGATGTGAGATCACGGTGAATTTCATCCAGACCTAACATGTTTGTCGGTGTCATCAATCTCACCTAGATGATGAAAATGCAAACAAATGACACGAAAAAATCAATATGGTGGGTGGAACGCATTCGACAGAATGAGCAAAGTGAGGGAGGGGGTGGAGGCCTGCCGATTAATTAACCAAGGAGAAATATTGAATAGGGGAGGGGATTGTTAATACACTGTAATTTATTGGAGGTGGGTCAGTCGTCTGCTGGACATGGTGCTATGGGGAACCTCCAAAAATGTAGGTTTTTAAACATTATTAAAAAAATTGTTTACAATAATATTGTTTATTATTTACTTGTAAATTCTTAAAATATTTTTTTTGGGATTTTTGACTAACTTTTGTGTTTAAGGTCAAATATAACAGGTTAAGGCCAAAGGTCAAGGTCACCTGGATCCAAGATGGCGGTATAAGTCAGTAATGTAATATGCTTGCTGACGTTTATGAATTTATTCTATTGTGAAATCAACGCATAACTTTCTTGACATTGCATAACTTGCTTAACACAAACATCGCCTTGTTTAGACAAATCATTACTTAGTCCACCCATATTCCTAAATATCTTCTTTGCGCAGTATCTTCGTCTACTGTAATATCTTCGTGGCATGTTGGACGTTATCCCTAAGGAAGCTCAATTGATCGCTACAATTATATAACAAGTTTGGTGCAGGCTGCAGTTTGATTTCTTATTCCCAAACAGGTAGATGTCTTCTCTGATAGCACAGAGTGAAGTGACTTGTATCTGTCTTGCTCTCACTTATGACGACGATGAGTCACGCGATGAGTCATGCCAGACGATGAGTCACGCGACAGAAATAACCGGTTTGCCGCGTGACCTTGAAAGGCGCTATACATTGAACACACGAGCTCCACGACGCCCTCCTATAGTCATCCAAGGTCACGGTTATAGAGTCAAGATCATGGGTTAAGGTCACCTGGGTCAAAAATGGTGGTTGGGTGACGTCATAACATGATGGCTGGTCGGTTCCAGTTCCTCGTTCCATTTAAGTCCGAACATTTAAAATTCTAATTTTATTATTTTTTTAGATGCATTTTTAAATAATTGTTTATACATAGTTTGGCAATTTTTTAATTTTTTTTTAATTTGTGGGAATTTGTGCGTTTAAAATCAAAGGTCATTGGGTACAATATCAAAGGTCAAGGTCAAGGTCACATGGATATAATATGGCGACTAAGATAGCTGACAGAACCAAGATGGCCGGCGGTCGATTCCGGCGCCGATCCCGGTCCCTGTGTATCGATCTGGCATACCCTATTCCTATAAAACCAATATGGCCGCCACTGCTCCGTCCTCGAAAACACTCCCCCAAAATCCTCCCGATGGATCTAAAAAGTGCGTTTCGGGGGAACATTTTTGCAGCTGGGGGATCGGTGTTGTTTGAGGGGGAAATGGGAAATTTTTAGGGAGAAAAGGGAAATTTGGAAGGGGAGAATGGCCACAAGGGGACCGGAATGACAAAGCATGAACAGCTCAGAGCTCCGATCCCGGATCCCGATGGCCTCAACTTCTCTATTTCCTTCTACTGAATTGTGTTTTAATTTTATCTCATCTTAAAAATTTTCAGCAGCTTATAGGGATTGCGACATACTTTAAAATTAGCGATTTGCCTGTCACGGCGCTTCACATCACTGCCTTTTCCAAATATCTAAAGTTGGTGCGGTAATGTAAGTGGTCAGAAAAATGCCTCCCTGCACGCCGAACCGGTCTCGATTCCCGACGGGGCAAAACTACATTTTCATAGGTGAGAAACGTGGCGGACGTTGCCAGTTGGCCGGCGGGTTTTCCCGAGGTAATCCCGCTCCTCCCACCATTGCCCTCAGCATCTGTTTCAGCTTCACTTAGCTTTCTCCCATCGACGCTCAACACCACCCAATTAATTCGATCTATCTTCCTTCAACATCCAGGGAAGAATTACAAAGTTGACATAGCGATGGAAGTGGTGCACATTTAGAGAAGTAACATATCAAAACCCCACAGTCACTACTCAGAACCAAGTATTGAGCTAAAGTCAATGTACACAGTCTTATTTAGCATCCCGCCTGGCTGGAGGGCTAGCAACTTAACTTTTGCAGTTACTCGAATATTCCAGAATCATTTACACAGGGCAATTTACTAGTTCGTGGTACACCAATAACTGTCAACCTGATTGGCTCGGTTACAGACACTTCACGTAACTCGCAGGGTTGGTTCACACGCGTGGCATGCAAGGCCATTCGGAGAATTTATTTTCGACGTGATATTGCAAGCAAAATATCTGGAAAAAACTACGAGTTACGTTGGGAAATGTAACTAGGTTAGTGTCCAAAGTTTTATTTGGCGAACTGTTGGACACAGCTGATGACGATGCGAACAAAGTAAAACGAGTTTGAACAAGACCAGTGATTCATCGGAGATCTCAGTGTGGAGCTACAGCTGTTCTTACAAGAATTAAAGGAAGAACGGTTCAAAACTGTAATAAGACTACGTACAGAACAGTTAGGAGAACTTTCAGGCATAAGCCCCCTTTGATACGGCGGTTCTTTTAAAGCAACACGAAATTTGTAGTGCGTAATTCTCTCCAACGACCCGATATGCAGCATAAAAAAGACCACGGGGAACACACAAATTCCGCCGCTCGTTGCCAAGCAAGTTAACTGTCAGCAAATTGCTGGCACGTAGTAGAGTCCATTAATGGTTACTTCCAAATTTTCTGAGGCCCTGCTAAAGTTATACTTCCTGGATATTCCTCCGTCTCATGCAAACGCATCCGTCCCCACTCAGTATAATAACATTTTGCTTAAGATCTATTTCTTACTAGGCATTACCAACGTACCTATTTTCCCATATTTTTTTTAATAATATTAATTATAAAGTAATTGTTATAGTTTGTAAGTAAAATATAAATAAAATTTCAATTTAACCAAAAAATAATGTCGATAAAAGTATAAAACGCTTGTGATGTATGATATATTTAGCAAACAACCAAGCACGTCATACGTGGGGTGATTTTCCAAAGTTTTGATTCAAAAAGTGTGGAGAAGCCGCGAACAGACAATAGTCAGATTACTCGTCTCCCAACAAGGCGAAAAGGGTTCGATTCCCGGCCGGGTCACCAGGATTCACACGTGTAGGAAACTTGGCGATCGTAGCCGTTGGCGGGCAGATTTTCTCAGGGCACTCACGTTTCCCCAGCCCTTGCATTCCGGCGCTGCTCCATATTCACCTCAGTTCAATACTCGCCGGCTCTCACGATCTCGATGTTAAGAGCCGATCAAAACTTTTCAACTCAGCTCTCAACTCGACTGCATTTAGCGATCTGCTAAATAAGTGAAAAGCGTGCTTGGCGCTATGGAGTCCCTCTGTATAAATGATCGTAATTACACAAATTCATTATCTTTACAACCGACATTAGCCTACACAAAACATCCTAACAAGAACAGATTCACAACTCAATCATAATTATGTAGCTTATCACGTAAAAAAAAAAACATGCGTGCACTTCATTCTGGGTTTTGAAGATTTACACGGGAAATAAAACGGCGAAAAATAATTTCATCTACAGAGAATGGCCTATAATGTCGAGTTTATTTTGCCAATTCAGGTTCCCAGTTCACCCTTCATAAAAAAAAGGCTAAAATTAAATTACTGTCAGTCTCCAGTTTCTAGGGCAGCCAAATTGTGCAAACGGAAAAACAGTGTGCAGTTACACGAAAAGTTAGTTACACATCCCGCCTCTGACAGCGCCATTTGACATAGTTTTTTTCTTTCAGACACCATACACTCTAAATTCGAATCAGTGGAAAATCACCGACTCGCAGTGATATTCAACTACTCGAATCAGTGAAAATGGCTCCACTTAGAATAGGTGGAAAACCACTGGTCTGATTAAAAAATTAACAGCCAACTGCATGCATCGAAGTAAATATTTTTTAATTGAATTTAATTAAATATCGATAAATAAACATATTTCCGATAGTTACTGTTTATATTGTGAAATTTAACGTTATTAAAAAAAGTAAAAAAGTAAATGTCGAGACACCCAGGATTTGAACCCACAGCATCCCACTTTCAGACAGTTGCATTACAAATTGAGCAATGGGAAAATATACGTATTGCAGTGCATTGTTCAAACTAGGTAGCTTTAAATTGTACGTGTTTTTGTTTATAGTTTAATTGGTAACAATAGGATCGTTTGCAAAATAGTACACATGGATGTGCTCACTTCACCACGTTTAATGCGGTTTAAACCTTCAAACAGAGCGCTATGGTGAATATATGAAAACGAAATGAAAGACGTAAAAACTAAATAAAAGACTGGATGATCATGTTGCCTTGTAAAATGGTAATATAAAAGAATAAACATCAAAAAAATATTTTCATGGGTTTTATTAACTTATGCGTTGTTATTTCATCCTGTACACGTTGATTAACTGATCCATCAGTCAAAAAACAAATCACCGAAAACAGAGAATGCAATGGTTGATGAATCAGTGGAAAATGTCACTGAATCAATTAGAGAAGGGAAAAAATTGCATTTTTCACTGCTTCATCAGTGACTGCTGAATAAGTCATATGCTGTTAACTGATTTGAACAGTGAAATTCTTACTGATTAAAATTTAGACAATACATAAAAACGACGGTTTATCGCGGGAGAAGTTGACACTTTCTTAACTTTCAACATACTGGTTTCCGTTTCTGTGACTGTTTCACAATAGTTTAATTTAGTTTCGCTGTAGTACAATTAGAAACTGATAGGAAGCCCCGAGTCTTGCGAAACTAAGTATAGGATATGTAGTCCATTCACGGCTACTTCCAGCTTTTCCGAAGCCCTGCTAAATATCTAATTGCAGGATATTCCTCCGCCTCGCGCAAACAAAGCTTAACCGAGTTTAGAAAATTGCACCGAAGGGCCAACACACCGCATTCGTGCGCACTCCGTTCAAGAACATTTTGCATAAGAATTATTTCTTACTAGGCATTGCCAACACACTTATTTTCTCTCTGTTTTTGTTCATGTTAATTATAAATTAAATATAATTTATAGATGTAATATAAGTAAAAATTCAATTCAACCCAAAATAAGGTACTTTGAGGTTCTTTTATGGTAACACAAGTATAAAACGCTTGTGCTACATACCATAATTATGAGAAAATCAAACACGCCATACAAGGGGTGATTTTTTGAAGGTTTAATTCAAAAAGTGTGACTAAACTGCGAATGGATTATAACTGGTATCTTACTGTGGCAGCAGACAACGAACAAGTAACAGTCGGCTGGAGTATACACAGCACTGCAAAGTATTTACGATCGACCATTTAACAGGCATAGTTTTCCAGTATCTACCCCAGAGTACTTACAAATACGGAGGTGAAACACCGGCCTACTCTGCGAACTCCAGCAGCACACGCCAGAAAAATGACGTCACTGACAAACAAGTTGTCGGGACACCGTTTCCGAATCAGTTCCTGAAGGGAACTTTTCGCAGCACGCAGTAACCAATCTTACACAAGGCCCGTTCCCAGAAGCTTGCGCAACCAATCAGCGAATGGAACCGCCAAGCCCTGGTCTCTGTACACTCATCTGCTCTATGTCTCTGCTCATTGAACTGTAGTTCTAGCCATCATCGTGGCTGTGAAGTCGTACTGCCGTGTCAGGTTCAGGAGTCTCGCGCAGAAACCCGCAGAGAGCTTTAGGCGGTTCTTAACATCGAGGTCTTGAGAGCCGACGAGGCGAGTATGGAGCAACGCTGGAATGGAAGGGCGGGGAAACGGGAGATCCCAGAGAAAACCCGACGCCCAGTGGCATCGTCCGGCACGATTCCCACATGCGAAAAGTCAAGAGTGACCCCACCGGGAATCGAGAGCGGTTCGCCTAGGTGGGAGGCGAGTAGTCTAACCACTACAATACCGC
>NQII01002169.1:285584-324441 GCA_002778355.1 Clitarchus hookeri
GGGGGACTTCCATAAGACCTGCTGCCCGAGCCAACATGAAAGCAGTTACGGAAGGTTCGTTGGAATAACCTATCCAAGAATACTTGTTGCCGCGCAAGTAAACACGAGTGCATTTTATGAATTTACTTCTGCATCCGTGGTTCAGGAACGATCTTCACTCACGACTTTAGCATTAAGTATATGTTTATGCACGCGATTGTTTACCTTAATTTTCACACGATAGAGTGAGTAGACATTTTAGTGGTTTTTTACTTACTATGTATTCGTATTTAATAGTTTTACGATATTTTTCAAAATTAAATAAAAAAAACTGACTACCGCCCTCTTACTTGATTGGCTAAAATTTCAACCTTGTAAAAATCCTTCCAGCGAACATTGCACACGACCATTTGCGAAAACGGCCTTGAAAACTGCCAGCAGACGGCCAAATTTTCTATAGAACTATCCATACAAGTGGCCATGCACGCTTGCATGAAATTGCCCAAGGAATCTTGCACTGTAGCATACATGCTTAATACCACAGTTCAATGATATAAAAAATATAAATGACACAGTACCAACATATTGCATATGAAGACGAAATTTTCTTTTCTCTCTGAAAATCTTATTTAAATACAGCTAAAAATTAAACTACGAAAATTAATTTCTAACATGTCAAACACTTTAAAAGTGGAAAATGTTAACAAACAAATCATTGTTATTATACATTTTATAATATTTCTGAAAATATAATAGTGGTAAAACCTCTTACCAATAGTTTTAGTATTTATATATACAGCTGTCCGGTATTTGTCTTTAGTATATTTGCTGTAGCGAGGCTCAGCTATTGACCGTGTATCGCAGTGCACACTTATCAACTGGATATTGTACTGTCCGCCAATCGACCTGCTATCGCATGGCCTGGCCGTCTCCGCACTATCCGTCGCTAAGTGTTCTCCGGCACGTGTAGAATGACTCAGCTATCGACCGTGTATCGCAGTGCACACTTATCAACTGGATATTGTACTGTCCGCCAATCGACCTGCTATCGCATGGCCTGGCCGTCTCCGCACTATCCGTCGCTTAGTGTTCTCCTCCGGCACGTGTAGAATGACTCAGCTATCGACCGTGTATCGCAGTGCACACTTATCAACTGGATATTGTACTGTCCGCCAATCGACCTGCTATCGCATGGCCTGGCCGTCTCCGCACTATTCGTCGCTAAGTGTTCTCCTCCGGCACGTGTAGAATGACTCAGCTATCGACCGTGTATCGCAGTGCACACTTATCAACTGGATATTGTACTGTCCGCTAATCGACCTGCTATCGCATGGCCTAGCCGTCTCCGCACTATCCGTCGCTAAGTGTTCTCCTCCGGCACGTGTAGAATGACTCAGCTATCGACCGTGTATCGCAGTGCACACTTATCAACTGGTTATTGTACTGTCCGCTAATCGACCTGCTATCGCATGGCCTGGCCGTCTCCGCACTATCCGTCGCTAAGTGTTCTCCTCCGGCACGTGTAGAATGACTCAGCTATCGACCGGGTATCGCAGTGCACACTTATCAACTGGATATTGTACTGTCCGCCAATCGACCTGCTATCGCATGGCCTGGCCGTCTCCGCACTATCCGTCGCTAAGTGTTCTCCTCCGGCACGTGTAGAATGACTCAGCTATCGACCGGGTATCGCAGTGCACACTTATCAACTGGATATTGTACTGTCCGCCAATCGACCTGCTATCGCATGGCCTGGCCGTCTCCGCACTATCCGTCGCTAAGTGTTCTCCTCCGGCACGTGTAGAATGACTCAGCTATCGACCGGGTATCGCAGTGCACACTTATCAACTGGATATTGTACTGTCCGCCAATCGACCTGCTATCGCATGGCCTGGCCGTCTCCGCACTATCCGTCGCTAAGTGTTCTCCTCCGGCACGTGTAGAATGACTCAGCTATCGACCGGGTATCGCAGTGCACACTTATCAACTGGATATTGTACTGTCCGCCAATCGACCTGCTATCGCATGGCCTGGCCGTCTCCGCACTATCCGTCGCTAAGTGTTCTCCTCCGGCACGTGTAGAATGACTCAGCTATCGACCGGGTATCGCAGTGCACACTTATCAACTGGATATTGTACTGTCCGCCAATCGACCTGCTATCGCATGGCCTGGCCGTCTCCGCACTATCCGTCGCTAAGTGTTCTCCTCCGGCACGTGTAGAATGACTCAGCTATCGACCGGGTATCGCAGCGCATATTTATCGAATGGCCATCGCACTTGGAGTTGCCAACGTTTTTGACAGAAAGTCTCTAAATCAATATACAAAAAATCACCAGAAAATCACCAGATCGTAATCTTAGTCTATTTAAAATTAAATTTAGACACAGATTGACGTATTATTTGTTATTGCTTACTCAAGTATCTTACCGCCGTGTGTGTGTGTGTGTGTGTGTATATATATATATATATATATATATATATATATATATATATATATATATATACAACTGTCCCAAATTAAAACAAAAATAAAGTAAAAAATCATATCTGAAAAACTTCGATAGCATATTCAATCGACATGCGTACAAACACACAACACTCTGAAGCTTTCTAAATACATATTTAAAGTACTTTAACAATGTACAGGTTCCCAAAACTACTCTTACAATGGCGCCAAATTATTCAGCCCCGCCCTTTGTATGAATATAATACTTTGCCTCACTTCGATATATTACATTTGCATTAAAACTAGGTTAGAGAAGTTGTACAAAAATTAAAAAACACTAACTTGCATGAATAGTTTTCTAATCTCGAGTTTGACAGTGTTATTGGCAGAAAAGTAATGCAGTGTTGGGGCACGGAGAGTGGCTAATGCGCAGCTAGAATGAGCGCTCTATGCCATGTCTTCTTTACGAGTTCAGAGCCAATCTAGTGAGTGAATTATGTGCGGCGTGGGTATCTGCTCCCGAAAAATAGACTAGTGTCGGAATAAGTTAATTGTGATTGGCCTAGTCAGCTAAGAAAATGTCTTCTGACAAAGACAGAAGGACGTTAACTAAAGGGAAGTATCAAGCACACCCGTTGAAGTCTAACCTGCACCTAAATATTTTCGCGAAAAACATGGCTTATTCTGGGTTTACAACAGAAAAATAACCGTTCAATTATGCTTTATGACGTGTAGAAGAAATGAAAGTGTATGAATTGGTTTCCAACGGAACTTAGCAGGTCATGTGCGATGTTGGGATTTCCTTAAGCTTTAAAGGAAACAGTTATGTTTTATATTTCAAGTGAAACTTGCGAGGCGACGATCAATCAGAACAGAACAGTCGGTGCTGTTGTCACGAAACTGTTATTTACAGTAATGTAAGTATAAAAATATTAAAAAGACGTGTGTGCACATGTTTACGATTATATTTGTTCGCAAAATACGCTTTTCTGCTAGAAAATGTGAACATTGAAGTATCATCTGCTACATACCTGTACTCACAGTTGTAAGCAAGCAACACGCGCCATGACTCATCCTGGCGGGACCGCTTCCTTATAGCAGCACAGCATCAGTCACCGTAATCTGTTACGGTAAGTGGTATTGCAGTGTGTGGCTTTACGTACTTTTATGGTGTGATCAGGCCTTAGCTGAACGGCTTGCCTGAACACACCTTCAAACATTAAACCTGGAAACGAGCGGGATTGCAACGCCACCATTTGGTCGTCGATCCTTGCGAAAGAAGACAGTTGCAGAAATCCCCTCCACCGGCCACTGAGCGGGGCCGCAGAACCACGCGCTTGATATAGGCCGGCGTAACACCCGGAACGTGGTCTTTCGTCTTTAGTCCTTTGGGCGACCCGACCAGCGAAGCTGACCAGGAAGATGGGTGTGTACGGCCGGCGTTAACCGTCTCGCAGAATCAGCCTTCGGCTGCAACAAGGTGATGACTTTCCAGCTAGGTTTAATTAAAATGACGTGAATCATAACGTAATTAAATAATCATCTTGGTATTCAATTTAAAGCTCCCCCGATCAATAGTCATTTAAATAGCAACTGTATAATCTAAATGTTAATAAAACTCATCAGATACTGTTGTGCTCTACCGAATAATGAGTCATTATCGAGCTACGCCCCCAGCAACTTTCACGTACGAGGGAAAACTGGACGCTCTACTTATTTACGGTGAGTGTGGCAGAAATGCCAAGCAAGCCGTCCAAATGTATGGCGAAAGGTATCCTAATCGGACGCCCATCTCACGGCAAACGATACGAAAAATTTGCTTACATCTGTGAGTACAGGTCGTCTGTCCCATGCTACCGGCCCACTTAACTTGAACATATTTGCACATTATTTCTTGGCGTTTCTGTGTTTCTTTCCATTGCATATGCTATATGTATGAATTCCTCTTTGCACGTACTTTCAGACGCAGTTGAAATAAATGTATGTTTTCAGGAGAAAAACCATGTGTGGTTTAATTATTTATGTCCATACAAGTGTTGCGAATAGTCACTTAGCGGCAAATTACCTACCCCCGTGCGTAATTTCATCATTTCGTGATCTGCAAGCGTTCCGGAAATTTTAGGAGTGTCCACGTTAGGCGGACCATCCTGTGTGTGTGTGTGTGTGTGTATATATATATATACAGTAAATATATATGTACAAAATGAAATGCCTGACCGACTCACTCATCAACGCACAGACTAAACCGCTTGATGCAGAATCATGAAAATGTAATGATGGCTTCCCTTAGGGCGCACACTCTAAAACAGAACCAATGGAAAACCACTGATTGTTTCAGTGAAAAAATTTCACTGATTGAATAAGTGACGGTTGACTGCAGTGACGAATTAAATATTGTTTTTTATGGAATTTAGTCAAATAATTACGTGAAATAAACATAGTTATGGTAGTTTAGTATTTATATTGCGCAATTTACCGTAATTTAAAAAGTAAAATAATATCAGGGGTGACCGGGATTGAGATCACGCACACTTTACACTTAGCTTTCAAGCCGTTACCTTTCCATCTGCGATACCAAGTCAAGTTGAAAGTTAAGAGGAATGCGTATTTCTTACAAATATTTTTCGAAATCGTGAAAATTAAAATTTTATGCCCTTACATTTCGTTTTTGGTTTAATTAGTACCGTTAGGATTGTTACAACGAATAGTATATATGAGTGCACTCTCTTCACGACGTTATATGCAGTTGAAACCTTCAAACAGAGCGCTGGTGTTTTGAAAAACGAAACACATTTTAGAAAGTATTTTGTATTGATTTTATTAGTTTATTCGTTGCTATTTCACTTGATACACTTTGTTTAACGGCCATTTTTAAACGTTGTTTGGCGGCCATTTTTACACGTTGTTTAACTGATCCATTAGTCAATAAACATACCACTGAAAAACAGAGAAAAAAAAAATACTGATAAATCAGTGGAAAATGTCACTGAATCAATAAGAGAGGGAAATGTGGCATTTTTTTCACTGATTCATTCGTTAAATTCACTGAAGTGACTGTTGAATCAGTAATGTACTTCAAACAGTCAATTTCTCACTGATTCATGTTTAGAGTACAGGCACCCAGAAAGAAAGGATTTTTTTTAGAAATTCGACCCCAAAGAGGGTGAAAAGGTGTAAAATATGATTTCGAGGTCTCCTCAAAAGCTCATTAACATGATGAGATATCGTTGTGCTCTTTGATTCAAATGGTAGCATATAGAAATATTAAAAAAACAATTTCAGGATTTATTGAAATTCAAAAGCTAAGAGAGTAAGAAAGGGTAAAAGGTGTTTTTTTAGGACTTCTCAATAGCTCAACGATATCGTTCTGCTCTTGCCTTTAAAAGATAGCTTCTGCAAATACCTAAAACCAACCTTTAAGATTTTTGAGATTCAACATGTAAGAGGAAGAATATGGGTATAGACTATTCACGGTAACGTGAGCACATTTTGAAGCCCTTTAATTTGTAATAATAGCCAATAAATATATTTTATTGTAGCCTTAGACGTTAACTTTGAGTTCGGTGAAATGTAGACACTGTGTATATTACTTACATGGCAATATATATTTTTTTTAATGTGGCAGAAGGGTAAATAATGGCTGATAAGAAAAAAGTACCTAGGGCCTTAAAAGTGCTCACTTTACCGCGAACAGCACATAAGATGTGCTTCCGAGGACTCCTCAACGGCGCATTACCTCGATGAGATTTCGTAATGCATATTACGAATGTGTACGCAAATGGATGTCGTTATTTAGAAAGAATCGTGTAAACTGTATAAAAAGTACTGTAGTTTTAAAATACAATGTTTTGTATCGGACAGACAGAGTTCGATTTTGACATTTGACAATAACAGTAAGTAATTTGTACCTTGAATTACTTAGTTATTATTTTTTTCCCACGGCGAAACAATACCACGCTAATAAAATATTAACATCATAAAAATTACGAATGTGGCTGTACGCATACGCAAGGGATACAATCTTGAGGATCACGACTGACGTCTTAATGTAACCAAAATGGGAGAAATAAATTAACAATTCAGGGCTTAACTTGGGCTACGCAAGTCTCTGAATTTGACAGTCCTGAATCCTGGTGTGTATGGAAGACATTCCTAGAATGTGTCTCGATCGTTTTCCAAGCGAAAGGTATNGAGGGGGGGGGGAGGGGTTGACCAGGGATAAGAATACTCGCGACGGAATCTACGACACACTCACACTCCCGTGCTTTGGCGATTATCGGCGCTACATCCTCACTGACATTTCCTTCACTGGAACTGCTTTACATAAATCGATAAGCCGAAGCTGAAAGTAAGCGACGAAAAGAGAAAGACAGGAAGAAAAAGATCCGAATGGTAAAAAAAAAAAACCACGCGGAGCCTAAAATAAAATAAAAGTCAGACAAAGAGAGACAAATGATTTACAGTATTGTCGATACGACCTCGAGCAGTCTGCAAGTCTGTCCCTCTCTCTCTCTCTTCTTCTGTCCCTCGCATTCTCAGCGTCTCCTCTTCAGAGCGAGAGCAGACACCCGCGACAAGCGCACAATTGTTGACCCATAAGGTCTACCTTCGCCAGCGGATCAAATGCTTTCTCCGTCCTCACGTCAGCCGCTAAAGGAGGCAGAAGAACAGACGCACAAAGAGGAACCTTCCTGCGACGACCGCGCCATCCCTCTGTCGAGAACCACGCTGGCATGTAGCGGTCGGCCGTAATTTTCAGCTTTTCAAATCCACGCCTTGCTGAAGTCGGCGGGGCGCTGATAAATGTGGCGGTGCTCTTGAAGAGTTCACAATACTCGAGAAGGCACGCATCGAGCGACATGTGCCTGTCGGAGGTCGACCTAGTCGTGTGTGTCTAATGCACACCCATCTTTACAACCACGGCGCATGACTAACTCATGTGTTGCCGCGAAGGAAATAATTTATGCTGCAGGGCTTCGCGTGGGGACCCCCTACCTCATAAGCATATTAATAAATATGATTGTGAGCGGGGTGTTTTTGATGCTGCTATCAAGTTTGCATGTAGGGAGCGTGTTTAAAAGTAATCGCGAAAACAAGAATTAAGGAAATGTTCAAGTACAAATGACCTGCACGAAGAAAAAAAAAAAAAAACAAGGTTGATAAAGTAGATCTTTTGAATGAACTCTCTGAGCCGATAAGTCCATTCAGGACGACATGAGCAAGTAACCTCGTCCTCTGGTCACAAAACCCACGCTCCCGTGAAGTGCACCAACCACAGAAGACCACGTGGACGGAGAGTTTGAACAAACAAGTGAGGAACGGCTGAGGCCAAGGATATGTACTCTACAAGTCGCACATTGCTGTTCACTGTTCAGGACAGGAACAAATTTCAATGCTTTAGGAGCAAAATTTCACTCCGAAGTGTACTTGCGACTAGTTTATACACTGTAAAAAAATTTCTGGTGATTGCCTAACCTGCAATCGAAGTTTTTAACCTATACCGCATGTAAATAACAGTACACATCAGGCTGCATATATACGGATATTTGGGGTCGTGACTATACAAGGTTGGCTACTTCCCTACCATTTGACTCTTTCCCGAGAAAATGTAGGAACGCTACCATGTGTGTACGGGAAAATGATTTACCGTTTAAGCTTCGTCACTATAAGCATACTCTGATGTGGTAAATTTGCGAATAATTTATTTGGGTGAATGATTGACAATAACGATCTAAGCTAGTCAAACTGGAATGGGAATGAGGGCTGACTAAGTTGCACTCGCACTCGCATGGTTACTTGATGCCAATATTCCGTTTTATATTTCAGTCTATACCGAATTTAGCCAAACCAATACTAACCTAGGATTATGGCGAATCACTCGGTATAAACATTAGTGATGTGTGAAAGTGTACCATCATTCCAGTTGGCATAAAAAATAAACATTTGTGCGTTCCAATAGAGTGCAATTCTGGGAGCAAGTAACAAGTCCACCGTCGTTAACGTAAACATAAATACAAAATCCAACGATAGGCTTCAAGCGGGGTAGCGCGGTGATAACACGCTGGACTTGCATTCGGAGGACTTGTATTCGATTCTTCGTGTCATCCTCGTTTCAGTTTTGCTTGATTTTCCGGAATCCCCCCCAGGTGAGTGCCGGCAGGGTTCAGTAACGTCGTGGTCTATTCCTGACCCTCTCCTGCTTGTCTGGAAAACTTGTTCCGTCTCTCTGATGACTCCGCTGCTTCGACGAGACGCTGAAGCGTACCTACCTGTATCAAAGGTCAAGAACTCGCCAATCAATTGCGAGAAAGGACCGGGGATGATAAAACAGGATTCTCCAGGCGAATGATCTATTCGTGGCGAAGGACGTGGGAGAAACGACAACTTGTGTTTAACCTGCCAATGATCCGGGGACATTCACGATACAGCTGAAGCGAGAACAATTCGCATGACAATAAAGCACAGTGTTTTGTTTGCTATGGGCGCGCACGTCACAAACATGGCGGCGAGCATTTCAGCTGTCAATTGTTGCATTGGACGGAGCCGCATTTCCCCGAACATAAAACATGTTTTTTAGGTTATTGAAATACTTACCTACTATTGCCTTCAGAGTTTCCTCTAAATGCTGTTAGTTACTTTGATTAAACACTAGTGTGTAACATGTAATGCCCATTTTTGCGTAATACAACGGGCGCGAGTCTTACTACAATTACATATGACTTATGCCCTTTATACCGCATACCAAATAATATGTTTGTATAATAAAGGAACATATAACTATACCGTCAGTACTTAAATTTTAATTGTCTCATACTCATTTTCTGTATTTTTAATTCTTAAATTTCTCGACAATAATGTATTTCCCACTGGGTTTATTTTAACGCCAAATCTGATATTAAAAAACATATTTTTTATGATTCCCAAGAATAAATTTTACTTGTTACGGTCTTTGTATTCAAAGTTAGTGAGTAAGTTAATATAACGAAAAACTAACTAACGAAAAAATGCATGTACATAATAAAATACACAGTTTAAATATTCATTAAAATAAGTAGCACAGCGGAAATTAATTATATTAAATGTGTAAGTTCGTACTGTTCATAGCGTGCAAAAATTAACATTGATAAACATAAAGAATATACTGTAGCTGTACGGGTAACAAAAATATATAAACCGTAAATTAATAAAATATTGAATGAATCAGCCTTTAATATTTGCTGGTTGCAATGGCTTTATGACATTTTAGAGAGCAATTTTAAAATAACTGGAATAAGATACACGCTAATCAAAGTGGGTTAAAATCGTGCACAGTCGTTCGGCCTCAAATTATTTTAGGCTAAGTAGTTTGCCGGACGTAAATAGTACTGGTTAACTTTTAGTAGCAATTAAAAATAAACGGCAGTTAATAGTTTATTATCTTCTAATGACGACAATAGGTTTTATGAAAGATAATTTACCGTTACTGTTCACTATTGGTTGCGACTTATTAAATGTAACTTCAAACAACACACTACACAATATCTATTAATAAATCAACTTCAACTTCAATCATCAACTTCATAACTTTTATTATTATTAATTAATTAAATCATCGAACTACTTTTAATGCCATATATTAACTATTTATTACTGCCAATCCGATTTTAAATATTAATCTGAACACACAAACACTTACCAGGTTTCTTTTATTATTAATAACCTAACTTTTTCGCGGGTCGTACCTCCTCGACTTATTTTCAGACAATTACAATCGTTCGGCTCAGATTCCGCTTGCAAAAAACCAAAACCATCACGAAGCACACTGGGCTCCGCGGTGGTTCTGAACAAGCCCTGCATTTCAACATCCCGGGTTTTCAGGAACCATTCCTCTCCTCTCCCCCCGCAGGCAGGGAAGGAGAGAGAACAGTTACGAGTACCAGGTCCCACGGCGCTACACAGGAAGCAGACTGCTGGTCTTGCCACAGTATATCAACTTGATCGACAGCCAGGCGGGATGGGCTAGCAGTCCTCAACCTGGGCTCTAGACTTGATGTACCAATGGGAGGACAAGAGCCCT
The DNA here is from genome assembly GCA_002778355.1 of Clitarchus hookeri. Classification (NCBI taxonomy): domain Eukaryota; kingdom Metazoa; phylum Arthropoda; class Insecta; order Phasmatodea; family Phasmatidae; genus Clitarchus; species Clitarchus hookeri. The sequence continues at coordinate 296,067 of NQII01002169.1, forward strand.
CGCAAGGGCTTGTACTTCCCCCGCGCTGAGGGAGCAGCGTACCAGTTATGATAGACGGCACATGTCCCTTCCCGCCTTCCTCCACACACATGCCCGCATTCAAGTCAACTGAACTTGAAACAAAAAGGAAAAACCAACTTTCATGACATTTCCGAACTAAGCTTTAGCTCCTTCTTTGCTGTTCCACTACATTAACAACATCCGATAAGGGTTGCTTCTGCGTCCATCCCTTTGTAATAATACTCATGGGTAGGGGCAGTGATATTTCGCGAACAGATTTCGAGACAAGATACAGTCCAAAGCACTGTAGGGTCGTCCAGCTTCTTTGATTGGCTGACAAATGTTTTGGCCCGTGTTAACCGTTTGCGACGAATCACGAAGGTTCAGTGTCGGAGTTACTTAGTCCCGAGTGGCTTGGTCGAAGACGGACACGGCACCAGCAGCCAATGGAGGTACAACAACAGCTGAGGTGTGTATATAGTATTGAAGTCTACTGTGTGCTCCGATTTTTACGCGAAAAGTCACTGGCCCTACTTACGGGCATGGTTAACTCACAGATATGTCGACTTTAGCACGTGCTTGGACTCAGTTACAATAAGCTGGGCAGGCAGGTACACCCATGGGTTTCAAGACGCGTACGTTAACTTGCTAAACTAAGAGATAAGGGGGAAAAACGATCATTCTCCATTTGCTAATACGTCAAACACACACACACACACTCACACACAAAGCCCGAAATATCCCTATTGCAGGCGAGACTGGTAGACGCATTAAAAAACTATTAAGACAAAAGCATTCTTAAAGAAGTGACCACGAGTCGCATTACGGAAGTAAACAAGAGGCACGTGCAGTCGTAATCTGAGCTCGCGCACACGTCCAGCCGCGCTGCACAAGGAGTTGAATTGGACTTTGCCCTAGCGCCGAGCGGAGGCTTGTCGCTCCAGCAGCTTGTTTTACTTCTCACACAAGCCAACTTTAATTCGTAGGACAATAAACACAGATATCTGCACGCACAAGTCAACATCAGGGAAGACCCATTATATATATATTTATATTTATTTAACCTAAATAATTTAATTTAAAATATAAGTTCGATACTTAACTCAATCAGCCCGAATTTATATTTTAAAAATCACTCCAGGTGAATGCCGGGATGGCTTCTTGGTCGTGTCCTTACCTTTTCCCGCTTGCCCTAGCAACTAGCTCAGTCTCAAAATAGTATACAATTTACATTTATTATTATTATTTTAGATTGCACACCACCTAAATAATGTAAACTCACGCTAATATTTTACGAGAATCTAATACAGTCACAAATAAAATATATTTATATGTGTTCATTATAAGAGGGAAGGGGGTTGCGCCATTTTCTCTCACATCTAATCCGCAGCATCGAGTTTTCAGAATCACGAGCCAGCCACGTTTATAGGACGAAAAACATAGAAAAATTTCAAAATGTAATGCAGACAAATGTGTATGTATTTACTTTAAAAAAATCACTATATTGAGCACAAAGGTTTATTTGGTATCAGCAATTCCTTACATATTTCAGACATACTGAGATACCATTTTGAATTTTCAGGTATTTTAAACTATCATTTCGCACACGATGAGTTGTTGACTAGTCTGATAACTCTATAAATATATACTGAATCGGGTCATTATTATTCTCTTCGTAATCCAACGAACTACTCCTTTCATACGCTGATGCATATACTTAGAAATATTTCCACGCCCACGTACACAGTGGTCAATTAAAGTTAACCCGTTTGGGAGGGAAAAATTTAAAAGAATATTCGACCCGCTCACATCTGCAAATACGAGTGTAAACCTCCTTTCATGAATAAAATATTTAACCCTTGTTGCGATGGGAAAACCTAAGATTTTTGCACGTTGGCTAGGTTTCAGCCCAGGCATGCCAATGTATCTCATAGACATAAAAACGATAAATTTTCGAAAGGTCAGAAGCGAGAGCTAAATCACCTATTATCGGTGTTCATTTTGGCGACAAACTTTGTGCACCTCCATCATTCCCAGGAAGAGTTCTGGTGCTTGCTAGCTTACTTGCGCTCTATCAGCCCCGCGTGATGCCAGGAAAATACAAAATCTCGTATAATACATGTACATTAGCAATAGATTCACAACAAAATTTTAAAAACACTCATGTTTACGCACATGAGGTTTATTACCCATGCAAAATTAAAAAAAGTATTAGGATGTATAAGAGATTACTCAGGTTAGAAGGCCTACTGCAATATGCGGAATTATGAAGATTTGGACATCATACTTCAGACTGAACCTTACTCCCCGTAACGCACTTTCTCGTTCAATTTTTCTTTAAAACATACCCTTGCATTCGATTTATACACCACTGAAATAATAAGTTTTTCAGAAAAGTAGCAGGGTAAAGTTCAATAAATTAAAAGTGCACAACTAAGAACACATAAATGTATTATCCTACTTTTTCCAATCTTTGCATTTCTCTGATGTTTGCAGATGACGGATAGTACACAATGGTTTCATTCGATGTAACCCCTTTCCTTAACTTCATCGATGATTAAAAATATCTCCTAACTGTGCAAGGCAATCATATGTCTGAGTCTACCAACAATTTAATTGGGGACTTCAGGAAATATGTAGTCGGTGTTCTTGTTGTCTTCTGCATTATTCACGACACTTTTTCCAGCAAAGCCGGTGAGGAGATGTGCGAGGACGTCGAAAAAATCGCCACTGTTTTCACCGTCAACACTGTCTTCATTTTCGTATAAATGACCTTTACTTTTTTCGCAACTCTTCGAGCCAGAACGAAATCTCACATACGCTGAAGAAGGAAAAATCACTCAGTTATGACTCATTACAACATGTTTTATTGACGGAATATTCTCACAACACACAGCGAGCAGCGTCGCTTCGATTGTGATTAGCAGGGATATTGACGGGGGAGCATGTGATACAAAAATAGACTCCCATGAACCCTGATATGTATCGACTCTGGACATAATCGTTGAAATACTACTGCCGTCGATACCAAGCACGATGGAAAAACATATCTTTGAATATTTACGAAAGAAAATCTAATATGAAAACCTTACTGTCGGGTATAACAGAGATCACGATCATATCATGAATATATGATTGTAAATATACATCAAATCGGGTTTTAACCATGACGGTTACGTTCAGGCAAATCTTCATGTTTGTTAACAATGCCTTGCGCCTTAGGGTGAAAACGAGTCCATGCTTACACAAGTAAAAGTTCTCAACATCACACCTCAGTTCTTCACCAGAGATAAAGTAATTCTTTATTCCATCAAAATGACAGCAGCAATAGATGCAAGCCCTATTCCCGATGTATAAATATTTACAAACTGTTCTGTGAACACCATGATAATCACCATCCCAGAGAACCACGAAACGTGGCGGTGGAGATCAGACACCCTTTCTATAATGATTATTTGGCACCGACACAGGACCGGACACGCTCAATACTTCACACCATCTTCTCCTCAGCAGTTGCACAGCTACCAGAGCGCACGCCTCCCATCAAGGCGAGCTAGGTTCGATTCCCGGCAGGGGTCGCACCTGTATTTTCGCGCATGTGGGAAACGTTATTGATGCCATTGCTAACAGTATCCCCCGTGATGGACTTAGCGATATCCGGCAGATTTTTTCGGGACACTTGACCTTCTTTGCCGATCTAAACGTCCTCACCCATTTCAGTTGCTAAGCTCTCTCTCAACTCAAAACACACGGTGACCCTGAAAAAAATGTTCTGGTGTGGGTGGGTGGGCCGCCTACCACGATATTTACGTGCTTAAAAAAAATCGCTTAATAACAAAGTTAATAAATGCAGATCACTGACAAAGAGTAACCGAAGTGTGAAAAAATCTTCATTTTCTCGAGTCAGCTGTCGGAAACGCAGTTCCACACACCAGTTTCCCAATGGAAAATATATCGAGTTTCTAGGAATTTGTCGGCCGAGAATCAGTCAGTTCATCACTCAGAATGGAAGAGCGTTCGTCCATAGAAAGATTTTTACCCGTTTAATTCAGAGATAAAATACGGATGTATGATATATATTTTAAAAAAACCTAGGATCACCCTGAGAAAACCCTTATACACTGCTCGCACCAGTATGGCCCCAGGAAAATATAAAACCCGCAGATGCCGTCGCCAAAGAATATTTTATATGTCTATATGCATTTATATGGTAATATATATGCATATTATATAATTAATTTATCCTAAGAATTTATCCGAAATATTAAGAGAAATTGCTTTAAGATTACCAGCAAAATCAAACCCTATTCACTGACACTGAACTTAATCAGGTGTATCGATACTATGAACTATATATCGCGCATGCAGTTGCAACACCTGCGAGTATTCAGTTAATTGTTAAAATTCCTCTGAAGAGTGCTAATCGATATTTTGCAATTTACAGAGTTTACCATATTTCTACATTCGAAAAAGAGCTGCAAAATTCTGTTGAGGTAATACCGAGTAATCCTTATATTGCAATATTGAAAGATCGTCAATATCATGCTCTTATGTTGTAATCAGACAACGCTGCAGGTTGGAAAGGTAATCACATTATTTGTCCAGGTAATGTGCCCACTTATTCAGTTAATACACCTCACTGTTTGATCAACCTACTTCTTGGTCAGGCTAACAGTGATGAGTCATTTTGTAAACGAGAAATCTTACGTAAATCCTTTCCTCCAGTTTTTATAAGAAGCCAAGATGGTAATGCCTGGATTTATAGCGTACCTTCCAAAGTAAAAAATTACCAAATTACGCCCCGATAAGACAGGCATGATTGCAAAAGAAAGTTGGCTGTTTTCCCAATGGATTATGCTCCAGGTACGTAACTACACCATTTTAAGTAAACAGTTACTGTTGCTACCGCATAATAATAAAGTTAGCAAGGTTAGAGTCGAAATTTCGCAAATTCATTTATCGAAGTTGTATAGTTTGTTAACAAAAGGAAAAAAAAACGTTTAACAGGTTAGTTTCAAATCTACTGTTATATAATTTTATAGAATTCAGGCAGATAAAACCAACTATACAGGTTTATTAATAACGGAAGTAAAGTGATTAAAAGAAACTAAAATGGCATACAACTGTAATACTAAAGAAAGCATTTGTACAACATTCGCAACCTGTTTGTGCATCATTGCAGTAATAATGTTTTTGTTGAGACGCCAAGTTAGTATATTCGCCAGGTGGATGCGCATTCCTAGGAACCCCAGGACTTCTCGCTCACTTTACCAGAGAGAGAGAGAGAGAGAGAGAGAGAGAGTCTGAAGCCGTTTTTGGAACTTCAAGATGAGCCCGATGACAACAACACTGCACCAGTTCCCCGAACTGCTGTGGCAATTACGTTTTTCGTCAAGTATGGCAAATCACTGAAATAAGTGAGTGAGTTCGGAAGTGTTTAAAACAGAGTTCCCCGATTTTTCAGTGTTTTCTACAGAGCAACAACATTGTGAGTTTCCTCTATCGTTTCGTCTGTCAAAAAAAAAATATCAGGAAAGGAAGGAAATTTTTTTTTGAAAAGAGTAAAATAATAAACAGTAAAAAAAATCTTTATTGAGGTTAAAGTATTGTACTATAAATATATTTAATTAATTCCATAACACAACAACGGAATCCAAGTTATGTAATCATTATGTAATAATACATACAAATGTATTTAAAGGGAACTGTTATTGACTTGTAGAGGAAGAGAAGAATACAACGGTTTTAAACATATCCAAAGACTTCGCATTCCCCGTGAACGACCTTGAGCAACAAGGTAGTGAAAATTGGAGGAGGGCGCCGCGATTATAAAGTTCATAACGCTGCACACTGGTGGTTGATGCCGTTGAACGAGAACACACATTGACGGGAGGAGGTGTTCAATCCGAACGCAGCTAACCAGCTGTGACATACGCTCTACTGACGGCGCTAATGTCCCCTCGCAGTCCGATGCAGACAAGAAAAACTGGCGGACACATGTACGTGAAAACACACAGTGAAAATGCTCGTGGCGATAACTGAAAATAAAGAAATTACACTAGCATTTAAATATCAACAGAGAACTAATTAAACTCCCAAACTAGAGACTTAATATTATTTATATCTGCTTTAACACTGTAGGCGAAGTAGACCTAAACTCAGCCAGAACTTTAACTCTATTTAGCTATATAAAATAATGTTAAACCGAACAGGGTTTGCCCAGGATCTCTAAGAGAAGCTAATGGTTCAACATGTTACTAAAATTACTTCCATAATATAAATAAATAATTTGACGCCAATAATTTATAGTAAATTGATTATTTAAACGAAAGAAATACGTATTCTTAAACTTGTACATTTACACAAATTATGACCGGAGTCATATTGGTTCCTTGAAACAACTTTATATGATTTGCGTTAATGCAAAAGAAACGTCTTTTTGCACCTCATACATTTAAAACTCTACATAAATAATCATAATTTATATTATTATTTGAAAATATTATTTTTTAAATTATATTATATACTTTCTTAAAAAAAACATACTGTACAGTGTATACGTTCTTTAGGGACTGACCAAAGACTCAGCATTCCCTAATGCTTTATTGCTTCATTAACCATAACGTATGCAATAAAATAGGGCAGTACCTGATGGTGACAGATTTAATATCTAATACTAAGCAAAAAGGACCCACGATTGTAATTAAGATATTATAAATATATTACAAATATCTACATGTGCACACTTAAAATAAATATGAATTTTACTAGACATTATTAAGTACCCCTTTGTAGCCTACTTTCCGAAGAAAAGAAAGGCTTACGAGATCACTTTCCTGTCTGTGTGTATGTGTGTGTTGCGTGTGTGTGCCCCTACCCCTTTTTTTTCTTTAAATTTTATACGCGTCACCAAATTCGGTACACAAATTATACTTACTAAGGACACATGGCTTTTATAGTTTTCAATGACTCCGGGCCTTTTTTTTTTTAAATGGCGACCATTTTAATACTTAGGGAGATATGTCATATCTCGGGAACAATTGAAACAATATAAATCAAATTTTGTAAGTTGGCAGAGCATCTTGTAAGCATTAAATTTTGAGCAGAATATTAGTGTTAATCCGCCGTTTTAAAGATAACACCAAATGAAGAAATAAAGATTTCACATATCTCGAAAACTATTAAACCAATTATCACACAATTTGGCAGGTAAGTAATACTATGATAGGCCAGGTAAACGAAAGTAATTGAATTTGGTTAGGTACTTATTTTAAGAAATGGCGACAATACAAATATTATAAGTTTTTTTGGTATATATACCATAATATTTGATTAATTTCAACCAAAATTTGCACGCAGAAAGTATTTATTACAAGCATAATATTTGCCAGCCCATTGTCACTTTTACCAGCCATTTTGTAAGATAGCGCCATACGAATAAATTCAGATTATATAATATCTCGGTAAAAAATTAACCGATTTCTACCAAATTTGCAGACAAGTAATACTGCGGCAGATGTTGTAAAATTGTTTGTTTTATATATGTCAGGCACTTAATTTCAAAATTGTGGACATATAGCTATTTTAGCTAAGAACGCGGTGTCGTCGAAACCATGTAATCAATTCCAACTTACCTTTGCATGGTGGTAGTAGATATTACAACTATTAACGGCATCTACACAATGCATACTTTACACCATTTTGTAAGATAGTGCTATACGAATTATTAAAGTTTTTATAATATCTTCGTAAAAAAAATTGACCGATTCATATCAAATTTGACACATAAATAGTACTGCAACTAATTATGTAAACTGGTATATTTTAAGGTCAAGAACTTAATTTCAAAATAGCGGCTTTATAACAATTTTAGTTGAGAGTGCTTTATCGTTGAATTCATGTTATCAGTTTCAACTTAATTTTGTATACTGGCAGTATACATCACAACCATCAAATGCGTCTACGCGGAGCATCTTTTTTCCGCCATTTTGTACGATATTCCACATGAAAAAATAACGTTTATATGTAATATATTCAGAAACAACTGAAATTCCTACCAAATGTGGCAAACAAATAGTACTGCAACAGGTGGTGTAAACTGGTATCATTTAAGTACGTCAAGCACTTATTTTCAATATCGTGGCTATATAAATACTTTAGCTCGGAATATTTTACAACCGAAAAAAATTCCACAATAATTTTGTATGCTGCAACCATAAAATTTGTCTATACAGAGCCTCATTTCTCTGCCATTTTGTAAGATAGCCCACAATAAAAAATAAAGTTTTAAGTGGTACCTTGGGTAACATTCAACCCATTCCTACCAAATATAGCAAAAATGTTTACTGTGGTAGGCCATATTAATATATGTAAATTTTTAAGTGCGACAGACACTTATGTTAGGATTAGTGGCTATAAAAACATTTTAGCTTAGTGTGATATATTTACGAAAATATCTAACTGATTTTAACTAAAATTTTTATACTGTCAGTAAACACGCTAATCATCGAATGTACTAATACATAACGTTTATGTCCCCCATTTATGAAGATCTTCAAATGGATATTTTGTGACATATCTCGGGTACCAGTGATTCCCACCAAATTCTTCGCACATGTAGTACGACGGTAGGCCATGAAATTGAAATGCTACAAGTGGGTCAGATGCTTAAGGCCCATGTTTATTAGTAATTGTCTCGTTACTGTCGCGTATGTTTCTGGCTTCATTTCTAATGATATTGCTGCCAATGAGACATCTAGGCCTACCTACCATGTACACGTTTAAAAAGTGGAAAAAAAAAATATTTGCACCCATGTAGGGGGAAGTATGCTCATTTGTCATATCAGTAGTGTTATCTTTTCTTGGGAGGGTTTCTGCTTCATAATTTCTACCAACTTGACAAACAAAGCCACAATATTTTGTGTCTGTCTGCACACATTTAGGCACCACGACTCACAAGTAAGGTCCCTTGTCCAACCCCATTTCTCAATACCAGTAGAACATCCTTCTGAGCCATTCCATTCTCCTTCCCTTCTCTCAGGAATGCGTCAGCGTTCTTGATCTGAAGTTATAGAAATACAGATATACCTGTAAAAAAAAAGCGCACACATATGCCTTCATACCTTCATTTATCTCTATGTATAAAATTAAGTGTCCTGATTGACTGACTGACGCACTCATCAACGCACAGCCCAAACCGCTGGATATAGAATCATGCAAATTTATGTTTAGATTTTCCTTTAGATGCAAGCACCCGCTAAAAAGGATTTTTCAAAATTCGAGTCCTAAGAGGGTGAAAGGGGTAAAATGTGTTTCCGAGAACTCCTCAACAACTCATTAACCCAATGATATATCGTTGTGTTCTTAGCTCCAAAACATAATCTTCACGAATACTTAAAAACCAATTTCAGGATTTTTTTAAACTCTGCTCCTACGAGGGTGAAATGGATAAAATGTGTTTTTTTAGGACTGCTCGAACTTCAAAAGGTAGTCTAGCCTATAAAATAACTAAAAATGTTCAGTATTTTTTTAAAATTCATCCCCTAAGAAAGTGAAAAGAAGTAAATTGTGTTTTCGAAGGTCCCTTAATAGCGCATTAATACGAAACATTTGCGTTAAGCTCCTTTCTATAAATAAGCCTAAAAACTAATTTAAAGAATTTTTGTGACCAAAATTATCTAAGGGCAGCATCTGGAGCAAATGTCTGTGACTAAACCTTTCACAACAGACTTAGAGAAGGAATCTTAATGTCTCTAAAGCCTCATAAATCCCTGCGATTAGCCCCTCGTGGCAAGACAGATAGACCGAGATTTGCACAGGCACACCAGATCAGGCAACTCCGCACAATGGCGCAATGTGCTGTTCACAGATGAATCGCGCTTTCGCCTAACGCAGCGTGATGGACGTGTGCGGGTGTATCGTGGCCAGGGACAGCGGTACACAGACGTAGCATCCAGGAACGGGAGCTGGGTCTGTCGTGGTATGGGGCGCTATCACTATCGACGGCCAAACGGACCGCGTGGTGATCTGATACGGACTTACTGCTTGCTGCCAGGTGCACATAGGAAATGACACTCGATCATGTTATGCCCATTGCAGCGGGGATGAGGCCCCGGTTTGTGCAGCAGCAACAGGACGATGCATGGGTGAATACAGCCGCCACCAGGATTGCCCTGCAGGAACTCCAGATTCAAGTCATGGAGTCACATTGATGCGAAAAGCTAGACCTAGGAGTCTAACGACGACCTAGGTCCCTCAGACGATTCAAGAACTTGCTGATGCTCTCGACTGATCAGCAACGTGCATCGAAGCTCAAGGCTCTCACACGGGCACATGGTGGCCACGCCAGGTAATAAGGGTTTCTCTAGGGGAAAATGTTAACTAAAAGCGACGATTATTTCACTTCGCTTTAAGACATAGCGTTTAAGCACTAATGGAGTGCAATATTTCGTGGTAATATAGTTTAATTGTGCCGAAAACATGACAAAATTTTCAATTTTTTTACCTGGCAATTTTTTTTTTTTACAAAAAAACGCCTACAAAAGAAGGTCACTGTTTCCGTAAATGATGCTTCTAATGAATGATGTCAGTATACAAAATTTGGTTAAATTTGGTTTAATTATTTAATAGATATAACCTAATTACCTAAGTCATTTATATTAACGCCATTATAAAAAGGGCCTGCAGCACCTAAAACCAGTTTGTTGACATACCCTACTGTAGTACTACTGGCATGCAAAATTGGTTGGAAATTGACTAATTGGTCCTCGAGATATGGCATAAAACATTCAATTTTTAAATTAACGATCTTCATAAATGGGCGACCAAAAGATTGTGTATTAGCAAATTCGATGGTTGTTATAGACGCAGTATACAAAGCGAAGTTATAATAGGTTACATAGTTTCGTAGATACAGCACATTAAGTTAAAGTTTTGTTATAGCCACCATTCTGAAAATAAGGGCACAGAACACTTAAAATATACAAATTAATATGCCATACCATAGCACAACTTCTTCGCAAAATGCAATGGGAATCGTTATATTGTTTCCCAAGATATAACATAAAAACTTCATTTTTCATGTATGGCTATCTTACAAAGGGGCGGAGAAATAAGGAACTGTATAGACAAATTTGATGTGGTTATAACGTATAGATAAGTTGAAAATTATTTCTAGTTTCGTATTATATAACTTCCTGAGGTAAAATGTTTGTATGGATGCCGTTTTTAAATTAGTGTCTGGCCAACTCAAAACATACAAGTTTACGTGGTTTGCCATAGTGCTACTTGTTTGCAAATTTGGCGGGACTCTGTTGCTTTTCTCCGGAAATATGAAATAAAAATTTTAACTTCTAATGTAATGCTATCTTACAAAATCGCGGAAAAAAAAGTTCGAGTGATGGTTGTAATTATACTTGCAGAATTCATAGTTAGGTTGAGATTAATTGCTCTTGTTTTCAACGATATATCATACTATGCTAAAATTGCTACACAAGCGCCATTTTGAAATTAAGTGCCTGACATTAAAACATACAAGTTTTATATCACCTGCTTCAGTACTACTCGTATGCCAAATTTTGTAGGAATCGGTCCATTATTTACCGAAATATGACATAAAAACAAAGTGTTTTTTTTATTGCAACCGATATCATGAAAAGTGACCAAGACACGTCTATAGTCCATTCATGGTTACGTGATACTTTTCTGAAGCCCTATTGAAGTTCTACTTCCAGGATATTCTTCCGCTTCAGCCAGACAAAGCTGAACTAAGTTCGGAAAATTACACGAAAGGGAGAACGCACCGCATTCGTGCGAACTCGGGTTTAATGGTATTTTGCATATGAACTAGCTATTTCTAACTAGGCATTACCAACACACCTATTTTCTCACTGTTTTTATTCACAAGAATTATAAATGACATATTAAAATATAAAGATAAAATATAAATTCAACGTAAACAAAAAATAAGGTACTTTTATGTTAACGCAAGTATAAAACGCTTATGGCTCAGTGCATATTTAGGACACATTCCAGACACGTCACAGATGGGGTGATTTTTCAAGGGTTTCATTAAAAAAGTGTGAAGATACAGTCAATAGACTATAGCATCGTTTAACATGTACAGGAAACCCTATTCTTTGGCTCGCCCGGTCCCAGATCAGATAGCTCCCGTAACACGTGCTTCCTCTAGTTTCGTCGACGCCTACGTTCGCCACTCCCATGCATAGACTGTCGCGTGGTGCGACAGCGAGTTCCCCTCGCATGCAAACACTCGCGTCTAGACAGCGTCTCGCCAGACACGTCTGTGACCCGGGGGGGACCTCGGCGGGACCGGGGCTGGTCTGTTCCGAAAGGCGGCGGCCATCAAAAACGCGCCGAGGGGAGAAAAAAAAACACTTGGGGCGAGCTCGGCGCGCGGGTTGAAGGAATTCGCAGGCCGGGTCACGCGATCTCGCCCCGGGGTGCGTGCCTGGCCNCAAACCATAACATAGCACCATATAGCAAAGGCTGTTCGCGATTAACTGAGCATTTTTGAAATGCCACTGTCCAATCCTGCACGTACATTTTAACTAGAACTTTGACTGGCATACTCCCAGTAAAGTTGGTAACCGCGAAGAGAAAGTAGTTCGATGCCGCAGCGTTGAGTTAAAAGAGTTAAGTAAACATTTGTGACTACAGTAATTATTACTTTTGCGTTAGGTTTTTTTTGATGCATATAAGCGTACGAAGTAGCTAGTTCGTAAAATGTTTACTTTTCTAATAACTCAACAGTTTGACTCTGCCGATGCATGAATAAAGTGACCAGACCAGTAGCAGTGTTAATTCCACGTATGACTGGACGATGCCACTGGTCGGCGGGTTTTCCTCGGGGATTCCCCGTTTCCCCCGCACTTGCATTCCGGCGCTGCTCCATTCTCACCTCCGGCTCTCATCTCACATCGGCTCTCAAGACCTCGTTGTTAAGAGCCGCCCAAATCTCTCAACTCAATTTCACGTATGGTGGAAGAATACATAATGTGCATACAAGTAGATCTTGAGCAGAGAAAAAATGATCAGTTGACCTTGAGACAAACCTATAGGCAGTTTCGTCGGCAGTGCGCTGTTTCCCATGTGGTTAGACTAAGTAAGGATTCTAGGTACGCTCAATGAACGCACTGCACGATTGTAGTCCATTCACGGTTACTTCACACTCCTCTGAAGACCTGCTTAATTTCTACTTTTGGTTACCGATAACGTATCCTTCCGCTACACGTAAACATAAACACTGCCACGTGACTTCTACGTTTTAACTTTCAATTGCAATTGTTTACTGTTTACAGCTGTTCGAAGAATTCTGTCATATTAAAAAAAAATCATTACGCTTTTTTTAATAAAAGAAAAAGAATAATGGCTAGTCTTAACAGGACGGCTTCTAGCAGTCAGAACTTGTGCGGAATTATCGCTGCTGTAGGCTGTCCACGGCAGCAAACCGAGTATGTTTGAAAGTCCTGCTGCAAATCTACTTGCATGCACATTGTGCTTCCGCAATATGTAAAATTAGCATTGCTATGGTCCTGGTTATTTTATTATTGCGACAGTGAAGTGAAACTTTTAAATTATTAGAAAAGCAAATATTTTATACATTTGTTATTTATTACGCTTGTATGCATTAAAATAAACAAATCAAAATAAATTATTTTAACATTCACAAATGTTTGGCCGCCACTTTTAATTCAATGTCAAGACATGGATCTATTTCCATTCAGTCGTTACCAACTTTATTGGGCGCATGGCGGTAAGTGTGCNTTTTTTTTTTTTTTTTTTTTTTTTTTTTTTTTTTTTTTTTTTTTTTTTTTTTACAAATATTCGTAATCAAAGCATGACATGACGCAGAACACTACTTTACAGAAGTTTTTCAGTACCTACGGTTTGAGATATATATCAATATTTTCCCCACGTGGGGCACGTATAATTAAATAATGAAGGAACTTTTTGATTACGGTTACAGGTGTGAAACGAATCTCGCAACTGTTAAGATGTTCCCTGTGCCTTGGCAAGATTGGTTTTTAAATATTGTATCTGGAAATTAAGCTATAGATGAATGTATGTAAACTCAAGATGGCATAGATACTTCCCCATTGAATTGCATGCATGTATTGTCTATTCGCGGTTTCATCACATTTTTAAATCAAACATTTGAAAAGTCGCCCCAAGTATGACGTGATTGGTTGTCTCCTAAGTATGTCAAGTATCACAAGCGTTTTAAACTTGCGTCCAGATAAAAATATTTAATTTTTTTGTTAAATTGAATTTTTACTTATATTTCATCTATAAAGTATAATATTTCATTTATAATTTTATGTGAGTAAAAACAAAGAGAAAATAGTTGTGTTGGTAATACTTAGTAAGAAATAGTTCTCATGCAAAATATTATTAGACCGAATGCGCACGAACGCGGTGCGTTGTCCTTTTGGTGCAAATTTCTAGGCTCGGTTAAGGATTGCTTGCATGAAGCGGAGGAATATCCTGGAAGTAGAACTTTAGCAGGGCTTCAGAAAAGTTGGAAGTAACCGTGAATGGACTATACGGGCAGTTGGCATTTTTAAAGGTCGATATTTCAAAAGTGCTATGTTGACCATGAACAGCCAGTATACTGAGGGATGCTGTACAAACCACAGACTAAAGATGAGGTAGAGCGACCTCGCTGGCTGCGCACAGCCGACCTCCACGTCCCACCACTGTACCGCTTTCCTGCCAACACGAGCAGCAGGAGCGGCGTGTATCGGGCTTGAGGTTAGTACCCTGTTTAATAAACAAGGGGCTTTGAGATGTATTTATACTTCCTCTAACCAATTTGGAATGCAGTTAGATTAGGTTAGAATATAATTGGTGAAAGTATTATATTTATGTAAGAGTGGTTGCATTTTGAAAACTAACAGGGGCAGCGATGGCGTAGTGGCCAGGGCGCTCGCCTCCCACCACGACGATCCGGGTTCGATCCCCGGCGGGTTCACTCCCGGATTTTCGTATGTGGGAATCGTGCTGGACGATGCCGCTTGTCAGCGGGTTTTCTCGGGGTACTCCCGTTTTCCCTCGCCCTTGCATTCCAGCGCCGCTCCATTCTAGGGTTTCATTTCTGTCATGCCCGGGGATGACGGTCACCTGCGGGTCCCAGCTGGAAAGACCGTCACTCGGAGGGTGTTGTTGCCTTGCCCTGGATGCACTCCCCACGCGCCATTATTGTTATTTGAAAACTAACACGTTCATCACTGTTGACCATGTGACAGTTGTGTTGCTTTGCGCAGAAGACAAATAAGCGGTCTACCTCGTCTTTAGTCTACGGTCCGAATGGTAACACAAGTTGCGGACGGAGTTGTGGACGGCGCGGCGGGCAGCGTAGCACGAGACAGGAAGTAGGTTCGCACATCCACGGCGGCCGCAGCGCTCGTGACTCGCCGGCGCCTCTCCGCGGTGTTTACGCGAGAAGACGGCGCCGGGTCGAGGTTAATGGGAGAGCCGAGCGTGATTGCAAGTGGCGCTCGCAGGAAGCGCGAGGACTGTTTACGAACAGGTGCGGCGATGCCCCCGGGGGGAACGGCCTAGATGCGTGGCCGAGAGACGCACCGGGAGACGGAAACTCGACCCGACGATAAAAAAAAAAATTACACGTTATTAAGGAGGACTCTCCCTCCGGCGCCGTAAAACTTCCCATCCGCGCGCGCCCTTTGCGTAAACATCGCAACTACTCGAATCACAACAAACGCGCGTCGACCAGCGGAACAGTTCATGGAGGAGGGGGGGGGGATTATCCGTTAAAAAGCGCGCGCTAAATGTGAGATTATCTCGAAATGGTAATTCTAAATCCCTTCCCTTCGACATCCTACCACGTGTGCTCAGTTCGTTGACCCCGAAAGTCAGTCGCCCTGAATCGATAATAAACAGGGGAGCCACTATTTCGCAACAGGCTGGATTCGCAAACGACGAGTGTATAAGCGAAAGCGTGGCACATCTCTAGTAAGGGGCCCGTGTTGCCTGAGCGGTTAGCCCGCTTCGCCTTCCACCAAGGCGAACTGGGTTCAATCCCCGGCCGGAATCGTACCCGGTCGATGCCGCCGGTTGGCGGGTTTTTTTCTCGGAGATTTTCCGTTTTCCCCGCCCTTTCATTCCGGCGCCGCTCCATACTCACCTCAATTAACCCTCATCGGCTCTCAAGACCTCGTTGTTAAGAGCTGCCCAAATCTCTTCACTCACTCACTCACTCACTCACTCAGTTTCTATGTAAGCAATGTGTGAGTTCCTAAAGCCGAGCTTTTTCTGACGTATATTTTTACGTTATCGCGGCGCAATATATTATGCGAAGTAGAAAACACCATTATTGAAAATTAGTTTCTCACCAAATTGGAAAAATCCGTTATCTAGGATTGTATTGTTATTTATGTTGACATACAAAAATCTGTAGAATTCCCCTTTAAGGCACCTCGTAAACCAATAAACATCTGCGACTGGTAAAATTATATGCAGATAATTTCGGTACTTAAGTCCTTCCTTAACCATTATGGATTTAGCCTTTTATGATACAAAAACGCGCCCAAGCCACAAAATTATGGAAGGAGGAACAGTCACTTAAGTTTGGGCAATGCAAAGAAGCCCCCTTCCCCCTTCCCCTCATCTGAACGTTATCGGGCATATAGACTGGTATCAAACAAAATAAATCGAGCTCCTGCTGACTGCCAGAAGCTTTTTATGTGACAAGTTGCTGATAAGTGTCCTTGAGGTGTACTGACCCTGCTGAATACGAAAATCGTTGTTAGCAATATGTAGGGGCAGTGATATTTCGCGAAAAGATTTCGAGACAAGATACAGTCCAAAGCACTGTAGGGTCGTCCAGCTTCTTTGATTGGCTAAAAAAATGTCCTGGCCCGTGTTAACCGTTTGCCCTCGAATCACGAAGGTTCAGTGTCGGAGTTACTTAGTCCTGAGTGGCTTGCTCGAAGACGGACATGGCACCAGCAGCCAATGGAGGCATAACAAAAGCTGAGGTTTGTATATCGTGTTGAAGTATACTGTGTGCTCCGATTTTCACGCGAAAAGTCACTGGCCCTAGCAATATGGAATGTTTATCCTTTTTTTCTTCAAAACACCATGTCACTCAAAATGGCAAAACGTTTGAAAAAAGTGCCTATTACACTGTTTCACGATTCCGAACAATGGTTATAAGGTATCTTGTAACTGGTATTAAAGTCAGCCTTTTTGATAACATTACTATGAGCCAACAAGCGAACAACACTCGCCAAAACTGGAAAAAAAAAATATTTCAATGTCACCTCAGTCTAGTCTCGCAGCTAGATCATTAATACAGATGTTTTTTCGTCGTGGTAAATTACCAGAGTAAGTGCTTACAGTAGATCAGGACATCTATTCTAGACTACTCGATCTGAAATATAACAAACGCAACAAATAAACAAGAGCATCTTGATATTAAGAATTGATGGCTTTCATATATTACTAAATCTTCCCAAGACATTAGGGTAGCACATTGCTGAATAAGGAATCCTGGAAATTTTGGTTGAAAGTGGGGTTGTTACTGCTGGGTCGGCCGCGAAGGTTCTGGAAGGGAAATCATGCGAAGCTTCATAAGCTCTCTGGTGTATTTTGCTGACTAACGTCTGTACATTGAAAAACAGGATGAATGTCATAGCAATGACCTTACAAGCACAAAAGATGGCGACTCATCCGCAGCTTTTAATGCCATCAGCGATTCAATAACATCGACCCTACATGCAAGATCCAAGTTTCTGAATCTGTATGTTCAGGAGTTCGCATCACTTCTTTGCAAAGCAAATCACAATTTTACGTTTTTGTGGACTTACTTCGATATTGTGTCTCCTAATGTTCACCAGATCTACGAGAGAGGGCGATTGGGACTTATTTTTGCATAGTCTGTCAGCAATTTTACCTTACTTGGCTAGAAATGACAACATGAAGGACTTAAATTCCATGTCAGTTTACATTGCAGAAATGCATTAACTAGCTGTGAGTAAAGAGCAGACGTTTGGGTCTGGTGACTTTGCAGTCACTGACTCGCCTGGAAAATTCAACCAAAGTTATTCCTGATCACCTTCAGGAACGACTTGTTGGAACAGGCAAATATTTATGTGGTCTAACTGGCATCACAAACAACGATGATAAACTTCAGCGATGGGCCCTGTCTTTTTCACTAGTCCTCGGTCACTATTATTTGACTTGTCACCCCCACAAAAAAAATCAAAGTGAAGTTGTATACAGTAACCAAAATCACGTGTAGGAAGATTATGATGGCCCTCTTAAAGTTCTAAAAGCTACTGTAGTACTTTATAAACAGGTACCCAAATTTAAAATGTGGTTACTAAAGATACATATTACTTGCAACTAAAAACATGACAAATTCTCTCATAAATGCTCTGGACCTTGGTCAGAAAATTATTGGAAACTTTGTTACTGAAAGGATTGCTATTGAGAAGGGCACCATTGCAGTGAAATTCCATGATCATGTCAAAAAGTCATCTACTCGAACATTCGTTCGTCTCTACAAAGCTATATCAACAAAGCCTATTCAAGTAGCTGAACGAAGGGCAAAAGACGACTGCGATAGCATGTGCCACGTCATTGTAGCATATGCAGCTGGTCGTCCTGTATATCACATCACCATCTTACACCAACTATGTTCCAGACCTGTATCCTTGGGAGAGCTCAATGGTGATATGAAAAGTGGCGAAAAAGGAGGATTAATCAAGATGCTGACTGCCAAAATAACATGCCCAAATACAATTAAAATTTCGAGTAATTTACTTTTAATTATTGATGGACAGCATATTGTGCAAGCACTTGTAAAGCCCACTTCTGCAAAAACTTTCGGAGATCTTGCAGATTTTGTTGTAGTCTATGTCGAGAGGTACTCTGAGGGATTCTCAAGAGTGGATATTCTGTTCGATCGTTGCCGGACTATATCAACCACGAATTTTACCAGACAAAACCATTCAAATTCATTATAGGTCAATAGAAGGCAAATGTGTACCTCTTCCAGAAAAATAGAAGGACTTCCTCTTCCTGCTAGAAAATAAAGCCCGAACCATATCCTTTCTGTCATGCCGTCTTCCAAAAACAGTTCTTGGCGAGTTAGAAGTGGTTATCGCTGGCGGCTTTCAAGATAAAATGGATGCCATCTCAATGACAGGAACTGATGTGTCAGGGCTCCGATCAAACCATGAGGAAGTTGACATATCCTGCTTGCTGCGGCTAACAGGAACCAAACCACTGTCGTACGCAGAAGGGATACTGCTATCATCTACCTCTTGGTCCATAACTACCATCAGTTTAAATGTAAGGATATGCGGGTTATGGCAGAGAACTGGCAAAGAGGAAATTCGTTCCCATCATTGCCTGTCAACCTCACAAAATCAAAGTCTCATGGGGTTTCATGCTCTTACTATGGAAGAGACGTGACTTCATACATGGCCACGATGACGAAATGTGATAGATGGGAAATATACACTTCACAAAGCGAGTTTCTCAACAGTTTCAGTTGTGTGTCACTGACTACAGAGCATGCACTTCATTACGAGATACTACAAAGTGTGTGCTGATTTGCGCACCTGTGATGTGACCCGGTACGCTCTTTTTGGTTTGGCAAAGAAGCCAGAAGCACTGCCATTCAGTAGTGATGCAGTTCAGAAATATATTAGAATGGCTTATCCGCAGGTGGCCATATGGGAGAACAGTGTTCTGCAAATGCATGGTTGAGAGGTTCCACATAAACAGACGCAAACGTCTGTCAGCCTCATTCAGGCGTATGAAGTTTTTTTTTGCAGGTGTGTAGGATGTACAAATGAGTGAGTGAGTGAAGATATTTGGGCGGCTCTTAACACCGAGGTCTTGAGAGTCAATGAGAGTGACGCGAGGTGAGTATGGAGCAGCGTCGTATATAAGGACGGGGGAAACGGGAGATCCTCGAGAAAACCCGCTGACCAGCGGCATCGTCCGGCACGGTCCCCACATGCGAATGTACAAATGACGACACTTCAATGATTCGAGGAAGAAGTTTGAAATAAATATGAAACTTTTTCAGGCATTATTATCTAGGAATACCTAGGCAAGTGATAAATAAAATTGTCAAGTATATACATTTTACTTTGTGATGAAATGAATACTATATTTCCAGCAAAATGCCTTTTTAGTCATATTAATCGGTATTGGGACCTTAATTTTGTAAAGTAATTTATGTTTCTGATATGATTTACTTATTACAATTCTAAAACACCTATTAATAAGTTCACTGTAAAGACGTTGACCTTCCTTAAAAAATAATAGCCTTAATTCTCAATTTCGTTGTCCTTACTTCCAGGGACGCGAGACAAAATTAGCTTACAGTCCAATCGATTGAACAACCCCGAAAACTTATAATTCGATACCTCAAAATTCCCAATTATAGCGATGAATTACGATTTGTTTTCAAAAGTTCCGCCAATTTGGTTTCTGGGAAAGAGGAAAAATCCAGAGTGCTAACAGCGATGTTCGTACTCAGCAGGGTCTAATTAACGCAAAAATACTCATTAGCAACTTGTAACATGGTTTGCTTATGACAGTAAAGTTCACATATTTTGACTCTAGTCTAATATCTTGGTTGCCCTTCAACATGCCGCTGAAAGCAGAGATCCACCGCCTGGGAATAATACAGAATGGTGGTCCGTTCTTGAGAGGTCATGGTACTCATTGCTCACAGATTACTTCGACAAGCTCATAGCTTAAATGCCGCGTCGTGTGAAGCATTCCTACGAGCTATACGTCAACCTATACCACATTAGATTAGATGGATATCTTAGATTTTCGACCGCCTCAGTCTATTGGCACAAATTACGTATTTCTCTTCTGTAGGTAGGTTATTTTCTATATTATGTTATGAGAAATGAGTGCATGTATTTTCAATTTACTGATTAAAAAAAACTACGAGGCCGATTTTTTTTTTATTTTCTGTAAATCATAATCTGTTTTGCTTTCATCATCTACAAGTGTGGCAGTATACTTCAGAAATGTGAGCTGTGCATTTATAGCTAGTGACTTTGCAGACGGGTCTCCCCTAACAGCTATAACTTCATAATGCCTCAATTGTATTGAGCTTTAAGTTTCAAGTGCACCTCGCACATAGAAACTATGTGGCGACAAGTTTTACGAGATTAGCTGGTCTGCACTTGCAAGTTCTCTCACGGGTTTATTCCATTCTGCCAGCCACGCATCTACGACGTCCCTTCTCAATAAACATTTTTCTTGAAAAAATGTCTTTCGAAACAGCCAACACGGATGTTCCTATGCTAACTCACGAATACGATTATTGCCGCTCTCAGTTTTATTTCTATTATTACACACATTGACGTAGTAGTGCGGCGCAGAAGTGGAATTTTTTGTCAATTTCTTAGAAGTATTAAATAATTTCTCATCCGGCTGATGCCGCGAAATCCCGAGTATTTTTTTTTTGTGCACTGCTCCGTTCGGTAAACAACGCCCTGCAGCCTATCCCCCCCCCCCTGCTGAGATTTCAATCTGGCCGAGAACAATACCAACGATCAAACCACATTTCTAACACCTACACGCTTTTATTCGGCACGAAGAGGCGCTCTCGCGTGAGTTATTTCACTTGCGTGACTGTCGAGTCGCTGTCTTGGGTTGTGGTCACACATCCAAAAGTTATTTGAACTTCGATCTTCGAAAGGACGTTCAAGTGCGTTTGGCCATGTCGTCATATCGTTTCAGAGGAGTATGTACTAAAACATTTCCTGTGAAATCGTTGTTTTACGCGAATACGCGTAGACCTTTCTCGATAAATAAATGTTCTGGAAATAGGACTTTTTATCAGAAAAGGTAAAAAAAATAATAATACAATAAAACATTTCTCTATGCCTATAATTTTTACTTTTATCATATTAACTGTATTCATGGAGAAAAAAGTTTGTCAAAATGGTCAAGTATCGCATTTTTAAAGCTTGCCTATGCAGTTTCCTTAAGAGGTATGAGAATATACGACTATACGGCCGTATTTTAATCAGTGGGTTTTCATTGCGTGTATATAAAGTTCTACTGCTACAAATCTGATTCGCACAGCACAGAACCACGGCGGAAGCACTGCAGGCCTTGCACGTAGGGGCGATGAGGCGCTAGGAGCGCGTGTTAGTGTCGCCCTTATCGCTCCCTCGCTTCTCGACCTTGAACGCGCAGCTACCGTACTCCTCTTAACATTTCCAACAATCGGTGAACTTACGTAGCGAAAATATCGCCTGCAACAAGCTAGATACGAAATGTGATGAGCTGAACATTCCTTTGGCCGTTGCTTATTGCTTTCGCCATGCTTTTAGTTCACTTGTCTAAAGAGAGCTCATCAGGTGTACCGATGAATGGTTTGATAATGACTTTCTGTGTTCAAGGGCGTGGTCATATTCACGTCTAACTACAACAGCAACGAACCATCACTTTACCCAGCTCATTCGCGTATTTTATAGCCAAGCAGCGTTTTGCAGCCATGCGATTTTTTTTATACGCAGATTTCTCTGCTTATGCTGCTTGCTATATATAGTTCATTCACGGTTACTTCCAAATTTTCTGAAGCTTTGCTAAAGTTCTACTTTCAGGCTAGTATTTCGCTTTATGCAAACAAAGCTTAACTAAGTCTGGCACATTATACGAGAGGGACAACGCATCTCATTCGTGCTGCACTCAGTGTTATAACATTTTGCATAACAACTTTTTTTCTGGGTACTACCAACACATATTTTCTCTCTGTTTTATTCATATTAATTACGAATTAAATATTATAATTTATAGATATAACATAGATAAAAATTCAACGTTACTAAAAATAAGTTATTTTTACGTCAAAAGACGTATAAAACGGTTGTGAGAGATACCTTATTTAAGGAAAAAAAAACCAAACACATCATACATGGGGTGATTTTTCAAAGGTTCGATACAAAAAGTGTGAAGAAACCGCGAATTAACTATATGCAGATTTAAAAGTAAATTTGATCATATATATATATATATATATATATATATATATGATTTTAAAGACAACGCAGCATAAATAAAGGATTGCTCTATAACATGGGGCGTCGTGTTGAAGTGTTAAGCGAATTAAGCATGCCGAGGGTTTCATTGCGATGGAATTCACTACAGGCGAGACTTTCCTTCAGGTGACCTCCGTTCTTCATTCAATTGGTTTTTCACGTTATGCCGCACTGCCACAAAGTAGATAAGTGCAGATATGCGAAATGGTGCAGCGTTTTACTTTGATGAAGACGCACCCATTCTGTGGTTGGCTGCGCAAGGCCTCGGAAGTGGGGCCTCGTTCCCGTGTGTTGCGAAATATTCCGTATTGGTTGGCCTGCCAGCTGTAAGGTAAGTGACCAGGCGGTGATTGGCAAACGGCGGTCCGACATGTTGCGGGCCAGTGGCTCCAATCTGCTGGCGTGCGCAGCAACTCGACAATACGAAATATATATATATATATATATATCCAATGAATAGTGACCTGAAAAATTCGCGAGTTCAATGACCTGCAGGCTAAACTCTACTGTCTTATTTACAAATACGCCGATATTAACTGCATATTGGTTGTCTGTTGTCAGAGTGGAAGGCGACGATTGGGACGGCGTTCTTCAGGTGGTGTAAAAAATCCGCGTGGACCAACGGCTTAAGTTATATAAACACACGTGTTTTGAATTCTAGCTTGTCTCAAAATGAATCCGCGAATTTTTGCAGGTCTCTACCAATGGATTATTCGTTGTTGACCGGATAACGTATTTTGTCCACTTGGTAGGAGATTGAATCTACCAGATCCGGCGGAAAATCCACCCAGTTGGCAACACTGCGTCTCTCCTCCAATCTGGGGGCAACCACCCTGCCTTCTGAATCAGCATTGCTGACGAGAATTTAACGTGCCTAGATGTCAGGACACACACAGTCCCTCTCTATCTCTATCTCTCTCACACACAATCTCTCTTCAGACAACACACGCATAACTTCTTCGCCACATATTCACGTATACACATCAGGTATTGGCTCGAAAGGCAACACTCATAAAGAAGCAACTCTGCCTGACACAAGGAAACCACGCGGAATAGTTTATATTGGCCGAGTGCGCTAGGAACACACAATAACAAATCTGCAGTGTGCTGGCAGTGGACAATAACGTTATCCATAGAAAGGCTTTGGCTGTACTAGCGTTGGTTTCTTGCCACTTATATGGTCCATACGGTATAAGAAGGCCACTTTCTGACAGTCAGTGAGTGGCAACTTGACGTATACGAAACCAACAAAGTGCCATTTACAAAATCCTGTATCAGCTGATGCACGAACGAACAAAAGTTAAAATTACGTTGGCTATTCTGAGTGCACTGCAGGCGCACATTAGACAAGCAGAAAATACGCGGATAAGAAAGAGTTCTTAGATTTATTAATACATTTTATTTTACAAGGTCAGAAAACAATGGTT
Organism: Clitarchus hookeri; assembly: GCA_002778355.1. NCBI lineage: Eukaryota > Metazoa > Arthropoda > Insecta > Phasmatodea > Phasmatidae > Clitarchus > Clitarchus hookeri. Next base: position 320,563 of record NQII01002169.1, read on the forward strand.
GTTAGTGTTAAAAACTAAACTTTGTGATAATGTAGTAATGTATAGGTGTTCAAAAGGAAATGCACAATAAAACGATACGACGTGGAAAAGTTTTCTGAAGTTGTGCTAACTTCAGAAAGATTTTTCACGCCGTATCATCCCTCTCCAACCTCGCTTTCAACACGTCCTTGATATTAATTCCAAAATCATACAGAAATATTGCATAATATTGTTGAATTATTTTTTCTAATAATTTGACGAAACGATACGAATTTGAAATATATTTCCAGCCCGTAATATAAGAACTATCAACTTTAAATAATACGCTATCTGTTATCCAAAAACAGCGGCTCAAACTTCGCCGTGACGTGCTTTGCGCGCCATCTGTGGGATATTATGCGAGCTATTACCAGCCAGAAATTAACCGCTTTCCTGTGCGATATATAACGAATTTACAAAAAGATGCCAATAGTTATATTTTTTCACGAGCTCTGCATAATTTTTAAGTAACATATATTTCATGTACAACGATTTGGAGTACAAGTAATTTATATTCAGCCGGTAATCGTTCATCTACGTAAATTATACGCCATATTGTTCTCTCGAAAACCATCTCCTTGTTTCCGTAGAAAGTGACACACGCGTGAATCGGTTTTAAGATTCTAACGTTATTCCACGTCACATATTTCCAACTCGAATATATTAGCTATAACGTCCAAGTGTGATAATAGATACAACATACCGTCTCGCAAATGTTAACCCAAGTTCACTATCTCGGACAAATTAAAAAAGAGTTAGGAAACATTTAATTATTTGCAACATTTTATATTTCTACTTTTATAACCTACTTATTTTTTTTTAGACAGATTTCAGTCTTAAAGTATCTTAAAATTTGTTTAGCATACAGTACAATGGCAAGTGGATTAGCTGACAGCGTGTTTATAAAAAATACAGCCCCGCCTTGACGGACCAGCTGATGGCGGAAGGATACGTAGTCAGATGTAGTCAGATGTAAACAGTGGCGCTACTTTCGCAGACCTGTCAGAAAGTGGCCTTCTAATACAGCATGGACTATAGTATCAGCCATACTTTCTTCTATGTAATTATACCTAAAACTAAAGAATCGTAGACGACAGCAGTATTCAGTATTATACTGAATACTTAGACTAAAAACTGGGCACCGAATGTAATCATTAATAAATCGAAGTTTTTACGATGTACTGCGGATTATTTACAACTCACCACACATCCACCTTTATCCCCCCAAAAAAATCCGAGGCACTAACAGAGAGCAGTTGAGATTACAGAGATGAAACAGCCGCTCATAGCGCAAACTCCAGCAAAATGGTATCACTGGGCAGCAGAATGTTGGGAAGACGTTCGCCAATCAGCGCCCAGTCTACAGCAACCGATCAGAGGACGGGTACGCCCACATCAAAGGAAAGTTCACGCCATTTCGCCTGCGTATACTTCTCCAACCTGTGGCACTGACACACAGGCGTAGCGAAGATATCGGTCTGTTTACTAAAACATATTTAATTGGTCAATTTATTGATTTCGCTTCCACAGAGGTACCCTTAATGAGATATATTTTTAAAGTTTAATTTCATTGGGATCAAGGGTAAGGTCATCAACATCCAACATATTAGTCAACTTTTATTAATTTTTTAATTTTTTTTTAATTATTTGTTTTTAAGTTTATTTGGGTCAAGGTTAAGGGCACTCGTATCCAACATGGGGGATCGGAGTCAGTAACGTAATATGTCAGTCGATTCTTATTAATTATTTTTCAAATTTTTGCAATTTTTTTTAAATTATTTGTTTTGAAGGTTATTGAGGTTAAGGCTAAGGCCATCGGCATGCAATGTGGGTGCCTGAGTCAGTGATGTAATATGTTCATACACTTTTATTAATGTCTTTCGATTTTTACTTTTTTTTCTCGATTTTTATGACTGGGGAGTGTGCCGGAGAGGTGTTGGGAGTGGGGAGGGGGTAAGTTGATGTGCTGAGTGTGAGATTAACGTTATACGTTCTTCGATTTTTAAAATCGATTTTTTGCAATTTTTTTATGATTCTGGGGAGNGGGGGGGGGAGCAAGGTGATGGGTGTGGTGGTGAGTGTTGAGGGAGGAATCCAAAACGGCCGTCCCAGGCCGCCTCGACAACTAAGGTGGCGAGTGAATCCTAATCCTGTTACTGATACCTGTTGCTGAAGGAAGATAATCCTACTACTCGTGTGGAAATAATTTGAGCATTTTAAGGGGTATTAGCATGAGTAAAGACTGTGATAAATTCATTAATTGAAATGAAGATATTAAATATTGAGCTCAATAAAAATAAATAGAGTTAATAAGATGCTCAGACTGGTAAGTAACAGATGTTTGACTGTTTGTGGCATTGAAGATAAATATAATGCATGGTTTTAGTTATTTTATTATTATTAAGACCTCCATCCCTCACAAACTCGGATATGCCCCACAGGCGTCTATGTAACACTGGTGTCAGAAGTGGGATGGAGGCAATTATTAAGTAATATGTTTTAAATAAAGTTAGGCTATAGGCAAGTAGTTAGTGTTTTTCAAACAAATCAATTAATTGGAATAACTGTTTCTCAAAATAATTAAAACTGTTTTGTACAACTGTCGCAGTGAATGTTAACAAGGAAAATGTCTGCACAACTGGAATCACTGCGAGCACTGATTGAGGAGCTAGGTAGCCCAGTGAGCGCAAGTGTAAATAGCCTGAAAGATGATGTAAATAACGAAGTTAGTAGAGTAAATGAGACTATAAGTACCCAAACTTGTTATGTAAAAGAAAGTGTGAATGAAACTGTAAATATCCAATATAGTTCGGTAATTGAAACCGCAAATAGTGTAAATGAGACTATAGAAAGGAAAATGGACTCTGTAAATGAAAACGCAGACAAGAAATCTATAATGTGAAAGGAAAATAGAAGGCATTAGCAAGTTAGCGAACACAAAAATAGACAGTGTGAATGAAATAATGTACAGTGTAAATGAAATAGCGAATGCTGTAAACGACAGGATGGACAGTGAACGTGAAAGGATTTACAATGTCGAGCATGAAATGAAACAGAAGATTAGTGCAGTAGAGAAGCAGTTAGAGGAATTTCTTCAGCAACAGAGTTCGAATATCACAACATCGCCAGCCTAGAAATGTGAAGAAGCTGTGCAAGTAGTCACCATCGCAGCAACCTTGGAAGATAGTCAGCAGCTCTGCGGCATTGGCGTCGCGTAGCCAGGAGAAGGGAAGGGAAGGGGTCTCAATTAAGCCCGCCCCTGACGACGGTCAGACTTCATGGCGGGAGTTCCAATACCAGTTTGAAATTGTCACTGCCCTAAATGGCTGGACAACCTAACAGCGGGCTTACTACTTCGCCGCTGCACTGAGAGGCCCCGCACTGAGCAGAGTTACATAGATTTGAGTACCACACGTTAGTGTCGGCCTTGGAACTACGTTTCGGCGACCGATACCTGCGACATGCCCACCATGCCCAGCTGCGAAGCCGCACCCAACTGCCAGGAGAGCCGCTGCACGAGCTACGGCAAGATATTGTGCAGCTGTCTCAACTATCTCTGGAAGGGTGTTCCGAGGAGGCGCGTGGCATCATCGCAGTCGACTTCTTAATGGATGCCATCACCGACACAGAGGCACGGCAAGTAGTACGCCTGGCTGCACCCCTCAACATGCAGGGCGCCCTGGCCCGAGCACTGGAGGTGGAGTCAGCAAGGCAGCAGCCCGCACCCTGACGTCCAGTATGCACAATGATGCTGAACAAAGACGAAGACAGGACAACGAAGGCACTGAAGGAGTTGTAGTTGTCCTTGAGGGACATCGCTTCCAAGATTCATGCTACAGAGATTCACCACCCCCCCCCCCC
>NQII01002169.1:324491-347426 GCA_002778355.1 Clitarchus hookeri
CACACGCAAACGGGGGGAGTGTTGGTCATATGGACAGCTGGGGCACCTGAGAGCTTATTGCCCACAACAGAAGCAGAAGCCAGTAAAGTGTGGTGAAGAACAAATTACCTCTATGAGCGCATACAAGCACTTGCATGAAGAAATTTGTGAGCTTCGTGCATATACATAACAACTGAGTCACCACATCGACGAGCTGATGCTGCAGGCTGAACACCTCACAAAGTAGTTGGAAAATGCGCATGATGACCTGCGAGTGCTGTCCAAAAGCCCTGTGCACACTGTGCCATATAACAGTGAAAGGTATCCATGGCATGCAGAGAATGATGCAATGGTCTTCCTCAGTAGTGGCTCTGAGGATAGTAGTCCCACGAAGGAAGTGGTTCGGCTTGGGGGGGGGGGAGCAAAGAACCAGTTGCGTGAATTCCAGAAAGGGAGTGAGGCAGTCGACAGGAGCTACCAGTGCTTCAGGGTGCGTCGGACGAGGTTCCAGCCACAACCTGCAGCAACCACCACAAGTGCCAGCACATTGCAGATTGGTAGACATGGTCTAAAGGAAGATGCATGAGGAAATTCTGGAGTTGCTTCGTCTTTTGAAAACGGTAATGAAATGATTAGTCCTTATGTATGGCACAAATGACTATATAGTGACATGATTAAGACCCGGTATGAAAGGATAATGTCGGGAAAGCTATCTCAAGGGCAACTGGTGTGGCTGTATAACCCACAGAAACGAAAAGGGTACTCGAATCTACAGATATGTTGGGAAGCCCCCTATATGATCCTGAATAAGAACAATTATGGGGTCTTTCATATTTGTCATCAAGGCTCTCGGTTGAAGCCGAAGGCTGTCCACATCGACCGACTGGCACACTACGAAGGTCCGGACGTTGCAGAGTCGGTTCGGGATGAACAGACTTGAGGAGGGGGCAGTGTTGCATGTCGCTGCTCGGCATTTCCTTCGAGTGGAAAGACGCTGAGAGCTGGAGGTCAAGTTTTTAACGTTAGACGAAGCGAGCGGTCTATAATAAAGACGCTGCCGCACACTCCGATAAACTTATCGCATCTCATGACTAGCTGACCCTGATACACTCATATTTCTCAATTTATCATGCAGGGATGTCGTCGTCATCACCATTACCTTTCCCAGAACAACTTGGATTGCCGAGAACGTTCTAGACGGCAGGTACCTCAAGTATAAATACCACGTGTGGGCCTCTGAGGGGAGAGTGATAAAGAGCCGAGAGTTTGGCGTCTCGTGCGGCCTTAAGCGACCGTTGGGCGATTCCGGAACGGCGAGGGACGACTGCAGCGATCTGCGAGAGTGCGTTGGCGATTTGTGTGCAGTGAAGAGTGGGACTGATCTGCGAGACTGTGGACTAGATGCGTGAGTGAAAAGACATTCGGGCGATGTAAATATACAGTTTTTAACTAAACATGTGGAAATAATTAGAGCAGTTTAAGGGACATTAGCAACAGTAAAGATTGTGATAAAACCTTTAATTGAAATGGATATAGAAATTAAATATTGCGCTCAATAAGAATAATAAAAGTTAATAGGATGCTCAGACTGGTAAATAACATATTTTTGACTGTTTGTAGTATTCATTCACAGTAAATTCACACTTTTAAATCATACCTTTGAAAAATCACTCAAAGCATGACGTGTTTGGTTTTTCCTAAATGTTTCAAAAAATTTTACTTCTGTCAACATTAAAAATATTTTAGTTTTAGTTAAATTGAACTTTTACTTGTATTTGTTCTATAATTCATAATATTTCGTTTATAACTTACAAGAATAAAATCAGAGAGAAAATAGTTGTGTTGGTAATGCCTAGTAAGAAATAGTTCTCGTAAGTTACAAAATATTACTAAACTGAGTGAGCACAAATGCGGTGAGTTGTCCGTTTGATGCAATTATATATACTTGGTTAAGATTTACTTGCACGAGGCAAAGGAATAGATTGAAAGTAGAACTTAAAGCAGGGCTTCGAAGAAGCTGGAATGGTTTATGAATGATTGGATGAATGGATTATACCGTGCCTTATCTTAAATGTCAATAAATATACATCGCCCTCAAAGTGTTAAAAAAAAAAGTGCCTGTAAAGACACGTAAATACTTTTCATAATTGACTGGCAACATAAGTTTAAATGTTTTGATTAGTCTAGGCTTTATGTATGCAACTAGAGGTAAGATTTGCAACTGCAGGTTGGTCTCCTCGGCTCTTGCGAGTGTGATTCATCAGTTGTTGAGACGAGCGTGGAGTGTCTGAATAGCCTCGGGTAAATGGCGACGTCTGTTTACACTTGAAGTGGAAGGCCACCCACGGCAGGCCTAACGCTAAACGTCGCACGAATGTAACCTGAATGCGCCAGGAACGACCTGACCTCACAACAAAGACTCCATCGTAAAGATTCGCCACAATTCATACCTCTCTTTTTCTCTTATGCACAAAGGAAAAGGTTTCGTCGAATCAAGTAAAGTTTGTTTGGAACAACCAAATTATTTGTTTGTATAGGGGCAACGAAATATTTTGTTGTTGAATACAAATTACTTTGTTGTTCTTACTTGGTTGCCCCAAACAAAGATTTGGTTGGTGCGACTAAATATTTGTTTGACTCTATGTACAGTAAACGGTGGCCCAACCAAGATTCGAACCTTGATCACCTGCGCTCGGGCGCTACCTCAGCTAAAGCGACTACTGTTGAAATCCGAATGTTTTTAAATACATACATTTCAAATACCTGACAACGTGGGCAGATAAATATTTCAAGTTTTACAGCTTTTGTTTTTAGTTTCCTGTTATACGTGTTTTATTAGGAGGTTTATACCAATATTAAACTATGTAAAGGCACTGACAAGCGCTATTTCTATCTAAATTGTCAAAAAATACAAACGAACTCCCGAACGGTATTTTTGAACGAATGAAATCAAATAAGCTGCCAAACAAATATATACAGTTGATTCAATCAAATATATTGTCGATAGTCTAATTTATTTTGGCTCAATACAGAGGTTTTGTTAATTCAAGTGCGTATTTTGTTAGACGAACGAAATTAATTTTGTTGCTTTTCAAGTATTGTTTACTCAACAAAGTATTTTGTTGGTACAATAAAATATGTTTTTGGTCCTATAAAAATAAATATTTTGTTGGCGGTTCTCTCAGTGTGACTTATTTTGAGGGCGACGATTGGAGGTCATATTGCATGAGGAAGGCACTAAGTTAGGGAGCGCTTAGTTGACACTGCGAACCCTTGAGAAATTTCCATATTTACTGAACGGTGACGATACACTAGTTTCATATGATCTTTTTAGACACTTGGTTATATGGGGTTTTTTTTCTCATGTTTTGGAGCAATGAAGTAAAAGAGTGTACGGAAGCAATGGCACGTGCATAAAATACATCTAGTGTACACTGAAGAGCCAAAAAAACTGGTACAGCCGCCTAATATCGTGTAGGGCCCCCGCGAGCACGCAGAAATGCCGCAAGACGACGTGGCCTGGACTCGTCTAATGTCTGAAGGTATGCAGGAGGCAATTCACACCATTAATCCTGCAGGGCAGTCCACAAATCCATATGAGTGCCAGGCGGTGGAGATCTCTTCTGAACAGCACATTGCAAGGCATCCCAGATATGCATAATAATGATCATGTCTGGTGATTTAGGTTGCCAATGGAAGTGTCTAAAATCAAAAGAGTGTTCCTGGAGCCACTCGGTAGCAACTCTCGACGTGTGGGGTGTCTCATTGTCCTGCTGGAATTGTCCACGTCCGTCGAAATGCACAATGAACATGAATAAGTGCAGGTGATCGGGGAGGATGCTTACGTATCTGTCACCTGTCAGAGTCGTATCTAGACGTATCAGGGGTCCCATTTCACGCCAACTGCACACGTCCCATACCATGACAGAGCCTCCACCAGCTTGAACAGTCCCCGGTTGACATGTAGGGTCCATGGATTCATGAGGATGTCTCCATACCCGTACACGTCCATCTACCCGATACAATTGGAAACGAGACTCGTCAGACCAGGCAACGTGTTTCCAGTCATTAACAGTCCAATGGCGGAGTTGGCGGGCCCAGGCGAGGCGTAAAGCTTTGTGTCGTGCAGTCAACAACGGTACACGAGTGGGCCTTCGGCTCCGAAAGCCCATATCAATGATGATCAGTTGAATAGTTCACACGCTGGCACTTGTTGATGCCCCAGCATTGAAATCTGCGCCAATTTGAGAAAGGGTTGCACGTCTGTCACGTTTAATGATTCTCGTCAGTCGTCGTTTGTCCCCTTCCTTCACGATCTTTTTCCGGCCGCAGCGATGTCGAAGATCTGATGTTTTACCGCATTCCCGATATTCACGGTACTCTCGTGAAATGGTCGTACGCGAAAATCCAAATTGTATCGCTACCTCAGAGATGCTATGTCCCATCTCTCGTGTGCCGACTATAACACCACGTTCAAACTCACCTCAATCTTGATAACCTGCCATTGTAGCAGCAGTAACCGATCTATCAACTTTGCCAGACGCTTGTTGTATTATATAGGCGCTGCCGACAGCATCGCGTTACTCTGATTGGTTTCACACCTCTGTTATTTGCATACGCACGCCTATGCCAGTTTTTTTGGCTCTCCAGTGTATATGACCTGCAATTAGGCTTCACGTAGCCGAATTAGACTACTTTTGGAAACACTGGACTTTTAACCGTGAAGCGACTACAGTGGGCAATGTGTATTATCGACGATGTGTTGTGTTAGGCGGAAAAAAAAGTGNGGGGGGGGGGGGGGGGGGAGTTGAGAGCAGGGATGTGAATCCTGGAAGTTAAAAAAGTAGTACAAGTATGTGGAAATTATCGTATTTAGTACAAAATTACAGTACGTTAACGGCAATTTTTTTCGCTGCCATTTCAGATTTACGATGTGTTGTATTTCTGAAAAATAATTTCAGCCCTCTATTTGTAAAATGTTCTACAATTTATAAAATATATCATATTAAACTAAAAATGATATTAGAAATGCTACTTGCTCCGTTACGACGCGAAAGAAGGACAAACAAACAAACAAACACACTTCCGCATTTATAATATTAGTAAGGATTTCTTAATAGTCGAGTTTACCCGTACACGGATTTTAACACGAATTTCGTTAATGGCGAATTTCTAATTTGCTACAACGTGTACAAACAATTCCATGAGATGTATTATTCGAAAAAACAGTTCACCGACATTAGATCCTGAGAAAAATAAAAGTAAAACTCCTTTGTTCGATTTTGATGTTACTAAATAAAAAATTATATTAATCTCGTCCATTTTACACATTTAAGGAAATGTGTGAGGACAATATTCATTTTTCATGTACACAAGGTTCTGGTTTCATGTTAACAAGCAATAAGCTTTATATAATTGATTCTAGTGCAACCCATTCCGACAGTTCAAAATGTTATGTTAATAAATGCATACCGTACCTGACAGAGAGAAAACGGAATGTGAAACGTAAAGCTGAACATATTTTCACAGCATATAGTATTGAAAGAGAAAGTTTGGAACATAATATTTGCAGACCAGGTCGCACACGGCCACTGCAATACTTTGAATGTTGTAATGGAGATTTGCATGTTTTTCAGGCAGTAAATCAGTTTGGGAATATATTAGTTACAGGGTGTGTATCAAAGTGTTTTGTGCATAGGAAGATGAAATTAACTCAAGCAAAGTTCACCCCACAAACTTTTCTTGCTCGCAGTATAGGATTTTTTTAATGGTTAAACTTGAGGAAAATGATGACGAGATAAACTTCTCATGTGGATGTATTGAAAAATCAAAATGCAAAACCAATATTTAAAAAATGTTTAGACGGTTATTGAAGTGTATAATGTTTAGATGCGTGAGAAAAAACTAGCATCTTTGGAAATACAATAAGTTGTAATTTGATTTTCAAACTGACGATATCTCGGCTGTCTCACCGCTAATTTTATGTGTTCATCTGTCGGCCAGTGAACGGTTTAACGTTCGCTAAACTTGTTCGAATATTTGCGGTAGAAGCACGATAGCTGATTTCCGTTCCACAAATCCTTACGTTTCGGTTAAGTCTGGAAATTTTATGTTGAATATTCTTGTTGAGGTAATGGATTGCTTTGGCAATTCACAGAGAGTTGTGATTCCGTATTTAATTTCAAATTTACGCACTTTCCTTTGGTCGACGAGAAGATTCGCGAATTAATTCAGTGTGTTGAGGTGAATCAATGTCCTGTTTATCTTAAGTTGACTTCCACGAATCTGCCTGCTACTATTGACGACGTCTACTCACACTTTGCCGAGACGTGTGCAGATCAAGTATAAAATATTTTACTTCTTTCGTCGAAATGTAAAGCGAGCATTGGAACGCAAACTTTAACTGAATCTAAAGACTCGAGATGGAAGCGGGAAATTGAAACGTCGGTGGATGACACGTCAACATCATGTATTAAATATGTAGTAAAAAAAAAATTTAAAAAAAGTATGTTAGATTTAATAGACACTTTGTAAATATGCCTTCCTTTAATTTTTTGTTTAAGAATGTAATGGGTTTTATGTATTGTAATGTGTACATTTTAATGTTCTGAGTTTTATGTATGTATTGTGATGTGTTCATTTTAATGTAATAAGTTTTATGTATGTATTGTCTCACTTTTTTTTCGTGATTCTACTGTATGACATATACTGTATATTTATTGCAATAAACCAATCATAAAAAAAAAATTAAACCTGCATTTACATTTATTTTACATAATAAAATATAAAATTGTTATTAAAAATAATATACGTATTTCTATAAATTAGAAAAGACTTACAAAAATCTCTATTTGGAGAAACATTTCTGAGAAAGGCTCAGAATACAAGTTTGGAGATAATCGCCACCCCATTGCATTTTACTACCCGCATAAAAAACTAACGAGGGTGAATATGTGTTGGGGGAGCTCCCTAACCCCTACCATAACTGTTTCGTCTGGGAAAGTACTGGAGTCACGAGGGGAAGATTAGTGAACCCCCATAATATTTTTTTTTTTGCTGTTGTGGGAAGCAGACGCTCCCTAGACACGCAGATGGACGGTAATGGCACTATAGTCATACTAATTCAGGGGTGGATCGTTTTGCGCTTGTGAGGGTAATGTATTGATTCACGTTTTGTCTGCTAGCCGAGGGTGAAACGAGACGCACTGCACTGACTACCACTTTACGCTGTGTAACAAACAACACGTTATTCAAAAGGATAATTCCGACGTAAAAAAGGCCGTAAACAAAGGCGGCATTCGTTATTCGCCAGTCGTTACTCATGGTGGTCTTCCCGGTGGAAAGAACACGTAATTTTTTCTAAATCTTGCACGCAGTCGTCTGCTTGTTTTTTCTAACCTCTAGCCGTACGCCGTCGCCCGCTACAAAATGTTATTTCTTGTAAACCTCCACCAGACGCAAACCTGTGCGCCTTTCAGCGAGAACGCATTTACTTTTGCCGTAGCTAGTGGGTAGGGGGAGGGGCTATAAAAAGGCGAAACACAGATCCACTCTCATTCAGGATCCACTGGGGACTCGGATTCAGGGGGGAGGGGGGAGGGACCTGCCCCATTGCCCTCCTCCCCCCACCAGAGTTATGCGCAAGCGTTACTCTGGTTAAACCAGCGCCAAATTAAGAAAGATGACCCGCCCCCTCTTTACTAGAACTTTTTCCTATCATAATAAAGAGCATGATTCCTATCCTCTGTCTCCTGTAGCATTTTCTGTTAAATATGATAAGGCATGAAGCAATTTTTTGATTCTTTCCTGTCGAAAGGGTTTTTACGGTGACTATGCCGGTTTTTCCCTTTCTCTTCTAAATATAGTTTAGCTATAAGTACACTTAGGGAGGTTGTCATGGCCAAAAGCAGGCCATGGCAGCCCAATCCCTCTTTGCCGTGATGCATGTTTCCTTGCATGATACTCCCTTCCTTGTAGGCGTATGGGGCTTAACCCTGAGACGCACTTAACTCCCGTCCCTACCGCGGGCTCACATAACACTTAGTTTTAGAGTAGTTAGTTAAAAAAAATTCCACTCTCATTCTCTCGTCAGCTCTCGAAGCGAGAACATCTCTCCACGTTGTATTTAGTAGATAATCACTGCTCGCTATAGAATGCTTGGGTCCCACGAACTCCGGCGGTTGCGGCATTCGCGATGCGTTTTTCCTTTTTAATTTCCGGAAAGGGAGGGGGAGGTTGCAGAAAATTAACCACTTTTAAATGTTAGTAATATTCTTTAATTTAATATAGGATACTTTTAAATGAAAGTATGTTTTCAATAATATTAACTACTTTTAAATGTAAGTATTTTTCGTTCGATGTTGGAGGTGCTCCGTAGCGTAGTCGGTAAAGTGATATGATAATTTGGAGCATCCCTGGTAAGGATTCGAGTCCCTTTCAGGGCAAATAATGTCTTTGGGTATAGTTAACATTCTGAAGGATAGATCGCGTTTCTTAAATACATTCATACACACATATATATACTTGGTCGTATAGTTAAGTACATGGCGGGTTAACATATATGTTTAGATATTAGGTACACGCATTTTATGTTTTATTTGTCGTTTCTCCAGGTATGTTTGTATCATTATATGTAACTACAATTCTTGCTTTCTTTTTGTTTCAAACCAACTGCTTCCAGGTGGGATAGAGGCGATATTTGGTGAGTAGGGAATTTGCGACGGAAGGTCCTTCGGTTAAACGTCAGCGCTTTAGCAGTGAATCAGAGAGTCATTCAAGCTCTGATTCTTCAGTTGATGTAGCTTGATAGTTCGTTCAATCGAAGGTTAGTGGATGTGCGGATACATAACGACCGGGTCGAGGCTGACGGGGGACACTGAATTATTATTCAGGAGGTGTAAAGTTCCTTTTCTGACCATTAGTGAAACGCAGCACCGACCTTTCAAATGCATGTCTCCATGGCAGTTAAGTTTTTCAAAAACACACTGGTTGAGGAGATGGTCATGGAGACGTTTCGTTTCAACACTAAAGCCACACCCGTCCTCCATTCATCCGATGCTGGAGAGATATACGATGACTGCATCGTCCCTCAACTCACTACGAACATTAGTGAGTTCTGTGGTAGAGGCAGCGGCTGGGGGATGAAGCTGCTACTGCAAATGGACGCACACATTTCGCAGTACAGACCATTCACTGTACGTGATTCTCACACAAAGCTACCTAATTTCATTGCCGCTAGGAAGGCGTGCATTAACATCCACTGTACAACAGATGAATGTTTCCCGTACGCCTTAGTAGCGGGTTTATTTCCTGCCAGAAACAATCTCAACAAATCGCGCTCGTACCCAGAACGTCGTAGGGTTTTGGTTACGAGGGGATTGTCGACTCCCGTCACCTTACACGACATTCCGGGGAGCTCCATAATATTTCTGTGAATGTCTATTCAGTGGTAGACAAGGACGAGAATATTGTTGACGAGGCGTTTGATAGTTCGCATTTCCCCTGTGAGATGTGAGCACCAAGTGAATATGTGTGCTATTCGTGCTACTGGTAGATGTGAGCACCAAGTGAATATGTGTGCTATTCGTGCTACTGGTAGATGTGAGCACCAAGTGAATATGTGTGCTATTCGTGCTACTGGTAGATGTGAGCACCAAGTGAATATGTGTGCTATTCGTGCTACTGGTAGATGTGAGCACCAAGTGAATATGTGTGCTATTCGTGCTACTGGTAGATGTGAGCACCAAGTGAATATGTGTGCTATTCGTGCTACTGGTAGATGTGAGCACCAAGTGAATATGTGTGCTATTCGTGCTACTGGTAGATGTGAGCACCAAGTGAATATGTGTGCTATTCGCGCTACTGGTAGATGTGAGCACCAAGTGAATATGTGTGCTATTCGTGCTACTGGTAGAACCATTACATTTTGTTTTGATTAAGGATTTGGCACGTCTGGTTCGCAGTCAGTTGACTAAGGAAAACAGGGAAATTTTTGTTTGCGAGCACCATCTCAAGCATTTTTTTTTAAGTGGTGAGAAATTCACAAACCATACTGATTTATGCCAACAACACGATGCTGTTCGCTGTACGTTCCCGACTGAGAAAAATAAGTACCTTCAGCTCAGTAATTTTGCTGAACAGCAAAGAATTGGGTTTATTGCGTTCTGCGATACTGAAGCTTACTTGGAACCCACGTCCACATGCTTGCCCCAAACTGCTGTCAGTGGCACAACAACCGTCAGTAAACATGTTCCGTGTGCTTGTAACTTTTTGCTCGCCTGTGCTTACGATCCCACTTTAACACAGTACCACGAGTGTGGGTGAAGATTGTGTGTGTAAGATGGTTGACTAAGTGAGTTGCAGATGTGCACAGCACAACGGTTCCAATGAAGCCGTTGCCAATAGCTGACAGGGCTCAGACAAGTTGTCACATTTGCAATAAGCCGCTCGGAAATGTATTTGTGGTTGACCATGATCACTTAACGGGCGCAATCAGAAGCCGCGCACGTAATAAATTTAATTTACTGTTCAGAGTGAAAAATAATCAAATTGTCGCTGTATTTCATAAGGTGCAGAATTATGATGCCCACTTTATAATGCAGCCTTTAGCTCCTCGTCATATCACTCAGTCTGACGGAAGCGTGGTAATCGAAAATCCAGGCGACATTACAGTAATTGGAACCACCTTGGAGAATAATAAATGCATCACAAATCACATTTCCTATGGGAAACACTCGGAGGGAGGTACGAAAAATGCGCAATTACGTTTTATTGACTCGTTCAATTTCATAAACGCGTCACTGGAAACATTGGCAGATACGCAGATGGCTACCACCCGGTCACAGTTTCCAGACAACAAACAATTTTATTTGGCGCAAAGAAAGGGAGTATTTCCTCATGACTTCAAGTCTATTGACAGTCTGAACTATACCTCACTATCACCAAAGGTCACATTTCATAATGTAATGAAAGGCGAGGGCATAAGGGACGAGGAATACACTCATGGTCAAACCGCATGGTGGCGTTCAACTGTCAAAAATTTAATGGAGTACGCAATGCAGCATTTACGTGTGGAACACGTGTTTGTTGGCAGACGTTTTTGAGAATTTCAGGACCGTGTGTTCGGCAGAATACGGTCTGGACCCCGCAGTGTACATCACAGCTCCATCCCTCTCTTGGGACGCTATTTTTATTAAAAACTGGCGTGCAGCTCGAGTTGATGACGGATGTAGATAAGTGTCTCTTTGTAGAGCGCGGGGTCAGGGGTGGAATCATCCAGGTTTCCAGAAGGCACGTGCAAGCTAATAATATTTACATGGGTGGTAAGTACGACCGCAGTATTGCAGAGAATTATATTTGTTACTTCGATGTCAATGGATTCAACAGCAACACGATGAAGTGCAAGTTGCCTATTGGTCATTTTGAGTGGGTTCAGGCAGACGAATTTTCAACGTGCGATTTCGCCAACATGGATAATGCCGGGGATACCAGTAGTTTCTCGGAAGTTGGTCTGTCTTTTCTGGTTGAATGTCACGATGTCCTAGCAGATCTGCCTCTTGCTCCAGTCAGTACCATACCGCCGAGCGGCAAGACTGAGAAATTACTTTTGACACTCGCACCGCGGAACAATTAAGTCGTACACGGGAAAACACTGAAGCACTATTCGATGTATGGAGCCAAACTCGACTCTGTTCACTGCGTTCTGCGCTTTGAGCAAAAGGCGTGGGTGGCTCCGTACATTAACTTCAATATTGAAAAACGTGCTCAGGCAGCGAACGCATTCGAGAAATCGTTTTTTAAATTGATGAATAATTCCTTATATGGAAAGACGTTGCAAAATGTAGGCCGGGGAAAGGGACATCAGAGTCGTATCGATGTATGATACGATATATCGAGCGGCAGAATTGATTGGGCGTCCGACATTCAAGGCAAGGCAGGTACTCGATGAGAATTTAGTCCTGACTGAAATGAACAAAAAGTGTGTGTTACGTTTAACAGGCCTTTTTATACCGGTGTTGCTGTTCTCAATTTATCAAAATTATATCCTTTATGCCTTCCATTACAATTACACGCAGAAATAATTTCTTCCGTTGACTTTGCACCTACTCTACTGCGATACCGACTCACTCCTCTATCAAGTAGACTGTCACGTTGTCTACGAGGCTATTTTCAATGATTTGGCTACGCGGATTGACACTTACAATTATACGCCAAATAATACGCAAAAGTTCCCCTTAGCGAACAAAAGCGTTACGGGAGTCATGAAGGATGAATGTGCTGGTCGCATCATCACACACTTTGTGGGTTTACGTCCAAAGCTTTATGCATATATTGTCATGAATGAACAGTGTGTGCGTAAAGCTAAGGGCGTGGAAGCTAACGTGTTGCAGTCACTCCTGTACGAGGATTATTTGGATTGCCTTATGCAAAATTAACGGGTAATGGGGACCCAATATCATTTTCGATTTCCGTGCCCGCGATATCTTCACCTAAAGTGTTACCAATGTCGCCTTGTCACGTGACATCGGCTCTCAAGTCCTCTCTATTAAGAGCCGCCCCAAATATCTTCGCTCCTCACTTGTCAAGTCACAACAAGTGCCGCATCGACTCTGATAATGTGCCGACTTTACCTTGGGGTCATTATAAAATTCCATTGTAAATTAACGTACTCAAAAATGTCGTCTGCTGCCATCCGTCAACTAGTGAACATCAACTGCCATCCACCAGCTACAATCCATACTCTGCAACGTCAGCTAAACGCCTGTCTGCAGCTACATCTCTTCAAGACTCGAGGTAGAGTTCACGGCGCCAGCTAAACGCCGGCCCGACTTCGTGAACGAGACCATCACTGTGCAAGTCCAGTTTACTAACTCGCCGCATGTATACCACACCGCCTGTCTGCAGCTACATCTCTTCAAGACTCGAGGTAGAGTTCACGGCGCCAGCTAAACGCCGGCCCGACTCCGTGAACGAGACCATCACTGTGCGAGTCCAGTTTACTAACTCGCCGCATGTCTGGTTGCACGGAGAGTGTTACCTCGCCGCCTGTCATCCAGTCCTACGCNAGTCCAGTTTACTAACTCGCCGCATGTCTGGTTGCACGGAGAGTGTTACCTCGCCGCCTGTCATCCAGTCCTACGCTCGAGTGTGTGCTGCTACCTGCTGCCTGTCTACCACAACGTCGGTGTGTTTACAAACTGTCAATAAGTTGAGTTAAAGAAAAAAAAAGTGTTGCAAGGAAGACATGTGCATAGGATGTTCAGAGGAAGAAAAAAAAAATTATGTGGAAGTTGTGTAAATATTTTAGAATTTTTTTGTAAATATAAATTAAGAAGAAAAACTGTTTTACAAGGAAGATATGTGTATAGGAAGTTAGAGGAAGGGGAAAAAAAATAGTATGGAAGTTGTGTCAATACTTCAGAAATTTTTGTAAATATAGATGAACTATTTTATTTTTAGAAGATGAAACACTGTGTTACAAAGAAGAAACTAGTATGGAAGTTTTTTAGGTGTGATTTCAAAAGAAGGTATATCAGAGTTGTTTGAAATTATCTGTTTTTCTTCTTTTTTTATATAATAATTATCTACACTGAAATATACATATTTTAAACCAAGCATTAGTATGGTGAGAACTTGATATATAAATAAATGTCGTTTACAGGAATAGGAACACGTAAATATTTTCGGAGAATCAAGAAAAGATTGTTTGTCACATACACATAATGGAAAAAAANACAGGAATAGGAACACGTAAATATTTTCGGAGAATCAAGAAAAGATTGTTTGTCACATACACATAATGGAAAAAAATATATATATATATCTGTAAGTTTTAATGAACAACTTTTTTTTTTTATCACACTAGATATTTTACACTTTTACTCTACAAACACTCTTATTTTAAGATAATGTTTTTCTTAACNTTTTTTTTTATCACACTAGATATTTTACACTTTTACTCTACAAACACTCTTATTTTAAGATAATGTTTTTCTTAACCAAAGTCGCCAAGTATTAGAAAAAAATATGACACACATATTTCTGAAGCGGTACACATTTTTAAATGCAGTTTGTGGGTAAGAGTTTAGGGAAAGAATGTAAAGTGATTATCACGAACTGCTGTGTGTAGTCAACTCCTTCAGTCAGGCTAGCAGAGGGGTGGGGGGGGGATGTTTGCATGCTCGACAGCACGCAATTGTTAACCGATCCCCATTCTAACCATCCTTTGAGAGTGATGGGGGACAGGGGGAAACTAGCCCCATCGCCCGCCCGGCGAGCGATCGATTCAGGAGGGGATGTGCGTCCCTTCCTGTACCATTCTGAGAGCGATACTCTCTCGTGCGAGGGTGAAGGCAGACTGGCGTGTTTCTGTCACACAGCGCTCCTAGCGGGAAAAAATAAAACACTCTCGCTCGGCAGTAAGGAAGCTCCGCTAGGTATTCATGGACTCTGCGGAATTTTGTGCTTGGTTAAAGTATCCCGACATGATATTAGTAGGGGCAGTGATATTTCGCGAAAAGATTTCAAGATATGATACAGTCCAAAGCACTGTAGGGTCGTCCAGCTTCTTTAATTAGCTAAAAAATGTTCTGGCCCGTGTTATCCGTTTGCGCACGAATCACTAAGGTTCAGTGTCAGAGTTACTTAGTCCTGAGTGGCTTGGTCGAAGACGGACACGGCACCAGCAGCCGATGGATGCATAACAACAGCTGAGGTGTGTATGTAGTATTGAAGTCTACTGTGTGCTCCGATTTTTACGCGAAAAGTCACTGGCCCTACCCATAGGTACACACAGTGCGACGAGAACGCTGCGCGCCAGATCCAAGCCTTGCGCTTAGCGGCGACGGCGTGCTTGACGCGCGTGGCAGTGTCGTCCTTATCGCTCCCGCGCTTGTCGATTTAAGATGCGGGACAGAGCCAGCAGGTAGGCGGAAACCTCAAGAATGCGGAGGTGACGTGACAGAGCCGCTCCAGCCGCACGCACCAGCGACGTGTTGGAACGCCGTTCGCCAATCAGCGCTCGGCAACCTACTCGCCAGCCGGCGGTCCAGCCAATAGGGAATCTTCCGCAGCACGCCGCGGCCTATCAGACTCAAGGCCCGTTCCCAGAGCCTCGCACAGCCTATCAGACAGCGGGTGCGCCCGCGTCATACGAAACCGCCACGCAATCTCATCTCTGCGTGGCAAACATGCAGCCACCTTGTCTCGCAGTGTTGTCAACATTTAGACAGAGAATTTCACTTGGAGAAAATCCACCGAATCCACTAGATTGTGAAAACTTTCATAGTCGCCCTACGTATAACGAAAGCATTCATAGTTTTAAAACTATTTATTCTCCGACACATTTAAATTTACGTAACTGCGCGTGTTATATATTTGCAGTCGTGATAAAGCCAACAAGAAACAGAAACAGCAACGCCACTCTAAAAAAAATATATTCTCATAATGATGCAATTCCGCCAATTTGTGAATAGTTAAATAACGCTATAAATACTTACCACTTCACCATATTAACATTTTCATCAAAGATAAGGACACTCTACGTAATAATTTACAGTTCTCCTCCCAGAAAACTGCTTACCACGTTCCGATTCCACAGGCAGACTTCAATAAAATAATCCACTAGATGTTTAACTGGCCAACAGATAGCAGTTTTCCCCACCACGCAGCCATTAAAATCCATCAAATCTGGTGGAAAATCCACTGAGTTGGCAATATCGCTCGTGTGGCCAAACAGGGTCGTCGCGAGTTGTCAGACGATCNCCCCTGCACCCCCCCCACCCACTCTTCGCCAAACCCAAGGACGTAACTTCCCCTTATTGCACTGCCCCTCGTACCCCGGACCAACACTCGCTCATCTGTTATTTGCACGCGCAGCGCTGCCCCCGACCGTCTTCTGTTTCCTCTTCGGTTGACTTGCTCTCGAACTTCCGAAAACAATGACCAGAGGGGAGAGACAGTGGAGTCGGAGAGGAAGAGAGAGAGAGAGAGATAAACTGACAAAGATAGTCTAAGTGCACGTTGAGGCGTGGTGAGCGCTATGAAGAATTCATTAAAAAGTAGTACACACGCTACCAAAATTACCACAAAAGTACGACTTAGGTTCAACGTGAAAACAGAATACATATATTTTGTAACACTGTAAACTATTTCGCTAGAATTTACTTGTTCAGTGTTAGAATCAAATGAATTAACAGAAGTCTGTTTTTAATTCAAATCGAAGCGCATTTCCATTCTGCATGCGTCAGAAAGCACATTTTGCAAGAAAACCTTCGGTTGGTTGGGCAATCATAATTGTTGTTACAGTTATCTGCAAGAAAAAATTGATACTAATGTCAATTTCAGCTCTAAAAATTATAAATTTTCTGGGTGAAATTAATATTCAACATAAATAGTATTTTTTTTTTTTTAGACAATTTTGGTAGAGCGTATATTACTTCTTAATGAACTTAGCATGTTTTTTATTCGCTGCAGTGCTATGCTGACAATCACTATACTTCAACCTCACCTCTACGTGCAAGTCGCTGTTCTTACGTGGAGTCAGTTACGATGATTTCATTAGTGGAAAGTCTGCAGAACAAATACAATTACAGAGAGTCAACTGACGTTTTGCACTTCGCGAACCCAGCAGGTAAACCTGTTCGCTAACCGACCTGACCGTAATGATCTGCGATTAGAACGTGACAGACCTCTTAGGAGGTGAGACGTATTAATTACCGTAAAAATATATTAAAACCGAAAAAAAAAAATAGTTAAAAAAATAAAAAAATACTCAAATAAATAGGAGTTCCTGGAATTAATGTTTAATTAGACACATGCACACTTGTTCCTTTCAAACAAAATTTTGGACGTCACTGTAGGAATAGAGTGCATTTCATCATCCAGGTATGAAATGAATGTTTTTCATATGAAATAACTTGACGCTGAAAATTTATGTTTTTCCGTACTTACTAATGAAAATCATACGTACCATAATATAATTATATCATACAATCAGGCTATTATGGTTATCATTTATTCACAGGCATCTGCTGAAATACGTTCGTGCGACATGTTCTTCATCCAAATGGTACTTTACTTCTTCCAACTCAGATTTATTCCTTACCTACCTACATTTTTCGGAGTTTCCGAAGGTTCACTTCTAATTTTTTCACATATGCTTCGCTAATTTAATGAAAGCAATCTAAAATAATTAACATAATTAATTTCACATGGATCTAATAACCAATTTAGTTTATATTTGATATTAGTTATTACAAAACGTTCAGTGCTAATAGTTAAACAAACATCCGTGCTTGATTTTGTTTCTCTTCCAAATGATGATAGTGAATGTATGGCATGTAAACACTAATAATAGCCACAATTTCAAACAGAGATCTTAAAATAATTTTCGAAACGTGATACTTCCTGTAAATTAAATATGAAGTCGTTAGAATGATTTAAAATTTTTCCAACTCGAGGACAAAATAAATTGTAGCTCCATGCTTTGAATATTTAGCACTGTTCCCTGAAAACATAAACGAGATATTAAGTTTAAGGCTGACTATATACAACAGAATTAGTATGCTTTTACGGAGTCGCGGTGGCTGAGCGATTAGCCTACTCGCCCCTCCCCCCTCCCTAGCAAGGCGAACCAGGTTCAATTCCCGGCCGGGTCACTCCCGGAATTTCGCATGTGGGAATCGTGCCGGACGATGCCACTGGTCGGCGGGTTTTCTCGGGGATCTCCCGTTTCCCTTCGCCTTTTTTCATTCCGGCACTGCTCCACACTCACCTCGATCACCCTCATCGGCTCTCAAGACCTCGCTGTTAAGAGCCGCCCAATTATTACCTCATTCAGAAGGTAATTGATAAATATTCCTTAACGTATCCAAATAAATTATTCCGTTTTTCCGAAAACTCTGACAGTGGCATACAGCACAGTGCACAAGAAAAGATTCATGTACTGAACATTTTATAGCTTTCAGCACTACGTTTCACCAGAAACGAAACGATTTTCTGCATCCTTATGTTTCTGGTTACGACGATCACGGAATAAATAAGTATATCAGAAGCGAACTAGGCAGATTGTTAGCAAACTTGACTATATTGTAATTTATATAGTTTGCCATGGTTGAAATGACTCTCCTAATACTGCTCTATAGCCGGTAGTGTGTTTTAGTAAAGTACTGTTGGATGTCGGCTGTTTTATAAACCAGATTTTCTTTTGCATTAGTAGACCAGTGTTTTTCTTGGCTTTAATTAGTTTCAAATCGTGCTCGTCAGTTGATTGGAAGATAGACACACATCATTCACGTGGGAAAGCTTACTACACAGCAGTAAATTTTTCGAAAGCCGGAGGCAAGATAAAATAATTGGTTTTAAAAAAAGAAACAAATTCCACTGGACTTACTAAGGTAACTCACGTGCATTTATAGGTATTTTTTTATGTTCCTGTAAGAGAAATATTAGGTTTTGTAGTCAACATTAGGCAATTACCTAACATAAGACGAACACTTGCACACCTCCTGCGTGGTATCTTTCTTACGTTTGTAGTCGGTGTTCTTTAAGGGGGCAGTATCCACTCCATCTTCGAATTTTCTTATAAATCTTCGTAATGAAAATGTATGACCAGAAAAAAAATAATCAAAGCTAGACATGACATAGAGGACTGCTTAACAAATTTTTGGAAATTTGTAGAGTTTCAATTATACCTGTATTTTCCCACGTGGGATTGAAATTATTAAATAATTAGGTAATGTTCGATTACGGTTACTGATGTGAAACGTATCATGTAAAAAAAAAGTGGGAATTGGAAATAACCGTTAAAATGTTCCCTATGCCTTGACTAGCTTAGTTTTTGAATATTGACTCCAAAAATTAAGTTATGGAGGAAAATACGTAAATCCAAGATGGCAAGGGTACTTCCCCCTTAACGCAGTGGTGAAGATGCTATGAATTCATTTTACAGTATTAAATAAGACAGGTAATTGTCGGTTAATTAGTGTAAACAATAGCGAATGTCTGAACTGCATGTTGCAAATATGTATAATGAACATACCTTCGCGACTTACAATAATATATTTCATTATTTAATTAGAAGTATTGTCAATTTTTATTATATAAATTTCATTGCTGCCACACCCATAAAATTTCTTAAATGCAATTAACAAATTTAGCATACACTATGACTAATGCACTACGAGATGAATTTTGTTTACATTCAAAAGCCGCAAGAAGATGGTGTAGTGTATATAGCTAGGGTTAATTGAACTCAGATTAGGACCAAAACGAGATATCTTATGAGAGAGTTTGGCAGTGGAACGTTTCCGCCGCAAGTTACGCGGGTGTTTCAAACAGGTCGCTTTTAAGCTGGCGGTAAAAAATTAAGAAATTCTATATAATTTTGTGTAAAGTGAGTGTTTGGCTAGAATTGTGATACAGTATATTTGCCCCAGCCAAGGTTTTAAATATTAACTCTCTTACACAACTAATATTCACGCCCTCCAATGGCGTTTACAAGAGCATTAAGTAAAAATGCAACTGTATTTGGCGCTGGGCGTTCACAAGCAAGCTCAATTTAATAGGAAAACGTTACGAATTTAAGTAAGGAAAAAATATAGCTGTCACTAAAAGGAAACTGCAGGATAGCCCAAAAAATTAAACTTTTAACTATTTCACTGTTATAGTTTTCGATTCAGCTGTTATATTTAAATAAAGCAATAGTGTAAATCTAACTTCTGCTAAACCCAATCTACGACGTATTATTTAAAAGTTATTTATATTTCCTACTGCGAATAACAAAGTTTACTCTTTACGTAGGGTCTAACTCAATACAGTTCGGAAGATTTTATACAAGTACATTTGTTTTATGAAAATTGTAATTATACCATTTACTTACATACAAAACGGAAAAATCAATTGCACGTGCGACACCAGTGATACCTGGCGGCGAGGAATTACAGTTGCCGATCTACTAGAGGCATTGAGCTTCCCGACCTGAGTAGAATAAACCTTAATCTAGGTAATCAATGTTAGAGAGTTTCTCACACCCAAGGCACCGACACGTCAGTTCGCTTCTGGTGTGTTTGTTTGTTCTGTGCCGAGAGTCTTGGGAAGGCGTCGGAGACGCAGCTCTGATGAGACATTGCATCACTGACGCCAGCCGGTGCCCGCGAGATCAGATGAGGTTGGACTCGTGCTGGCGGTGTGTTGAAAACCGCAATCGTCATAAGACGACCACGCGAAATATAACAATAAGGCTTCCAAGAATAAACACAAAAGACTAATCTGCAAAATATAACCGGGAGATGGAAGAACACGGACATTATTTATCGTAGGAGAATATGCCCAGTGGGGGCAGATAAACAATTTGGACTAGTTTTAGGCCAAGTATTATGTCGTTCTGGACATAACGTCACAAGGAGTTGAACATAAGGTTGTAATCACTGGAATACGAAATCCATAATATGTAGCCACTCCTGTTATGTCCCATAGTTCAGGAATGGACCACATAGATGTTTTTTGTTGTGCCAAGTGGCTAACTGAGGCTTCTACTTCCACGAGCAACAATAACATGGGTGTATAGGCTGTTCACGGTAAAGTCAGCACTTTTGAGGCCCTAGTTACTTTTCATTTCACCCATATTTTATCATTTAACCATCTTTTTAAACAACTATTGCCATGTTAGTAATAAACACAGTGTTTACATTCCACCGCACTCGGAAGTTAACTTCCAAGGCTAAAATAAAATATTTTTATAGACTATTGTTCCGAATGAGATGGCTTTCCAAAGTGCTAATTTTACCGTGAATAGCCTATAACAACGTTAAATTAAGCCCACCAATTTTATAAACAGACGGTCCAGTTAAAGGATTTGAATATAATTTTAAAGGTCACCTAACTAAATCCGTATGCTCCGACCAACTAATCGGCATAAAACAAATTAATGCAACGGCAGTGTTGCCAAACTTTACAATTCTAATCCTAACACCAGATCGCTTAAATTAATACTACCGATATCCGGTAAACACTATTTCCGAAACACTTTTATTCCCTTATTGTCACATACAATAACCGTGCAGATATTAATGATTGTTTTATTTATATTACCTACATTGATACTGGTTAATTAGTCATTTTGAAGGCGCTCTTTAACAAGTTACAACTAATCAGATCTTAAAAGCACGGTACAAAATGTTTCCGATATAAACAAGGAAAAACTGTAAGTTTTACTAAAATGACGAGACAGCTTTAATAGGGTAAAAGATACTGCACCGTTCGAAACGGAACACTCTATACCACCGTTGCAATGAACATTTTAGTGCAGAGAGACTGGCCAAGTTTTGTGTTCCTAAGAACGTAGAATTCGGCAGTATAAATAATCAATCGCAGCGTAAATAAGGGTGGGAACAGCAACGGGGAATATTGAGCAAGTAGCAAGTTAAGTAAAATGTGTGCTCCCTTTGTGACGCAGCAATGTCCCGCTTGCGTATGCTGAAGGGATGCAAACATCTTAAGACACTTGCAAGGAAATAGGAAAGAAATGTACTTCACTGGCCATTAGTCCAACGAATTATTTAGAGCTCTGAACAGTTCTCCGTTCTCTTCGCACAAAAAAAAAAATGCCATGACAGCTGTGCCGAAGCAACGTGGTCCGCCCTAGTTAGTTCACGGGAATAGTTTAGTATAATTTCCATAGCTTCTCGGATTAAGCTTACCGTCAGACAGGGGAAACAAGTGATGGATTTCGTTTTTGAAACCTGGATATGTGCTAAAGAGACGGCGAAAGTTATTAAAAAGATAGGCGTTTGTAAATTTATTTACTCTTAAAAAAATATATACGTATATATCAGCATTATCTGAATGCTGGTGCATAAGTAGACGTTATGATCGGAAGTGACGAACCATTGCTGTTGGATCCAAATGCGCCATCCTTGCGACTAATAGGCTGCCGGATCACCGTTTGCTGTTATTTAAAGCGTTAACCTTAAGGGATGAGTTCACCAGTAAGTTCGGGCACACAGCTGCCGGAAATGCTTACTATTATTCTGGTAGTATGACGAGTAACTAGCGACTTTTGTCGAATATGGCACGCAGATGCCGCTCCAGCTCTGAACCGGAATCAGTGACATCAACCAGAGAAATAACATTCACTGAAAATCAGTTGGTAAGCCACGGCCGGCTGCCAAATCAAGCAAATTAACTGGGAGAAATTGACTTACGGCAGTGGAATTCTCGACATTCAGAGGGAATCACAAAATAACTCAATGGAATTCTTCCAAAATTTTAATTAGTTATCTGACGTTTATTATCAGTCGCTCGATTTTCCCTGGGCTTCACTGATTTCGCTAAAAATTCTCACTGATACAGATTTAGTGTTCAAAAGGCGCTATGAGTAGGCCAGTTAGCAGTCCTACTTCGATAGCCGATACGCTGATGACCTTGCTTTATGGACAGGAAAATTGTCGTACGATACAGCAAAAGCCCTATCCGAACTCTTGTCACAGTGTGAGAAGCATGTTGTTGTCCTAAATGTCTTGGTACACGCCAAAGTTGAGCGTTCCATAAATTAAAAATAAGAGCCTAAGTCCAAACAAAGAGAAACATCCCAAGACCTTTACATTGCCGCCATTGGAATCTCACTACCAACAGACACAACACGCTCAGGTAAACACAGTTCGCTAGCCACCCGACAGGTCCACACGTATCCATCCGAGTGCCAAATCACGTACCATGATTCGTCAGACGGGTTTCTCTGAACAGGCTGAAACACCGTCAAAATCTCTGGGATTAAAAAAGAGTAAGTACTATTTCCCGTAACTCCTCCCGCTACTGGGGCCGCAGTGGCGCAAAGGTTAGAGAGCTCGACTCCTACCTAGGCGAACCTGGCTCGATTCCTGGCGGAGTCGCTCCCGGATTTTCGCATGTGGGGATCGTGCCGGACGATGCCACTGGTCGGCGGGCTTTCACGGGGAT